>CAWUFW010017869.1:0-245101 GCA_963921515.1 Calotriton arnoldi
CCGCGTTTCAGTTACGTATTACTGGGTGGTCTTTCCCTCGGCCCCCAGTAAGTCCTGATGCTCGAGGATAGGCGCCTTAGGGCAAGTATAGCGGTCCAGCTTGTTCTGCTGCGTGGGTTTGAGCCCTTTCCGCCCGACATCGTACCCCGCCGGGGAGGAGCCCTCCCTCCTTTCTCTGCTGTTTTGAGTTCTCTTCGGTGTTTTCCAGTGCTCCCCGTTGATGTTGAGGGGGCCGGGGCTAGAGGCGAACGATCGATCCCTCGCTGACTCCTGGATGGTATCAGAAGACAGAGCCCACTCCTCCTTCCTTCCGCCGCATCGCGAACACACCACCACTAACCTGTACGCACTCGGGGGCACTTGAGAACTTTTAGGCGTCCACCCCTATAGCTCTGCTATCACCGGTCACCGAGGGCACCACCTCGGGAGGACAAGCCACGTAGCTGCCGGTAGCACAAACCACCTCCAGCACGCTCTCCCAGGGCTGGTGGGCTCATCGCTGCAGGCTCAGGGGGCCGCTACACCCACAGCAGTATCGCTCTGGGGAGCCTTGCCCGACGCCGATGTCGCCCGCCTCCTCGTGGGACCAGGCCGCAGGCCGCAATGTCGCGTAGCGCGCCCGGCCTCATGCACACGCACCTTCCTTGGACCCAGGTTACACTAAAGGGCCCGGCTTTCAGCTGGGGAGGCCTCAAATCCCAGAGCGCGTCGCTCTCCTAGACTTCGGCACAGCGGGTTCGATTTCGGGCTCAGGTGAGTCCGGAGCACATCTGGCAGCTTTATCCCCGCTCGGGTTACGGATCTGTGTAGCGGATCGGTGGTTTTCTGGCGAAGGGTCCGGAGCTACTCTATACCACGGCCATCACGCTGCAGCGCGTAGCCACGCCCCCCCTTTCTTACCAGTCTTGAGACGTTGGGAAGGTTCCCGGCTTCGGTTCTTGTAAGTCCTGGTTTGTCCAAGATAGGGGTGACCCCTTCCGGTAGCCACGGTGCATTACCTTAGGAGACCAGTACTCTTCAGTGGGATAACAGAACTGCTGACAGAAGTGTGATGACAAGGAAATGGTCCTTGTCTCCCAGTTGATATACGGGTTATGTCTGATCAGCCAAGAGTATACCTAAGATAATGACATGGCTGGGTGAGTCTATCAGGTCAAAAGACAAGTGTTCTTGGTGTTTTCCAAATGTGAGCTGTAATAACGGTGTCATGTCTTTGACTGGACCGGAAATGAGGGGTTCCGTCCACGGTATGTACTTGTTCTGGGATCTTTTTAGGGACACGACTAATTCGCCTCTCACTAGCTCATGCTTCATCCAAGTACATCCCGCTGGCACCACAATCCAACAATGCTAGTATCTTCTCTTCTGCTTCATTTGGCAGCCTTATAAGCATAGGCAGAAGAAGAGAGAGGTGGAGAGTTTCATTCGAGGTACAGATCGAAGGGATTCCAGACCATCCCGTCCTCACCCTTCTCACAGAGGACGGGATTTGGCGTTTTCCGACTGCCTAGGAGGACGAGTAGGACAATTGCGAATCATGTGCCCTGAGGCGCCACATTACAGACACAGTCCTTGTTTTCTTCTGTGTTCATGTTCGAGCCTCAGACAGGGGTCCCCTAGTTAAGCCTATCTGCATAGGTTCTTCTCCTGTCGAAGGCTGTATGTCGGACACGGGGTTTTCTGTTTTACGAACATTAGGTCGGGTTACTCCAGTATGCTGCTGGAGTCATGACTTCGTCTCTCCAAAGACGTTCATTGAAACGATGTTCAACTGATAATGTTAAGTCCATTAACTCAGTCATAGTTTCTGCACGAGGAGAATGTACTAATTCATCTTTGATTTCTTCTCGCAACCCTCTGCGAAAAAGGGTTGCCAGTGTTCATTCCACCCAAGTGGTTTCCGCCGCCAATTGCCTGAAGCATGTTATGTACTGCAAGACGCCCTGACTCCCTTGTTGGATGTCACACAAGGCTTCAACCGCTGAGGTCTCAGCCCAGGTCTCTCAAACATCCGTTTAAAGGAATCAAGAAAAGACGCATAATTTGACAATCGTGGGTCTTCTGTGGCTACCAAGGGTGTTGCCCATGCTAATGCAGGACCAGACAAGGCACTAATCAGGTATCCAACTTTAGTTCTATCGAAGGAAAACTGGGCTGGATGAAAGGCAAAAAACACAGTCAAGGAATCCAAGAATTCTTTCAGCTTGTTGAGGATCTCCAGAATAACGAGGAGTAGAGGTAAAGACCATGGGTACATGGGATGTCTTAGTTGTCAGCAAGTGGCGCAAGGGTATGTTTTCATCTCTTTGTTGTTGTAGTTCTTGGGCTTGTTGTTGAACCGTCTGTACTAATGCCTGTGCTGTTTCTACCGACCCTTCGGTAGGACAGGACTGTGAGGTATCCATGCGGGTTTTGGGCGTTGCAATCTGTCGGGTTTAGGTCTTTCTTGCCAGTCTTGAGGCGTTGGGACGGTTCCCGGCTTCGGTTCTTGTAAGTCCTGGTTTGTCCGAGATGGGGTGACCTCTTCCGGTAGCTACGGTGCTGCCAACAATGAAAGCCTAAGCAGCCAGTGCCCTCCAGAAGGAGTCCCAAGAGGAAAACCCCGGAGGGAAAAACCTCTGATGATGATGAGACTCAGGAATGAAGGAGAAGACAAGGAGCCAGAAAACGCTGGATGACTAGAAGGCCAAAAGGAACCAGGAGAAAACTGGAAGTCAAGCTGGAGCAGAAGTCGCAAGGTAACCAGGAGCGCCAACGGAAGGAAGGGATCACCAAAATAAGAGTCAAGGAACCAACAGGAGCGAGGAGACACCAGCAGGAACAAGGAGTGTTGCAACGCAAGGAAGGAAAGGTTCTGATCCCTTATATACAGAAAAAACAGGAAGTGACATACAGGAAAGGAAGTGACATACAGGAACAGGAAGTGACAAAACAGTAAGGAGAGTGTCGCCATCTTGGATAGGGAAAGGAGTGAAGTGCAGTATAGGAAGATTGCCATGTAAGGAAGGACGGTAACCCCTCCCCACTGCCTTCTGGGAGCAAGGCTGAGAAGAGGAGAGCAACAATATGGCCCCAAGGAAGGGGGAAGCACCAGATGCCAACACCAGGTAAGTGTGGTGCCCCAGGTGCCTCATGACATGGATGGGCCGCCATGCAAGTACGCGGTGTGCCCAACAGAGCAAACCAACAGGCGTCGCGTGGTGCTTCCTGCGAGGCCACCAAAATGGCAACAGCGGGTTGCCGTGCCGCACCGTGGCACCCCGAAGAGGAGGGAGGGGCACCGTGGGCTGCACGTGGCCCACGAGGAGAAAACGGGCAGCGCCCGGGTCGCGATGTGGCCCGCAGCGTAACAGTCGAGTGAGAAAGTGATAAAACTTTTCTAATTTCACAGCTTATGCTTAAAGTTATTTAAGGTGAAAAGATTTGGAGTGTAGGTGGTATTGTAGAGTGTTCCATACCGTGCTCTGTTTTCTTTTTTCAGTAATTTAATCAGCTCTCTAAGCTTGAAAAACATTGCTTTGACTTATACTAGTTGATCTTTTGTACCTGGACAAAGCTATACTTCCCTGAAGAGCTCTAATGGACAAGTTACTTACGTTTTGTAATGCCTTATCTGGTTGAGACAGTATCTAGCCGCTGATTCTTTACCTTTAAATTTTCAAGGTGTCACACTGGCTCCAGAAGATTGTTCATCGAGCAATACCCCGCGCCCTGGTAGGTGGCATCGGTCAGCTCCAGCGTGGCATCGTCGGCGTCGTCCTTGCCAGAAGTGATGTCCGCATTACCTATATAGGTGCCACCTCGGCGCGCTGACGTCAGGTACTTTTGACAACTTTCCATGCTAGAAACGCAGAGACATGAAAAGTACTAATATTGGTGTATTTAAAAACTAGCCCCTGAAAGAAGCAACCTTGACCATAGAAACTTGTCCGCAGTACGGAGAGGATGTGTGAGTCAGTAAGGAATCTGCGACATGATACTGTCTCTACCAGATAAGCGTTACAGAAGGAAAGTAACTTGTCCATCTGATAGAGACATCTAGCCGCAGATTCCTTACCTTTGATTAGACACCCAAGCAATACCATCCCCAAAGGAGAAGCTGCAGGCATGTTTCAGACTAGATAATCCTGCTGGACTGAACGGACAAAATGACTGTTCCTGCAGACCTGACTGTCTAAGCAGTAATGCTTGGTAAACGTGTCCAGAGATGCTCATGTTGCTGCCTGACAAATTTTCAGGACTGGGACTCCACGTGCTAATGCAGTGGTAGCAGCTTTAGCTTTGGTGGAATAAGCTCGTAAGTCTGCAGGAGGCTGCTTCTTTGCCAAAGCATAGCAGATCTTGATGCAGCGAATGACCCATCATGAGATGGTCCTTTTCTGAACCACTTGACCTGTCTTCACACCAAAGTACCCCACGAAGAGTTGGTCGCCCACCCGGAACATTTCATGCAGTCAAGTTACAACGGGAATGCTCTTTTTGGGTTCAGACGGTGGAGTCGCTCCTGTTCCTTAGAGGAATGTGGAAGAGCGTAGAAAGTGACCATGGTGCTAGATTGTCCCACTTGGAAAGGTGTTACGACTTTCGGGAAGAAAGAGGCTTTAGTGAGAAGCACCAACTTGTCAGGAAACATCATCAAGAAGCGAGGCTTGGACGACAGAGCCTGCAACTCACTCATCCTCCTGGCAGGGTACACTGACAGAACATCGATGCAAAAATATCGATGTTACAAATATCGAGTAAAAAATATAGACAACAAAAATATCGACTCCTATACTTAAACAGGTAAGTACAAAAATATCAACTAAAAATATTGATGTAAAAATATAGAAATATAGAAATATAAAATAAAATAATATATATTAAATATATTACATATTAAATATAATTTTAACAAAATAAAATAAATGTAATACACATTTTAATAAAATATAACTAATAAACTTAAAAAGGTAAACACACACATAATAATGTATGCATATTTTTTTACTTTAAAACAATTATTTTTATTTATGTTAAAAGTTTAAAATAATATAAAAAATAAAAATATATATTAATGATTTAAAATATAAAAAAACTAAAATCTATAATAAATTAAAACATTAAACTATTAAAAAATATTTAAACTTAAATTTCAAAATACAATAAATGCAACAGTAGGGTAAATGTTGGATAGCAAAAGGGTAAAATAACTATTCCCACTACAGTGAGTGCAACAAAAGGGTAAGGGGCCGATTCCGATCTCGGTCGGAGGCGCACCCAACAGCATTCGGTCGGGAAAAAAGCCATGCGAAAGCCTGTTTCCCGACCGATCCGCATCAGCACACCGAACGAGTAAGTACGATGCGCACAACAGCAAAGAATCCGGCCGAGCCGTACTCACCCAAACCAGGTCCTGTTCCCCGACCGAGGCGAATCCGGAAACGCTGAATCGAGTCGCACGGAAGCCAAAATGCAGCTCCGTCCGGCCGAACAAGTACGATGCGCTTTCCGTACGCGCCGAACCCGTCGCTACGCACGGCACGTCAAAGCATCCGGGAGGCGCACATAAGCTCCGATTCGCGCCACAACACGATCCACGGCTCCGAGACGAACACGCCAGCGACGAGGACGACGCGAAGCGGCGAGGACGAGGCGAAGCAACGAGGACGACGCGAAGCAACGAGAAGGACGAACGACACGAACCAACCATGAATCCCTTCGTCCGGATCATACCAATATTCTACATTTACTACCGGAACAGGCACGGACGCGTATGGCGCAGAAGGTAAGCCAGACACCAACCACAAAACACATACAACACGTACACGACACATCACACACACACAGAGGGATGCAGAATATACTTACACCAGCAACAGCAGCACCATAGGGGCGGGATGCCCATCACCAATGCCACATATGCACACAGGGGCCTGAATGCGCACCACCACCCCTACCCAGGGGGGCAGGATGCCTACCACTACTACCACCCTCACCCAGGGGGGGCTGGATGCCTACCACCACCCTTAGCCAGGGTGGGCAGGATGCCTACCACTACTACCACCCTTACCCAGGGGGGGCAGGATGCCTACCACTACTACCACCCTTAGCCAGGGGGGGCAGGATGCCTACCACTACTACCACCCTTAGCCAGGGGGGGCTGGATGCCTACCACTACTACCACCCTTACCCAGGGGGGGGCAGGATGCCTACCACCACCCTTAGCCAGGGTGGGCAGGATGCCTACCACTACTACCACCCTCACCCAGGGGGGCAGGATGCCTACCACTACTACCACCCTTAGCCAGGGGGCTGGATGCCTACCACTACTACCACCCTTAGCCAGGGGGGCTGGATGCCTACCACTACTACCACCCTTACCCAGGGGGGCAGGATGCCTACTACTACCACCCTCACCCAGGGGGGCTGGATGCCTACCACTACTACCACCCTTACCCAGGGGGGCAGGATGCCTACCACCACTACCACCCTTAGCCAGGGGGGCTGGATGCCTACCACTACTACCACCCTCACCCAGGGTGGGCAGGATGCCTACCACTACTACCACCCTTAGCCCAGGGGGCAGGATGCCTACCACTACTACCACCTTCACCCAGGGGGGCTGGATGCCTACCACTACTACCACCCTTAGCCAGGGGGCTGGATGCCTACCACTACTACCACCCCCACTCATAGGATGGACAATGCATGACACAACCAGCACACCACAACCTAGGGAATGCAAGAAGAAGACATCCCCCAACACCATGACAAGCGTGTGTAGACTGTGTCAAATGCCTACAACACCGAACATGACTTTGAACATACAATGTGACCCCCTAGCACATGTGCCACACATATATGTGTGTGGCACCCACAATGCAAGCAGGCCATGACCATTGTGGCAATGGGGTCCAAACCCCCATCATCACAGTGACCAAAATGTAAGTGTGGGGTCCATAGCTGAAGCACACTTTGAACAATGTGGCAATGGGGTCCAAACCCCAATCATCACAGTGACCAAAAGGTAAGTGTGGGGTCCATAGCTGAAGCACATTTTGAACATTGTGGCAATGGGTTCCAAACCCCCATCATCACAGTGACCAAAATGTAAGTGTGGGGTCCATAGCTGAAGCACACTTTGAACAATGTGGCAATGGGGTCCAAACCCCCATCATCACAGTGACCAAAATGTAAGTGTGGGGTCCATAGCTGAAGCACATTTTGAACATTGTGGCAATGGGGTCCAAACCCCCATCATCACAGTGACCAAAAGGTAAGTGTTGACAAAGAAAGAGGTGCAACTGCCAAACTGCATGGATGATTCCTGGTCACAGAACAACAAACACATCAGTGGCAAAGTAGTGTATGTGTCCCATTGCAACATAAATTGGGGGAGCCAAATCCTGCAGTGCAAATAAGACATACCTTTGGCCATGTGCAGACAAACAACACCCATGGGGGCTGACACCGTCAACAATCATCAATGACACAATGACAGAAGTGACCATCAGAATGCAGACCCACATATTTGCACCAATGGGCACACACATGCAGATACCCTGTGGAGACTGCAGATGTGAGGTGAACAGATACCATACCATGGCAGCAATGGGACACACAAACCATGATCATTGTGCTGACCGATGACCTAGGAGTCCCAGGGACAGCAGGGGAAACCCACCAAACTACATACAGCCAATGGCACACCCAAGATATGCCAATGCAGTGGTGCAGATGCACAAACACAAACAGGCAGACCCACACTGCACATCATACACAACAGGTGAGGGGGGGTGCCAGTGTCCCCAGGCAACCACACAGCACATGAGGAGACCTGAATACCAATCATACAGATGTGCATACAGTGCCACACAAAGGTAACTCATGGATCCAAATCCCCTATGTGGGCAAGCAGGCATTGTCAGATGAGAGGGAGCACAAATCACACATGTCACACAGGCACGTAGGGACAGCAACTGACACAGCAAGACACAGACACACCACAGCACCACCCCCAGGGCCCCCACAATGTGGTGACCCTGGGCTGCATTACAATCCCACTGTGATGACAAAGCTAAATGTGGTTCACACTGTGAACCACAGTCATGTGTCCTGAGCAACTAACTACCATCACACCTACACAAGCACAAATCAAACAGCATGGCCAGTAAGCCAAGGCCAACATGGAGGCAGGGGCCTAGCCGGGCAACAACTCTCATCTGCACACACTCAACACCACACCCCTCGACCTCCAACAATGTGCAGCAGTGAAGCACACATGCACTGGTGACATTGCACATGCACCCATGACTATTCCAGGGTGGTGGGTGGGAACCAAGGTGCAGAAACACATCACACATGGACACTCAACAAGACTCCTGAATGTCTGACACACTGCACACTACGCTGTACATGGACATGACGGCAATACCACACCAACCAATGGGATCCCAGCCACAGTCACACACCAATGAAGAAGCCAAGGTCACCCACAAAGAACACACATAGACAACAACCAACATTGCAGCCCGGACCCTGAGGAGTGCCAGCAGTCACACACACAACGTGTCACAATCACTGAAAGATAACACAAACTGGAAATCACATGACAGGGGCAAACAACAAGTGCCAAGGGAAACCTGACTGTGACCCATCTGCGTCTGCACACAAACTCAGCCCTGACAGCAAACACACCTATGGGTGACACCCTGATGACCAGTAATGTGCCATGCACCCACATCACAGAGAACCCAGGGAGAAGACTTTGGGGGAACATAGCTCAACTCAGCTAGCATCACAAACAGGTACAACACTAGGGATCACAGCATGCACAGCTAAACGTAAGTGAACACACAGACATGCACATACAACACACACCTTGGGCGCAGGCAATGTCACAGGAGTACACACTGCCATGAGGGGACTCCACTCCTGTGTGAGGAAAGCTGTGCCATATGTTGCCTCAGTAGGGCCCCATCATGTCAGCTGAGCACTTGGTCACACAATCAACAATTAGCACCAAATGAGGGCTCCCGTCACATCAGCCTGGTCATGGAAGTGCCAACGGAATCATCAGCACAGATCCAACACACTTGTATAGCAATGTTGCACTGACAACACAGATGAGTCCTTCCCCATTGATGCCCAAACCTGCATGTCCACTGGAGATGGCCACACGGTCAGGGAAGTAGACGAATTGAACAATGGCAGGCACAACAGATGTGCAGGGGTGGAAGCCACAGATGTGAAATTGCCAATCTAAGTAGGAAATCCCATTGCCAAATACTGAACACATGACACCCTCAGATGCTGCTATGGATGACATGGATACACCACAGGATAGGACACATTCCCCCTGGACCACATGGGTTCCTGCACAGTAACACTTCATTATCATGAGACCAAATATCACCATCACTGCAGCAAGGGCATGGTTAGCATCATCAACATCATGTACATCAGAAGCAAAAGCACTAGAGAACAGAAAGTTGCTTTATTCAGCATATGTGGCATTAAAAGTAGAAGTCCGGTAGAACATAAACAAAGGCCAATGGCCAGTCCATCAACAAAGTCACAAGTGGGTGACAGTGGCAGATGCCACCCTACACATGCCTGCACAAAACCAGGGACAATCCACTAGGAGGGGCAACCGGGGGGTAGGCCAGGCACCACAGGGACAGGATCAGGGCTCACCAGGAGGAAGCAGGGAAGGGGTGGTGGGTGCTGGAGAGCCACTGACAACTGCAGTGGAGGTGTCTGACATGGTGTGTGCCGGCACAACTGGGGGGCATGGCTCAGATGTTGTGGGTGCCGGCACGACTGCAGTGGACCCTGCAGATGGAGTGGACAGGTCCGCCACTGCAGTGCCCAAGTCAGACAGGGTGGTAGTGGACTCCACTGCAGTGCCTACCACCAGGGGAGGAGAATGGGGAACAGGCAAGGTGGGCTGGACAGAGGGGAGGACACCCTCACCACATCAGTGGCACAGACAAGCGCAGCGAGGGGTGTGGTGCCGGGAGAGCAAGTGGCAGGGGGAGAAGGCCGGAGCCTCTTGGGGATGGTATATCTGTGGGTGGGGGAACCTGGGGCAGGGTGTGGTGGGGGCACCTGTGGAGTGGGGGCCTGAGGGATGGAGGAAGGAGACCTGGTGCTTGAGCTGCAGGGCGGCGGCGGGGTCTTGCTCTTACCACTCCGGGGGACTTGCGGGTGGGGGCCTCAGTCTGTCTGCGCCTGGGGGAGGGTGTCCGGGGGCGAGGGGCACTCTGCTCCGTGTGGGGGCTTCCTCTTCACCCTGGATGCTGGAGCAGCTGGATCGGAGGGGAAGAGGCCGAGGTCACTGAGGAAGAGGCGCTGGGTCTTTGGGGTTGCAGGTGAGGCAAGGGAGGGTGCTTTGGAGGGAGAGGCAACTGAGGACTGCGCAGTGCCCGTGGATGCGTGTGTGTGTACCAGGGCCCCATCCCCTGTGAGTCTGGTTTCAGTCCCCTGACTGTGCGTGCGTGTGCGTTTTGTTTGTGGCGTGTGTGTCTGTGTGCTGGACGTGTGTGTGCTGGTGTGTGCCTGTGCCGGTGTGTGTGTGCTTGGGACGGGTAAGGTGCTGGGGAGTGTGGATGGAGCAGAGGCAGGAGGGGTGAGGGACTGTCTGAGGAGGGACACTGCTGCCGTCAGGGAGGAGTCCATGGACCTATTGCCCCTCTGTAGGTCAGACATGCCCGATGAGATGCCCTCCATGAACGACACCAGCTGAGTCAACAGTGCGGTGTGCGCATGGAGGACACTCAGCATGGCTGTCTGCCCTACATGGAGCTGGCGAAGGAGGTACACAGACTCCTCACTCAGGGCAGCAGGGGACACAGGGGCAGGGGGTGCGGTGCCTGGCCCAAAGGAGACACGCTCCCGAACATGGGAGCCTCCACGGACCTGGGGAATGGGAGCCGATGGGAGGGCGGTGGTGGTGCTGGTGGTGGCGGGGACAGCAACACTAGCTGGGGTGTGGTGGCTGCTGACACCCGCCTCCACAAGGAGTCATCCTCCGAGTTGCTCTGGTCCTCAGCTGAGGTGGATGGTGCTGAGGACTCCTCGGTGTGGCTCCCCTCGCCCTCCGTGCCACTGGGTCCCTCCGACCACTCCTCGGCTGCTGACCCAGTCTGGCTCTCTGGCTCCTCCTGGTCCGTGGAGCTGTCCCCTTCCGTGGCCGTGGATGTATCTGCAAACAATGGGGAAACAGACAGACATCAGTCACCTGCACCAAACGCACACACCACTGTGAGCACAGCACATTACAGAGCAAGCCCTGGCATCATTAGTTGTACATTGCTAAAAGTGCCCTAACTGAACAGGAGAAGCCAATTGTCAGTCTGATGCCAAGCATGGCACTCACATCCCACATGGCCTTGCACCCATCTGTCTGGTGTCTGTTGGATTGCAACACCCCAGTGTGGACACATGCACCAAGTACACAGTAGTTGGACAGTGCAGAGGACACGGTGTGGCATGTGGACATGCACACATCACAGCTCTTGCCACTGAGTCAGTACAGGTTTCCGGATGAAAGGGATGCCCAGAGTCAAATAGGAAATGCATGTGATGCATACCAGCGACAGACACCATGATGCACCCATGTCCTGATAGCCATCGCCACAATGGTGTGCATGTAGCACATGTCACTCCCCTGCAGGACCACCAATAAGTTGACACATGCCATGGCAGAGGCATGACTGCTAAGTCATACATCACTGTCTCAGTGATGTATGACTTGGCAGCCAGACAACAACACTATGCACTGTGTCACAATAGTAGGTCATGGGGAATGCAAGTCCTGGAGCTGCACAAGTGCACATGTACATCCCCCACACAACACATCATCTTAACCCTCATCTGTCCAGGTCATACCTATTGGACATATGGGAGACCTGTGACACTACCCTCTGAACCTGAGCCCCTCACAATTTGCTGTGAATGGGGAACAGCTGCCTGAACTTCACATTCGCATACCCCAGTCTGCACGGGCAGCTGATCAAACACCTATGTGACACACAAGTATCGTCTCCTATGGTCACATCTCCAGGGGCATGCTGAGCCCCTACCAAGAAACACCCCAGCAGTCCTGGCAACTAATCCACAGCACACTGACACAGAGGCAGACACCTGAGGGGTCAAATCACTGTGCACAATGTGTCAGCTGATACACGGGAGTGGGAGTACAGAGTGCATTGCATGGCCTGGAGTAGGCATGACTGTCCTGCTCCACATGAATGAGGGATGTGCCCTGGACAGTGGATAGCTGGCTATGTATGTGTGACACACGTAATCTGCACACTCCTGGGGCCCAAACATTGTTCCCACCCGCTGCATGGGCGTGTGCCACATACCCCAGGCACATGTGGTGGCTCAGCTCAGCAAGTGGACCGCATATCAAAGCAACACGCAGATCACATGTCCGAACACAGGCGTTGTGTGAACAATGGACCCACCCATGATGCCCACAACAGAGTTAGGGAAACAGATGCTGTCCCCCACCTTTAGTGAAGCAAACTGCAAGGACACAGTCCCAAGTGACACAATTCCCTGAATGTAAGGGCCACACCTGGGTATCAGATGAGCAGTGGGCAGTGCACAATAGAGGGACATGGCTCCTGGACAACATGACTGCTGCACTGTGGCAGTTGAACCAGGCCAGAGGAGGGCACAAAGCATGTAATACAGAGTTCACAGTGCAGTCTTTGACTCACCTCCTCCTTGCTGCTGTCTGGCCTTCAGCTGCCCATCCAGGTCTGGAAACACCACCGCCAGGATCTGGAGCATGTGGGGGTCAGGGTCCGTGTTCCGCCCCTCCTGCGAGGAGGCGACAGCTTCAGCTGGACCCGTGCAATCCTCCGGGTCCAGCCCCGAAGGTCCTGCCACCTCTTCTGGCAGTTGCGGATCCGGCGCTTGTAGACCCCCACGGACCGGACGGCCCGGACGATGTCCTTCCAGATCTCCTGCTTCCGATGGGCATTAACCTGTCAGGATGACAAAGTGAAAAGGCCATTACTACACATGCAACATATCCGTGCATGACACAGTTGTATATACATGTCTCAATCACAGGGGCACATGATGTACACAGGCAGTGCAAAGCTGCCCATGGACAGTTTGCCAGACGTCACTACATGGTATCATTGCATGGGAAGTAGAACCTTGTTCAAATGCACTGTCACTGCACCATACCTGTCCAGTGCATGTCACTACACACTATGGGGGGTGACAACTACTCAGTGAGCCTGCTAGCCAGTGGCGTGCAGACTTCCAGCCTTGCTAGTCAGACAAAATGCACATTCAGAAAGGCAGTGCACAGAACACTCACCTGCTCCCCTGGTGTCCCATACAGCTTGCTGTACTGTGGAAGTAGGCTGTCCAGCAGGGCCTGGTTCTCTTCAAGGCTGAAGGCTGGGGCTCTCTCCACAGTACGTGCCATTGCAGGGTCCAGAGGGGCAGAGACAGCAGCAGTGCAGTGGCAGATGTCGTCCTGGAGCATGTAGTGCAGGCAAGTGAGCTCTCAGGGGAACAGCCAGCAATATATATGTGCTGGAGAGGCAGATACTGTCCCTTGTGTCCAAAGTGATAGGTCCAAGTCGTTTGCATCTTCTGAATCTGGCCAATCCATGGAATAGCAGCACCAAAACACGCCCACAGCATCCTTCAAATCTTCAACTTCATGACATACATGATTTTGCAACATTGTTGTGGGTGACCAACTGATTTTCCAGCAACCGACTCGTTCGAAATTCGAAAACGCGTCCGTTGCCAGGCAAGCCCATTGTCAATGGGTGCGCACCGATCGGTCCATTGCGGTACAACGCGTACAGGGGTACAACGCGTACCCGCACACATTGAATGCAATGGGCCGGCCGGAGGCACCGATCGGTCCATTGCAGTACAACGCGTACAGGGGTACAACGCGTACCCGCACACATTGAATGCAATGGCCGGCCGGAGGCACCGATCGGTCCATTGCAGTACAACGCGTACAGGGGTACAACGCGTACCCGCACACATTGAATGCAATGGGCCGGCCGGAGGCACCGATCGGTCCATTGCAGTTCAACGCGTACAGGGGTACAACGCGTACCCGCACACATTGAATGCAATGGGCCGGCCGGAGGCACCGATCGGTCCATTGCAGTTCAACGCAGCGTACAGGGGTACAACGCGTACCCGCACATTGAATGCAATGGGCCGGCCGGAGGCACCGATCGGTCCATTGCAGTACAACGCATCACTGTACATGTGACTGGCATATGTCAGCATGCCTGTCTCAGATGGACATATGCCAGCCACAGATAGCTCCCAGGGAGTGAGGGGCACACCTACATCACGACAGCCTGTCCAAACTTTATCATAAGGCATGTAAGGCTGCATTTCCTATTGTGTGTATGTTGGTGTACATGTTTGTCCTGTGGGTGTCACCTGTGGGCAGCCACCCCCAGGCTGTGCACGTGTTCATGGGGACAGGATCCTGGGTGTTACGTGTACATGACCACTGTGATGTGCAACTGTTCATATCTGTGCATGTGCCATGGTCACATTTCACGGTGGTGTATGTGTATGTCATGTCACATACCCCGTGAGTCCCATGTGGGACGGTATGTTTGAGCCAGGGTGTCCCAGTGGCACAATAGTGATGGTCCTCCACAGTCTTTGTGCATGTAGTGTTTACAATGTCTCTGATTTCATGTGCACAATGGGAGACAGTCTCCACATCCAGGTTGTGTGTGCATGGACTTTGATGTTGTGCGTGTGTGTGTCACAGACGTCCATGTCTGTCCTGCCGTGGCAAGTGGGGCCACTACCTGTGGGCGTCATGGTTGTTTTGCTGTGGTGTATACATGATACTCCATGTAATGCCAGTGTCCATGTGGCAATACAGGGTCCCTGGGAATGTACCTGGCGTTGAGCTGTGGTGCCTGGGGCACATCTGTCCTCACATGTCACTGTGGGGGTTATTGTGACACGGCAGCAGGAGATGGGAACTGTGACACGGCCTCATGATATCCAATGGGCCAACCTGGGACTAATTGATGCCACCTGTTGGACCGTGTTGACAGATGTTGGCCATGTATGTACCATACATGTCCTTCCGGAACTGCACACTTCATGTAGTTGTGCCTCATAATGATGTATGTTGGGATCTTGAGTGTGTTCAATGCCGCATATGTGGGGTGACTGACAATCTTGCTTACTTCTCCTCTGCACTGCAGGGCTCCTGCTGTCCATCGACCATTCCCAGACCTGGCAACGATGGTGGAACGGGACAGCATCCGACGGTACCGCTTCACCAGGCAGCTGATTGAGGATTTGGCAGTGCAGTTGTCCCCACATTTGCAGCCTGGCCGGCCGTATCCTACAGCGCTGACCCCCAAGGTGAAGGTGATGGCAGCCCTACACTTCTTTGCCACCTGTACCTTCCAACATACTGTGGCGACTGCTGGTGGGATGTCACAGACCATGTTGAGCCGTGTGCTCCGCGATGTTTTGGCGGCAATGTTGCTATTCCTGAACCGGTACATCTATTTCCCTAGACTGCGACGACTCACTGACGTGAAGAGTGACTTTTATGCCCTGGGGAGGATGCTGCATGTCATTGGCTCCATTGATGGGACACATGTGGCTTTGGTACCACCACAGGCCCAGGAGCAGGCCTACAGGAACCGCAAGCACTACCACTCGGTCAATGCACTGGTGGTGTGTCTTGCAGACATGACCATCACACACGTGTGTGCCCGTTTCCCTGGTTCAGCACACGATGCCTTTGTGATGAGGAGTAGTCGCATCCCCAGGATGATGGCACAGATGCAGAACCAGCGTGCCTGGCTTGTCGGTGTGTACTGACTTTGTGCCATTGTGTGTGATCTGATCTGTAGTATTCCGCCCACTTTTCCAAGTCAGCTAATGTGCACTTGTCTGTCCGTAGGTGACTCGGGATACCCCAACATGCCGTGGTTGCTGACACCCCTCAGGAACCCTGTGACACCAGCCCAGATGCGCTACAATGAGGCACATGGTCGGACCAGGAGAGTGATTGAGCGGACATTTGGTCTCCTGAAGAGCCGCTTCCGCTGCCTGGACAAGACCGGAGGGTCCCTCCCATATGCCCCTGCGAAAGTGTGCAAGATTATCATCGTCTGCTGCATGCTCCACAACCTGGCAGTGCGGAAGGAGTTGCCTCTCATCCAGGATGACAATGACCAACATCCGCCACCTGTGGAGGATCCTGGCCTGGACCACGATGCCAGTGACGTGATGATGATGATGATGGTGATGTCCGCACACAGCTCATCACCAACTTCTTTAGCTGAATTTGAGTATCCTGAGGTGTCATGTCAATGATGTGAGTTGGCATGATGTGTGGGTGGTGCTCTGGTGCTGTTGGAGTGTGTCCATGGGCTACTTGACTGGATGTGTGTTGCGATGTGTGCTAACAGGTGGGCTGTACTCCCCAACAGTGTTGACATGCTAACTTGGTTCTGGGTGGGTATCTTGTAACATGTATTGTGCATGAGTTTTGCTGTTCTGTCCTGTACTCCATTGCTTTTGACTGTGTGTCATTTCTGTCCTTCACAGGGTACTTTCAGATTCGTTTGGTCAACTGTGTCCACCGACGACGTGATTGCACTTCCAGGTGGTAGCTGTTGTGTCCCTACAGGTGATGTGCGCCACACCCATGGACTTCCTTCCGTCTACAGTTGTTGACTGTGTGCCCGCTGCCAGGTGGGATTACCTTGCATCTGTAGTGGTTACGACATGTTGCAACTGTGTAATAAACCTGTGCTTCACTTTGTGATGTGCGTTGTCTGTGGTCACACATTTGACTGCCATTTGCTTACTGCACCTGTGGGCTACTTGACTACAACTGGGAATGGGTGTGGTGTCTGTGCATTGCACCGTCTTCCCTGGCAACATCAGTGTAGGCAATGAGTCAGATGGCCTAGGTGTGTATGTGTTGTGTAGCCCTGGTGGTGTGTCTCCCTCATATGTGTCACGTTGCCTTTACTCACATGCCTGTGTTGTCCTTGCTGTTGCAGTTCGCATACACAGTGTAATTTTGCAGTTCATCATCCCCATAACAGCACCCACGTTGGAATCACGACAGAGGCAAGTATGGTGTATTAGTGTGTTTATTGTGATACATTTGTGTTAATAGTGCATAGGATGGGTAGTGCTGTACATAAATCTTGCAATCCGAAGTTCCTAGGTGAATTGAAAGTCCTGGTAGACAGGATCCCCAGTATCGGGGCCACAGTTGTCTGACACATTGGTCCAACTTGTACTCCCCATGCAATGTGTGGGAGTAGTGTTGCCGTCAACAGGGTGAACAGTCTGTGCACAAAGGCGAACATCCAGAACAGGTTCAGGCTTCCTGGGAGTTGCGCTTGGCCATCGGCCTCTCACTTTTCCCTCCTCGGACGACCCCTCTTCTTGGGGGGGGCCCCTCAAGTACAGGCTGCTGCGGTGCAGGGGACTCTCCGCCAGAGTCATCCTCCCTCCCTGTGGCAGTTGCAGTTTGTTCGGCACCAGATGTTGTTGGCACACAGGGAGGTGTGGACTGGTTGCTGTTCATCTGGCGGAGGCATTGTAAAATGTCCCTGTGCACCGCCGTCATCTCATGCAGTGCATCCCACTTGGACTCCACGCGGGACATGTGTGAGTCCACGCGGGACATGTGTGACTCCACGTGGGACATGTGGGAGTCCAAGCGGGCATGATGGGCAGCCTGCTGCTGTTTCATGTCTCTGAGGAGCCCCACTACCTGGCTGAGGTCTCCGGTGCTGGACTGGTACGCATCAGCTATGCGTACCAGTTGTGGGTCATCATGCACACCAGCAACGTCTGCAAGCAGCGACCTCTGTCTCCCACCCCTCCCACCACCCCTGCTGACATGTGCAGTGTGTGCAGTGGCACGCACAGATAACCCTGGTCCACCTTGGGGGTTGGTGGTGGTGGTGGTGTCCATGGCCCCAGGTTGGTCCAGGGTCCCTGTGCTGGTGTTGCTCCTTGTTCTGTCCATGTCGGCAGGGATGGTATTTGTGGTGACAGTCGTTGGAGGGGTGGGTGCAGGGGGTGCAGCTGGTGGTCCTGCTGGTGCTGCAGCTGGTGGTCCTGCTGGTGCTGCATGTTGACTTGCACCGGATGTGCCAGGTTGGTCTTCATCGTCCGAGGAGGACAGAGGCTGTACGACGCCAGTGAGCTCCGCATCCTCTTGAGCCTGGGACTGGGACTCCTCAGCGTCTGCTGCTGTGTCCCCATCATCACCTGTTTTTGGGAGACACAAACAATGTATGTTATGTTTCTGCAGGCATCAATGGTTGACACACATGACAGTTGTGACTGTGCCTCTGGGTGCGGGCCTGTACATTGCATTGTCCTAAGTCGTCACAGTCAGGGGTTGATATTGGTGTGGCACATTGTCCTGCATTATTTGGGCATTTCTATGTATTTTTTGGGGTGTGAACATGGTCTGCATTGGTTGTGTTTGGTTGACAGCCGGCCCTCCTTCCCACCCACCCAGCCAGTCAGTTATCCCACCATGGAACGTGCTTGCGTTGCAGGGAGTGGAAGTTGTCTCTCAGGATGTCAGTCAGTGGTGTCCTGCTGTTTGTTGGTGCACAGTTGGCAGCAGGGCCTTGTGCTCCCCACAGCAGTAGCCAGTGTCAGCCATCTTGTGAGTCCTTCTCCACTCCCTGTGATGTGAGCATGGTTCAGGGTGGTGTTGATGGGACAGTTGTGGGGGTGACCAATATCAGTGGCTACGACTCCCATCATGCTATTGCCTCCACCCCCTTCCCAGCATGCCCATGCTTCCTTCCTTTGACTCTGCTTCCCTGTGGGGTGGGCTGGCTGTGCTGACAGGATGGCTGGGAGTGTTGTCCTGGCAGTTGTTTGGCTAGAAGTCCCAAGAGTGGCCCTGTGCTTCACACAACATAACCCAGGGTGGTGGTTCTTTGTGGGATCTTGTGTTAGGATGGGGGGCATTGCATTCTACCAGGTGGGTTCTGTGGAGTTTGTGTTGGGGTGTGTGTGAGGGGAGGTGCTTGTGACTATGGTCAGTGCTGCAAGTCCTCCTTCCCACCCAGCTAGCCAGATATCCCACCATGGAACGTGCTTGCATTGCAGGGAGTGGAAGTTGTCTCTCAGGATGTCAGTCAGTGGTGTCCTGCTGTTTGTTGGTGCACAGTTGGCAGCAGGGCCTTGTGCTCCCCACAGCAGTAGCCAGTGTCAGCCATCTTGTGAGTCCTTCTCCACTCCCTGTGATGTGAGCATGGTTCAGGGTGGTGTTGATGGGACAGTTGTGGGGGTGAGCTATGTCTGTGACTCCGACTCCCATCATGCTATTGCCTCCACCCCACTTCCCAGCATTCCCATACTTACTTGCTTTTGTGGGGAGTTCAGTGTGTGTGGGTGTGAGAGCAATGGCAAGATGGCTGACAGTGGTGTCCTGCTGTTGGTTGGTGTGCAGTACCCAGCATGCCCTTGTGCTCCCCACGACACAGCAACAGTGTCAGACATCTTTGATGGCCCTTTCCACTCTCTGTGGGATGTGCATGCGTGAGTGTGAGCTTGCTGGGCCATGTGGTGGGGGATGTAGAGCTGTGACTACGACTCCCATCATGCTATTGCCTCCTCCCCCTTCCCAGCATGCCCATGCTTCCTTCCTTTTGACTCTGCTTCCCTGTGGGGTGGGCTGGCTGTGCTGACAGGATGGCTGGGAGTGTTGTCCTGGCAGTTGTTTGGCTAGAAGTCCCAAGAGTGGCCCTGTGCTTCACACAACATAACCCAGGGTGGTGGTTCTTTGTGGGATCTTGTGTTAGGATGGGGGCATTGCATTCTACCAGGTGGGTTCTGTGGAGTTTGTGTTGGGGTGTGTGTGAGGGGAGGTGCTTGTGACTATGGTCAGTGCTGCAAGTCCTCCTTCCCACCCAGCTAGCCAGATATCCCACCATGGAACGTGCTTGCATTGCAGGGAGTGGAAGTTGTCTCTCAGGATGTCAGTCAGTGGTGTCCTGCTGTTTGTTGGTGCACAGTTGGCAGCAGGGCCTTGTGCTCCCCACAGCAGTAGCCAGTGTCAGCCATCTTGTGAGTCCTTCTCCACTCCCTGTGATGTGAGCATGGTTCAGGGTGGTGTTGATGGGACAGTTGTGGGGGTGAGCTATGTCTGTGACTACGACTCCCATCATGCTATTGCCTCCACCCCACTTCCCAGCATTCCCATACTTACTTGCTTTTGTGGGGAGTTCAGTGTGTGTGGGTGTGAGAGCAATGGCAAGATGGCTGACAGTGGTGTCCTGCTGTTGGTTGGTGTGCAGTACCCAGCATGCCCTTGTGCTCCCCATGACACAGCAACAGTGTCAGACATCTTTGATGGCCCTTTCCACTCTCTGTGGGATGTGCATGCGTGAGTGTCAGCTTGCTGGGCCATGTGGTGGGGATGTAGAGCTGTGACTACGACTCCCATCATGCTATTGCCTCCTCCCCCTTCCCAGCATGCCCATGCTTCCTTCCTTTTGACTCTGCTTCCCTGTGGGGTGGGCTGGCTGTGCTGACAGGATGGCTGGGAGTGTTGTCCTGGCAGTTGTTTGGCTAGAAGTCCCAAGAGTGGCCCTGTGCTTCACACAACATAACCCAGGGTGGTGGTTCTTTGTGGGATCTTGTGTTAGGATGGGGGGCATTGCATTCTACCAGGTGGGTTCTGTGGAGTTTGTGTTGGGGTGTGTGTGAGGGGAGGTGCTTGTGACTATGGTCAGTGCTGCAAGTCCTCCTTCCCACCCAGCTAGCCAGATATCCCACCATGGAACGTGCTTGCATTGCAGGGAGTGGAAGTTGTCTCTCAGGATGTCAGTCAGTGGTGTCCTGCTGTTTGTTGGTGCACAGTTGCCAGCAGGGCCTTGTGCTCACCACAGCAGTTGCCAGTGTCAGCCATCTTGTGAGTCCTTCTCCACTCCCTGTGATGTGAGCATGGTTCATGCTGGTGTTGATGGGACAGTTGTGGGGGGGCAATATGTGTGACTGCGACTCCCATGATGCTATTGGCTACACTGACTTGGCCAGCATACACAGAATTCCTTCCTTTGAGTGGTCTTCACTGTGTGTTGGTGTTGTTGTGGTGGCTACATGTCTGGATGTGTTTGTTAGTTCTATTTGTGCCACTGCCTAGCTGTAGTTGTAGTTGTGTTTGTACATGTGTTGGCACAGTTGGATGTGACTTTTTGATGGCATGTGTTGTGTTTATCTGACTGACATACACATTTTGGGATGATTCTGTTCTGGTTGCTGTGTAATTGCTATGAGTGCATGGTTTGACTCTCCCCTTGACAGTGATGTGTGTGTTTTGTGGCAGTATATTGTGTACATTTGTTGTGTACTCACCAGGCTCTGGGATGTCCTCTAGTCCATATACGCTCACTGGCGGAAGGATGGCCCGCACCTTCTCCTCCCAGGGCCTGAGGTATATTGGCTTGGCAGGAGGGCCACTGCCGGTGTATTGGCTGTTGATGTAGTCTTTCTTCAGCAGGTCCCGTACCCTCCTGCGCACGTCATACCACCTGTTCTGGATGTCGCTCTTTGTGCGCCGACATGGTGATTGTGCGTTCACCCTGTTGATGATCCTCTCCCACATCTTGGTTTTCTGGGAGAATGGGGTCTGTTGGACCAGTGTGCCAAACAGCTGTGGCTCTACCCTGAGGATCTCGTCTACCATGACTTCCAATTCACAATCTAGGAACTTGGGATTCTTCTTGGGGGGCATGGTGATGGGTGGTGATGGTGAGTGATGTGTGTGTTGGTGTGCAGGTGAGGGTGTGTGAGTGTGTGTTTTGCTGGGTGTATGTGAGGTAGGTATTTGTTGGTGTGCTGATGGTGTGTGGCTTGTGTGAGGGATGAGCTGTGGGTGTGTGGTTGCTTTCTCTTGGGTGCTGGCAGTGGAATGGCATTTGCAAAGGCTCATGGTTGTGATTTGTGTCCTTTATATAGGTGGAGTTGTGGGTGTGTCTTTGTTCTCTGTCCCCACCCCCCCAGTATTTATTGGCTTGGTAATTGCTTGTTTGGCCTTTTTTGGGTGATTTTTCCTTTGTACTGTCTGTGTATGTTGGAAACGTTCTTGTGACCGAGTCGGACCCTGCATTTGTCTCGTACGGTCTTCTCCGTTTCGTTCACGCTGTGTTTGTGCAGTTTTCTATGCTGCGTACGCGTCGGTCGCGATGTTTTGTGTTGCTTCGGCTCGGTTTTGTATGCGTGTCGGTCGTGCGGCTTGTCCTCCGTCCGACTCGCTCGTGGTTTTCGCGCCTTGCATCGTACTTTGCGGTTTGGAGTTCGCGTGTACGTTTCGGTCGGATTTGTTCCGGGTGCGTGTCGGTCGGTTGGATTCGCGTGTTTTTCCGGCCGGATTGCTGTTTTCCGTGCGGCTCGGTCGGTCGACTTGGGTTCGGTACGTGTCGGTCGGATTTTTCACGCCTTGCATCGTACTTGGCGTGTCGGGCGCCACAGGTACGTATTATTTCCGGATCCGAGTCGGTCGGTGCTTTTTCCGGCCCGAATCGGAATCGACCCCGTAGTCTCTGAAATAGAAGTTAAAATTTTCCAGCGTGGCAAGGTTGCATACTATGTCCGAAAAAGTCCTCTCAAAATCGGATGGTCCAGTGAAGCCATTAGTTTTGATGGGAAAAGCTCTGTGAGGGAAAAGTCAAACTTCATGCCCAGGGGACCTCTTGTTGGCCAGATACTTTTGTCACCTTGCCCAGTAAAGATTTTGTTGTTTGGACTTATTCTCATTTTTTGGAACTCAGAAGCCACCAGCGGGGCAAGGCTACATGCTGTATTTGAGAATGGGTTCCAGGGAGCTGGAGACTTTCTTTCTTCAGCTCAGCAAAGTTACACCTTGTTGGGATCGACATTGTTGTATGTTAATGTCAGAACCCCTTTCAGAGGGCCACGGAGCGCGCAAGGTCTACTGGGCTTAACCGTGGTGGTTGAGGCCTTTTACTCCTGATGTCCTGGGGCCCAACCTACTATGGATCCTGAGCAACTGGGCCAAGTACCTCTTCTGCACTTGACTCTCAGTGGTAACCCCCTCTCGAAGAGGATGTAGGTACAGGTCAATTAACACAACTCATAACTGAAAGTGCAAACAGTACAAACAATAAATCCATGTTCAGTCCAATACTTGCTTTTATAGATAAAAGAAGTATTTCATTTCTAACTCTACACATGCAAGGGTATACTACATTCAAAAGCAATAACACAATCCCCCTTGAGGTCGGGGCTCTAGTAGTTGTCAGGTAAATCCCTGTCCGACCCTCCTTCTTTTAACATGTTTGGGGTTATTCCCCAATTTACTGGGGTCCGCATCCAGGGAATGCAAACTATTAGGCTGTACTCAAGAGTTCTCCATTTGACTATTTAGGAATTAGTCAAAAGTGTCAGTGGTGCTGCAGCTCCATTAGCAGCAAGTCCCTAAGGGCACCAAAGGCCCAGTTCCAGTCTTACCCGCTCTAGCGGTATGGCAGTGTTCAGTGATGCAGCAAGTGCCCTCTCCTCGGGTGCACATGACTCTGAATCCTATACGGCGAAGTTGGGCTGCTCTCAATGGACGTTGGCAGCACCTGGCGATGCAGTCTCTCTGATGAGCAACACTACTGTTTCGTTCCAGTGATCGGAGCTGCTCCCCTTCAGCAGACACAAAGGTAAGTTTCTCTTCCCCCTAGCAGAATGGGGTGAGGGCTGGGAATGCGGGTGTGATCTTTCGGCTCTCCCGACTGGAGCTCCAATGAGGGTACGATGTCCTCAGCAGTGTCTCAGTGAACCTTGGGGAATTTTTTAAGTGCAGATCACAGCATGCAGGCTCGACCTGCTGGTCACAGCAGTATTCCTTTAGTCTGGGTGACAACACCAATCCTTGGACTAAGTGGTATCTACATCTCCACCTGGCGTACTCACAATCCGGGCACAGACTGTCCTTATGCGATTGCCCTCATGACGGTGGCTCCTCCTGGCATACGGGGCCGCCGATTTCGGGAGTCACAAGCGCTGCTCTCCTGCCTCATAATCAGTTCAACCGTGACCCCCTCTGACATACAGGGGCACCAGGGTGCGGCCTGGTGCTTCCAACTGCACTTTCTATATGGCTCAGAACAAGCCAAGGCGGCCCTCTCCTGGCATACAGGGGTTGCAGAACAGATTCTGCACATGGGCAACAGCCTGATCAGTGTGTAGTCTCGCACCTCGTTCAGGGGATCCTCGTGCAGGGCTTCCCACTGGACCTCACTCCTTCCAGCGCTCTCTTCTCCTTCACCGGGCACACTGGTCTTGGCAAGTAGACAGGTAATGGTGCTCCAGGCTAGGTGATCTTGGTGTCCTGGGTGATGTCCCTTCACCCAGCAGGGAGATTAGCAGGCCTTTGCCCCCAGTCCTGGTCACAGGAAGAAGTCTTGCAGAGTTTTCTCTTCTCCTACAACCCGTCTCGCTGCTTGGCAGATGACACATTTTTGGGGATTCAACTTTCCCTTTTTTATAGTCTTTTCCAGACGCCAAATGTGATTGAGGATTTGAGTCTTTGAAGTTTTATGTTGCGGTTCCACTTCTTTTAAAGTGGACATTTCTCTCTTTATTTTTTCCTCATGAAAGGTTTGTGTCACAACAGGCAAGACTCTGAAGCTGATTGTCCCACAACATCACTCATGCAAGTGATCAGAGTTCACACCTGGATGTCAGCCTAGTGATATGTGCATCAAAAGGTTAATCCCAGTCCCCAGCCCTATCCTTTATGTTTCCCTTATCAGGCTCATCTCTCTTCCTGAGTTTCGTTGTGATTTATCACTGTATCAAAGAGCAGTCTTTTAAAGTGTAAAGAGTGTCTCTTCCTTTTCCCCCTGGTGTGTGTTCTTCCCAGCTCACTGAAAAGCAGCAATACGCAAATCTGTCTGGGGGAATTCCTCTTCTTATATCTTCACCAGGCAGTCCTGGGCTTCCCAAAACGGAACCCTGGGTCCTCCATTTATTGTATTATTGCAGGCACACTTACTTAGTGTACATTCACAGCACACTTACTGTCCAGCACTAGTACCTCAATGCATTGTACCCTTACATGTACACATGCATTCAGTATACACACAGTCTGTGCGCATTGTCCAGCAATGAAGCCTTTCTATATTTAACCAGGGTGTGTTATTTACAAACACACACACACTGCCAGTAAACATTCATCATGTGCGTGCTGTACAACACTTCATCCTTCTTGAAGTGTACTTCACACAAGTACACATTCACCCAGCACATATCTGTTTGAGCACACACTGCACAGCACTACATCTTTCATGTCCTGTATTTCTCACAGCCATCTTACACTCAGCACATTAATCTCACATGTACTACACAGTACTGCTCTATCCCTGTACTGTACCCTTCCCAACACACATACTACCAGTGCAGAGCCACTACTCCTGCGCTATGCAGCATCCCACTTCTACCTGATGTAGGTCAAGAGTGAGTTAAGCACACAGCAGCAGAACTTTTAAAAAGCTGAGTTATCCTGTAGGCCTCACTCCAGTAACACCGGGTAAAAAGGTCCTGTCTGCTGCTACAGATCACTACACGGTATGCTGCCACCACTGCGTTAATGCTGATTAACTCCTGGTGATCTCTTACCATGCAGAGAACCTTTTGGCCCCAACAGTTTCTGCTAACTGGAAGTCAGAAGTCCCACAGAGATTGTAGGAGAAATCCACTTAGACACAGCCAAGGATCCCAGGACTGTGTGGACGGCATGTAGGGGTCAAGACTCACTCCAGCAGAGGACACCATTAGGGTCCAGTCCAGATCCAATTACAGCTGGTCAGGTGGACACTTCAGGGAAAAGTCCTCTTGCAGCTTTTTGTGTCCCGATAGCCACATAGGAGATCTCGCAGTTGACCCTTGGAATCCAGCAGGTCCAGCCCTTTACATCTCCTCATAGGTCTCAAACAACAGATACAGTCCGTATGCTCTTCTTCCACAGATCCAGAAAGGGTTCTGAGGATGGTTCCTATGTGTGCTACATTTCTGGTTGGCACTAGTTAGTGGGCAGGGTTGACTCCTGGCTCCTCCCCAACCAATGGAGTAAAAGTTCCCAGGGGCAACCATACCCACTTTTGCAGAAGTTCCTGCTTGCCCTACTGTAAACCATCCATAGTGTACCTTATTCCCAAAATTCAAAGTGGGGGAACCCTTTCTGTCTTCTGCATAGCCCGTGTTCACACCGAGACATGAGACCAGGGAAATAAACCGTCCCGTCCTTTATGTTGACTCAAAACCTGTGTGGGGGTAGCTCCCTCTGACTGGTTTTGGAGCCAGCCCTGCTGGGGCGACAAATGTTTGCCTCCTCCAGGTCTCAACTTACATTTACTTGTGAAAGATCAGGCCCATTACAAGTTAAGGAAATTCCTGGGTTCACCCTAAGTGGTCTTGTTACAAGGGAAAGAAAAACACCTATAACCCCCAGCCCATTTTCTCTTCTCTGGGAGTAATTTCACACCTTAATAAGGTCATGCACTGGCTTGGCAGCTGCTGGAGAGCCAATCCAAATTAGCCTCTAGGAGCTTCTGGCAGCACACAGAGCGGCTACCTATGACCTTCATGGGAGAGGGAGGCAATTGGCTAAGTGTTAGCTCAATAAACAACTGATCATGTATGGTGGCAGATTGATTGGAGGAAGCTGTAAATTGGCTGAGATAAGCATGTGATAATGTCTTTGGGCGATAGCGCGATCCTGACCTCTTGCTGAATAGCGATAGGCATTTGTCACAGTTGGTCTGTGGTGCACATCAGGGCTATACGCCCCATTGATGGTCTCCATGATGGAAAAACTGAGAAAAGGAAGGGACAGTGCTCATCTGGCATCACTGGAGTCCCCAAATGGAGTGGCCTGGGCTGACCCTGTCCCTGCACTGGCATGGGCTACTGACCTGGAAGACTCTACCACACTAGAATCTATTTTGAAGGCCATAATTGATTTTAAAAAAATGGTTCTAGAAACCAAAATAGACTGGTGCTAGATCTCTCTTTGCTGAGAGAAGACCACAGGAAACTGGCTGAGAAGGTGACGGGCACGAAGAATTATGTTGTACAGATCTCCCCGTAGGTATCACAGCGGAAGGCAAACCTGCAGACATATTAAAGAAGGTACGGTTCCTCGAAAACCGAGCTGAGGATGCTGAGGGTAGATCCTGTTGCAGTAACTGGAGGTTCGTGGGTTTTCATGAAGGCAAAGATCCCGAGACCTTCCTGGAAGAGTGGCTCAAAACGACTTTGGGTATAGAAGGCTTGACCAGCTTTTTCATATTTAAGAAGATGCACATGGTCTCCAACAGACCTTTTAGTTCAGTTGAGCCGCTCACAACTCGCATAGCTAAGCTACTACACTTTCGGGACCGCAACGCAATAATGAGGAAGGTCAGAGCCCTGGGTTCACTGGGGTTGGTCAGCTCAAAGATCCTGGTATTTCCTGATTCTGCTGTAGCAGTCATGCTACAAACAAGCTCCTTTCGTGCTGCGAAGGTGTAACTGCAGAAAATGGGAATTCAACCCATGCTACTGTTTCCTTCAGAAATGAAAATCATTTTAGATGAACAGAAATGGTTCTTCTCGGACCCTAAAGAGGTTTGGGCCTGGGCAGAGATGAAAGAGGTGGAGTCTCAACTTCCTGCCTGCTCAGCCCCGTGCCCACAGCAGTCTTAGTGATGGAATTGATTGGTAAGGGCAGTGTGCAGTGCACCACTCCGTGGAGAACCGTGAATTGGCTGTAGCAGTGGCTGCGGCCATACAGAAACTGGCTCCATATCAAGGCAGAACACAGATGATGAGTAAGGCAATGGAAAAACCACATAATCTGAAGACGAACCAGGAGAATCCGCTGACTATATTCCGCAGATAATGACCAGATTAGCAGATGACTTATGATAGTTGGGCTCTTGTGTGAGATATTAAAGTATACAAAAAAGTGATGGATGGAATGCTTGAATTAATCTCAGCCACTGTTAATTACTTGGGGCTCCTGAGTTTGGACCCAGCTATATGCAAATCAGTCTCAACCCTACTCCAGTCAGAATAGTCCAGCCGGACTTCGAAGCCAGTGTGTGAGATATAGCTTGTTCATATACGCAATTCTGAAACACACAACCGGCCTTTACAGGTGATATTTCATTTAGGTGCCTAAATCAGGTGTAATGGCTTCGAAGTTGTGGCAGATTAAGGACAGCCAGATAGGGGTCCTGGTACGGCACTGGCTCATTTGGGCACGCTTTTGGTTTTTCCCCTTGCTTAGCGATTGGCCCTTGGAGGTAGGGTTTGATCTAGCATTTATGGTTCAATAGGTCTGGATTTGTTTCATGCACATTGGGCACGTGTTAGTTCTGAGCCCAGCCCTGGAAAAGGGGTTCATTTTTTGGGACAGCGACCTGATTATTCTGTTCATCGAGCTGCCGTCACGTGATAAGGGAGGGATGCCGGTGCAGATTGCGGTGCATGGTCCCTCTAGATTGCTACATTTGCAACAAGTGTACTGGTTTAAGCTATGAGTTTAAAAGGAGGGGTTTGTAGAACATTAAAGATCACAGGGCAAATACATAAGGGTCCATTCGATAATGAGATGATGATGACTTTGCAGCAGCTATACAATGCTCACCTGGAATATCCGGGGGTTGGGCAGTACCAACCAAGAGATATCAGATACCTGCCTATTTGAAATGGAGGGGGTTACATGTGGCAGTACTGCAAGAGACATATATTATGTGACTCCAGAGCATGAAATTGCAACAAAGGTGGAAGGGGCAACTACATGCCAGATTTTTCTGCATACGCGAAAGGCATTCTGATATGGATACGCCCTGGGGTACCATACTGTATGACAGATCCCATAATAGACAACAAATGGCAGCATGTACATGTGTATGGTAGTCTTTATTTCAGGGTCCTAAGTGTAGTTGGCTTATATTCCCTTAATATGGGTTATATGGCTTATCTAGAACATATTGCTTCATTGCTAGCTCGATATCCTCAAGTTCTGTTTAGGATTGGGGGATTTTAACTCCATAATGCGTGTTAACATTGATAGATCACAACTACGACTTCCAGGGGCTCCGGCGAAAAGACTGATCAAAAAGTTAGTTTCAGCAGTGCGGAAATAGAACCTTTTAGAGTGTTGAATATCCATTAATCCCTATGAAGAGGGAGTATTCATATTATTCTCTATTGCGCACATTCCACTTCCAGTTCCAAACCAACCCCAACACCACCCTCCACGGCACCCTCATTTACAGGGTTCCCAGCCCCTTATCGTCTTTCACTGATGCCATCGTAGACCTCATCGTACCCCAGGCACTCGCAACCACCGACTACATCCTGCTCGGAGACCTCAACTTCCACATGGACAACCTCAGCGACCAGAACACCGCCGCCCTCCTGGAGAACCTCGTCAACCTCGGACTCAAACACCTAGCCACCGCACCGACCCACACAGCTGGACACATGCTCGACCCCATCTTCTCCGCCAGCAGGAACATCAGCTACAGCCACACCACAAACTCTCCTGGACCGACCACCACTGCATTAATCTTGCCTTCGCCACACCCACCGTACACCACCGTCCACACCGCCCCCCCATCGCAGCTGGATCAAGGCCACCGAAGAACTTCTCGTCGACTCCCTCAGCACAACCACTCCGCCAACACCATCGGACGTCAACTCCGCAGCACGCAACCTCCACCGATGGATCTCCAGCTGCGCCGACACTCTGGCACCCCTCACCTAAAGACCTGGCAAGCAACACGCCAAGAAAGCCGGCTGGTTCACCACTGCCCTCCATGAATCCAGATGTACCTGCAGACGACCCGAGAAGAGATGGAGACACAACAAAACCCCGGAAACCTAAGCTACCTTCAAATCTGCCATCAACGCACACCACCTCTCCTCAAAACCACTAAGAAAACAGCCCTCCAAGACCTCTTTGCCATCATCAAGGAGTTTGCCAGGCCCAACAGCGAGACCACAGACGTCCCTCCCTCCCAAGACCTCAGCAACAAACTTGGCACCTTCTTCCACCTCAAGATCAGGCAGATCTATGACAGCTTCGATACCCTAGACCCTGCCACTTCGCCCGCCACCACTGCACGCAAACTCGCCGCACCCCAACAGACCGTGCTCTGCTGGCCCCCTTACACAACAGAGGACACACTCAAGACCATGAAGAGCATCAACTCAGGAGCCCTGACGGATCCCTACCCGTACCACATCTTCCACAGAGCAGCCGCCGCCATCGCCCCCCAGCTCCGCCGCCCAGCAACTGCTCCATCGAAACCGCCACCTTCCCCAATGACTGGAACCACGTCGAGATCAACCCCCTGCTGAAGAAGCTGTCCACAGACCCGACTGACCTCAATAACTTCAAACACATCTCCCTCCTCCCCTTTCCAGCCAAGGTCAACTCTCCGCGTACTTAGAAGTAAACCACGTCCTGGATACCTCCCAATCTGGCTTCTGGAGCAACCACAGCATGGAGACCCCACTTCTCGACGCCACCAACGACATCTGCCCCCTCCTCGACCGGGGTGAGACCGCAGCCCTCATCCTACTGGACCTCTCGGCTGCCTTCGACACCGTCTCCCAACGCACCCTAATCACGAGACTCCACGACGCCAACATCCACGACAAGGCACTGGACTGGATCCACTCCTTCGTCACTGGCGAACTACCTGGTCAGACCTCGTTCCTCTCAGAACCCACAGAGATCAGCTGTGGAGTACCTCAGGGCTCCTCCCTGAGCCCCACCCTCTTCAACGTCTACATGCCCCCCCTCGCAGCCATTGTCAGAAGCCACGGACTCAACATCGTCTCCTATGCCGACGACACCCAGCTGATCCTCTCCCTCATCAACGAACCCGCAACCGCCAGAACCAACTTCCACAGCGGAATGAAGGCCGTCGCTACCTGGATGAATGACAGCTGCCTCAAGCTCAACTCGGACAAGACCGAAGTACTCATCCTGGGACCCACACCTTCAGCCTGGGATGACTCTTGGAGGCCAGCCGCCCTGGGATCCTCTCTCACCCCAACAGACCACTCAAGCAACCTCTGCATCATACTTGACTCATCGCTCACAATGAACCGCCAAATCAACGCAGTCTCCTCAGCCTGCTTCCACATGTTCCGCCTGCTTCGAAAGAGATTCAGATGCATCCCCACAGAATCCAGAAAGACGGTCACCCACGCACTCATCACCAGCAGACTCGACTATGGCAACGCACTCTACACCGGTGTCACCCAGAAACTACTCAAGAAAGTACAGTATAGGGGGTGTGGCCAACCGGCAGCGAAGATAGCCGCAAGTTAGAAGAGCTCCGGCAGCCAACTCCAAAATCCCACACCATCCGTAAACAGATCCGCATAGCAGGGGCCAACTCAAGTGCTAATACACCTGGCACCCCGCAAGGATGACACCACCAGCGGAGAAGCCCAGCACCAAGCGGAAAACACAATCTGGCCTAGTTGAACGAATGAGCCGGGTCCGCCAGTGAGCAGCCCTGCAGGGAAGCGGAACCGGGAGAGAGGCTCCCAGCAACCCTACCTGGTTCGTGGGAGAGGCAGTTCGTGCGGTAGACCGGAGCACTCGTAGAGGCGGTGTCTGGACGGACCCACTCCGAGCGCTGACAGGTTGTGCTTTTCGCCCCCCCCCGCTGAAGGGGAAACAAGCGCACATCGTAACGCGGCCCTAGCAGTGCTGCAAAAAAGCGAGAAGGCAAGAGAGGCGGTAAGCGCAGACACGGCCTGAAGCGCAGACACGATCCAAGGGCACATTTGAACTGGACGGCGGGGGAAGCGGACCCATCGCAGTTAACTTCCCCCCTCCCTTTACACCCACGGAGGGCCGAAGGGCCCTCATACCTCCTGTGTCGGGCCGGCACCCTCGCCAGTTGAGGCCCAAGGTGACTGGAGTCGAATAGCGTTGCGGCCAACAGAGAGGCCGAACGGTGACAGATTCACCGGCGAAAGGCAGTGGCAGGCGAAGGGAGCAGCCAGCATATACACCTTCAGGAAAAGACCAAACGGGTGACTACACCGTGTGAGTGATTACCTACTCTGCCAATCACACGTGACCGCTAACTTGGGAGTATTCAGAGCTCTAGAAGGCGATACGTTGCAATAAGATATAGGGGGCAGAGCTCACCCCTCTCATTGACTTATTAAGTGTGGGGACTTCCTACCACTGTAAACTGAATTCTATTAAATAGTAGGACTGATTGGGAGGCACCGACAGGCCGCACGGAGACCCGAGTGGTACCGCAGGCAGGTGGCGGGAACCTCCCTGCAATACGCTCAGCTACAAGTACCCTCTGGAAGCACAAGTGAGAGCAGATTAACATGATGGAAGGAAAAGGAGTACGTGACTCCCACTAGAGAAAACTCGACAAATTTACATGGCAGAAAAATCCAAAGACGAGGATCCACCCACAAGATCAACAACAGGCCACAACATTGCCAGCTGGGGAAACCGAAGACCCTACACTTCGTGACAAAATGACTGCCATCACTGGGGTGCTATCCTCCCTAGAGACCAGCATAGAAACAGTTGCCACGGAGGTCTCGTTAATCAGGGCAGAACTCCAGAACTTGGGAATAAGGGTTACCGAGATGGAGGAAAAACTACCATCATGCAAACCGACACCAAAGCTCTCAAGAGACAAGTAGCCGAGTTGCAAAGATCAAGCAAACTTCTTGAGGCCCAACTGGATTATTATGAAGGGAGGTCCCGGCGAAATAATGTCAGAATCATTGGAGTTACGGAGTGAGCAGAGGGGCCGGCAATGGCTCTCTTTGTGGAGGACCTGATCCTCAAACATCTACAACCTCGCGGACTCTCTAATTACTTCTCAGTGGAAAGGGCACATAGAGTGCAAGGTGGCAAACCCAAACCAGGGGCTCCCCGCGACCTATTCTGGCTCGTATTTTCAATTTCCGTGACAGAGATGTCATATTGCAGATGGCACGCAGTGCCCCATTAGTAAAATATAAGAACAGCACCATATCCTTTTTCCCTGACTTTACTATCAAAGTGTAGATACAAAGGAGAAGCTTCCTAGAGGTCAAAAAAGCACTGCAAGATAAAGGAACCATGTACGCCATCCTCTTTCCTAATAAATTTCGTGTGGAGGCAGAAGGGAAATCCTGGTTCTTCACACAACCTGAGGAGGTATGGGAATGGATGGATGGGTGGTGACGAGTAGAAAATCCGAAGCCAAATGCAAAAAAGGATCAGAGACTGATGAAACTGATGAGAGACGTGGATCCAGAAGTGGGCGGAGACCAACAGAACAACGAAATACCGCAGGAGGAGGAATAAGAAACTACTAACTCTCTTAGACTGGATTTGATACACAATGTAACAGATATCAGAAAATTAAGGGCGGACCCAGCTGATAAAATGCAGGTTTATTGGCACGTCAGAAGAGACCGAACTTTCGTGGCAGGTGGATCTGAAATAGAAGTACATGAGAGACAATGGACATTCTCCTACGAGTTTGGTACACTCTAATATCTAATATATACTTTTCTGAGGTGGGAGAGCGGGAATGTGCCATAGGCCGGGCCATAGCCCTCTAGTTTAAGTTGGGTAGGGACAACAGGTGCTCTGCAAACTTGGGGAGGCAGGTAAGTTTGGGTCCGTCATGCAGGGAGACAAGGTGAGGGGAAACTAGCTTCACAGTTGAGTTAAATTGTTCTATAGTTTGTATAAGAGCATTCAAACAGTGACAAATTCAAAGGTTCGCCTCCGACTTCACTTTCATACATTACACATTGTAACGGTCAGGTCTGACTACATACCCCATGTACAACGTAGCAGCAAAACGCAAGGCAAGGCAATTGACAAGCGCCTCTATTCTCAACCCGTCTTCTCTATCTGGGGGAGGGGAGGCCTGGAGGGTAAGCACAACCAACACATGATTGACAGACCATCTACCCCCGCACTCAAGATACTGTCCTGGAACGTTAATGGACTGGGCGACAAAATAAAACGAGGTATAGTGCTACAATACATCAAACGGAAAGCACCCGATGTAGTCCTCTTGCAAGAAACCCACCTATTCAGTAACACATGTAAGGCCCTAGACAGTGGGGGTTACTACTTAGCATCACATGTGGGGTTCACTTCGGGGTCTCGAGGGGTAGGCATATTATTGAGGAAAAACTTCCCACTAATAGTGGAGAATAAAAGGACTGACACCCAGGGCCGATTTATGGCAATCGCTGGCATCTGGGAGGGGAGGCCAATCAACAAAGTATCGGTATATATACCGCCAGCACTACATTCGGTGGGGCTGCCAGAGTTGAGCACTCTGCTACTTGGACTGCTCGAGGGGGAACTCCTGGTTGGAGAGGACTTCAATGCGATGATGTGCGATGTTTTAGATTGAAATCCCCTCAGAGGCGCGATGAACCGACCATCCAAACTCCCTGACTTTCTAAAGGCGATGAGGCTGATTGACGTTTGACAAGCATATAACCCACAATTGAAACAATACACATTTTATTCAGGGGCACATAATAGCCAATCACGAGTAGTATTTGTTTCTAACGCTAGCAGACAGATTAATTAACTTCCAAGATGAGCGACACCTAGCACGAGGAATCTCAGACCACTCGCCTATCTGGGCGCAATATCAGCTAAACGGGACACGAATCAGACAGTCCATCAAATTGCACCCCTGCTATTTAAAAATCCCTCACATAAAAAAAGACCTAGAAAAAACAACTGACAACTACTTTAAAGAAAATGAATCCTCAGTCGAATCCCACTGGATCTTATGGGAGGCCTTTAAAACGGTAATAGATGGGGAAACATAGATGGTAGCTGGACGACGGTGGGTTGCTGTTTTGAATTGTCCGGTTCTACCACCCTATGAACCTTGCGATGCGCTTTAAACGCTGTTAATGTATTAATTTGTATAGCTATTTATGGTGATGTTTTATAGTACATAGCTTTACGTGTGTTAACTTTCTGTGTATGCACTTTTATGGTCCACGATGACCGAAATAAAGTTGATTGGATTGGTAATAAAGGGACAAGCGTTGTTTCTGGCTGGAAGGACACAAAAGAAATAAAAAGGTAGAAGTTGATAAACTGGAAAGGGAAATATTGCTTCTAGAAACAGAAGTAACTACCCAAAATGCCGACAATGCTAGCCACAAACTAGAACTCAAGAGGCAAGAATATCGAGACCTAGTTAGAGGAGCAGGAGGGGCCAGACACACCGCAACGCAATACAAAATATATGAACTGGGGGATAAACAGGTAAATTGTTAGCCTGGCTAGATAGACAAGACCGAGCGGGTCTCTGGGTTACTGCCCTAGAAGATGAACGGGGGGACTTAATGCGAGACCCGCAAGAAATAGCGGAGGCTTTCGCAAATTTCTTCTAGAATTTATACTCCCCAGAGAGCATGGCTACAACAGAGGTAATCAGAGACTTTTTGGCTGACTTGCCCCTCCTGATGCTTTCCTCGGAAGACAGGTAATCGTTGGAATGTGACTTCTTAGTGGAAGAGGTAGCAAATGCAATCCATAACATTAGATCAGGGAAAGCGATGGGGCCCAACGGTCTTACCATTGAATATTATAAAATGAGTGTTACCTATATTGCAACCCGTCTCTTAAATATTTATACTGAAAGTGCCAAATATGACATTTTGCCCACAGACCAACATCTCGCCTCCATAGTTGTGATTCATAAAGAAGGCAAACCAACTACGCAATGTGACTCATACCGACCTATTTCACTCCTCAACTCTGAGGTTAAGATCCTAGCCAAAATGGTGGCGACTCACTTGATCCTTGTAATAACAACACTGGTCCACCCTGACCAATCCGGCTACATGCCAGTATGAAATACTGCACTCAATCTATGCAGACTCCACTGAGTACTTGTTGGGGCTGATACAATACACGAAGATGCAGTAATAATGTCTCTAGACGCCAGAAAGGCCTTTGATACTGTGGAATGGCTGTATCTATTCACGGTTCTAGAAAGGCTAGGATTTGGCCCAAAATTCCTGAAATGGATTTGATTATTATATGCAGGCCCACTAGCGCAGGTCATAGTGAATGGACGGACCTCTCGCTTATTCCCTCTATGGAGGGGCACAAGGCAGGGCTGTCCCCTCTCTCTACTAATTTTTGCATTAATCCTAGAGCCCCTATCAACTTGGGTCAGAGGTGACCCAATGATAGGCGGACTCCGATGGACCCTGATTGGGAAGACAGGATATCCTTATATGCTGATGACGTGTTGCTATACGTAGCTGCACCATGCGCCTCTATTCATAGAATACTTAACATCTTTACAAATTTCGGCCAGTACTCCGGTTATACAATCAACTGGGCCAAATCAGTCATCTTTATACTGAAAGGGAAAGACTTGAAACTGCCGGATAACTATGAAGTGGAGGTGGGAGCGCAGGGTTTCAAGTATCTCGGGATATTTGTGACTAAGGACCCAGAGCTCTTCTACAAGCGAAATCTGGCTATCCCACTGCAGCGACTACAAAGGGATGTTAAACACTGGAGATTGCTCCCCCTTTCCTAACTGGGACACACCACTCTATTTAAAAAGATGGCACTCCCGAAATTCCTGTACGTGCTACAAAATACACCATACCGACTGCAGGACTCCCACTTCCGGGCAATAGATAACGAGATCAGAAATCTACTTTGGGACGGGAGACCCCCTAGAATAGCCACACAAAAACTAGTGTGGGGGTGGTACGATGGCGGAATATCGCTACCCAGTATCCAAGTTTACTACTGGGTGGCCCAGTTGGCAGTTGTAAATCAAGGGGTACACCGCCCAGATGATGAACCCACATATTGGATGGACCGCCATATATTGCGACAGGTGGGCTATACAAGAGCACTATACACTAACCCTAGGAAATACCACATGACAGGACCTACGCTCCAGACAGTCACGCTATGTCACCAGATCCATAAAAAATTGGGATGGAAGGCCACAATAGCTCAAGCGACACCACTGTGGGACGCTGAAGTGCTTGGAACATTGCAGAAAAGTCCGTACTTTGAGAGGTGGGACCAGATAGGCATCTCTACTGTGAAAGACCTGTGGTCTGAAGGAGATGTAGTCCCCTTTACAAAATTACCTAACGACCGACGAAATGTTCCGGTACCTTCATATCAGACATGCGCTACACTCAGCCATACCACGGGGAACACCACCACCAGAGGCAACCCCACTAGAAGATAGATTGTTAACTGAATACATATACCGTAGAGCTATCTCCCTTACTTACCGGAAACTTATTAACAACTCCCCTGTCCCCCTTTTAAAACTCTGAAATGGCTGGCAAGCAGATCTAGGTACACTGGACGACGAAGACTGGCAAGAGGCCATAGCCTCGCCGAAGGATTCATTTATGACTTCTAAACTTAAATTAATTCAATTAAAGATACTTCATAGTACGTATCTATCATGTAGCGTCTTTTTGAAGATGGGAAGAGCCATTGACTTGAAATACCGCAGAGGATGTCAGCAGTAGGGATCTTTTTACCACATACTCTGGGATTGTCCAGAAATTAAAACGTATTGGGAGGCAGTGATACAATGCATGCGGGAAGTATATGGGATGGAGTTACAGCCCCTACCTAAATGGTGCCTCCTACACATATGGAACGACACAGACCTCGCTGGTAGAGAACAGCAATGGGTAACAACAGGAATAATGATCGCCAAACGTAACATAGCTAGGAGATGGGAGTGCAAAATACACCAATGTTGACTAGGTGGAAAAAAGATATGGATTGGAGCATGGTGGCTGAGAAAATAGGGGGTGCCCCAAGAAATGGGAACAAATTTGGGGAAAGTGGAACACCTATTGGGGCAACATATGCCCCCCCAATCGCTAGACCTGAGTGGGAAATACTGAGAATGCACGCACATAACACACAGGTCGACCCAATCTAATTCCGGACACATAGAGGACACTTGATAAATGTAGGATGCTGTAAAATTGTATTATAGCTGTACCGGGTTACTTTCAAATACCAACGGATGTCAATGTACTTGGCTATGTGCAAACGATGATTGTGAATTGCTCTGATCAAAGATTAAAACAAAAAGAAGTTAAAAAAATGCATAAACTACAGAACATTCAAAACGTAGTCATATTGGTCCTCAACATCCCCATCACGCAACACCTCCAACAACTCCACTGTCACCCAGTCAACAAGAGAATCACCTACAAGCTCTCCACACATGCCTACAAAGCTCTCCACAACAAAGGACCAGCAAACCTGAACCACGGCCTCGCATTCCACGTGCCCTCCAGACAACTCTGTTCCCCCCAGCTCGCCCTTGCCTCTGTCCCCAGGATCCACAAGAACAGAACCGGAGGAAGATCCTTCTCCTACCTCGCCGCCTACACCTGGAACATCCTGCCCCTCCACCTCAGGCACTTCACATCGCTGACTCAATTCAAGAAGGACCTCAAGACTTGGCTTTTCGAATGATCCTACCCCGAGAGGGATCAGCAGCCCCCCAGCGCCTTGAGGCCTGCTTTATAAGCCCCTGATTGATTGATTCTCCATTGTGCATGCTGCACCCACGCATTGACACGTTCTTTGTCTCACCACCATTAACAAACAGGAGCCTTGGGGTTGAATACCAGCCAAGACAACATCATAACCCATTACTAATGACCTTACAGTGGGGGAATATCCCTGCAAAGATGCCCACATGGCAGTTGCAGACTTTCATGATTGATGAAGCAGCATTCTGAAATACCCTGAAAGAAGAGATCACCCAATTGTTTACTGCAAATGCTGAATCCATTGCATTGACTATCCTTTGATATGGGACATCTTGAATGCATACATGCATCAAACTTGCAGTTTGGAAGGTTTTACGTAATCAGCTTGAAGAACTTGAAAATGATAAGACAACTCTGGAACGCGACATACTCACTGAACCGAGGTTCCAACCAAAGCTGATCATGCAGAAATGTTCCCATAAGGAGCTGAGCAAGAAGCTCTGGATATTTGATTATAGGCAATATCTCCCCAAAGACATACCAAGGGAGACAAAACAGGATGGCTTCTGCCACAACTGGTTTGTGCTGAAACTCCAAACTATGATCTCTTGGCTATTCGCCGAGTCGATGAGCGTATTGTACCGTCACAAGAAGACAAAAGTGAGACACATAGTATCATGAACTGTATGCACTGCGTACATTGCGGGGTAGGGTGACAACTGAACAATATATATGGATGACTACCCTATTGCAGCTGACACCTGGACACGTTTAGGACTTAAATGCGCAGATCTCGCTTGATGAAGTTAAACTGTGACACAGTTGTCCATCGGCAAGATGCGGGGCTGCAACGGACTCCCCCTGGAGTTCTACAAGACATTGCAAGGACAGTTGACCAAACTTCTCTTTTATTCCTACCTTGCGGCCTTTGCAAGAGGCGAGCTCACCCAACCACCAGGGAGACTGGTGTGGCTGTGCTGCTGAAGGCAGATTATGATCCTGTTGGTGTAGGAACATAGGGTCCCCTTAAGTTGCTGGCTCTGGATTGCTCAATACTGGGGAAGGCTTTGGTCAATAGGTTGCTGCAGTTTCCTGCCAAGCCTAGTACATCAGGATCAAAGCAGGTTTGCCCCAGGCAGAAGCATGGCCCTAAATGTGTGCAGACTTTTTCATGTCCTTAGTAGTGTCCACCCTGGTGGAGTAGAGCAGTGGCAGCCTCCATAGATATGTTGTTGTATCCCGACATTATAGGGACCACGTCTTGGTATTAGATTTGTCATTTAAAGAAGTGACAGGGAGAGAGAAGCGCTCAGACCCCCTCAACATTAGATTGTGCCTGTCGTCATCTAGGCGGCTTAGCCATTGGGCCAGGGTGCAGCATTCTCCTAAGTCCATTAAGGCCATGTACGAGGCAGTAGATAACGCTATGGTAGATCTGTGCAAATGCGTAGAGATCACTGGTACAAGCAACCCGATTGAGGAAGTGGCCAAGATTCACTCAAACTAAACAACCTCTCTGAAGGACCTCTTCTTTGTGGAGGTGTGGCCGGCCCATTGAGCATAAGCACACAATCCCCTCATGGTATAATGGTCAATGCAGACAAGCCAAAACTGCACTATTAGCAGCTATAAAATCTAAAGACAAGCGCCAAATTCAAAGTGCACAAAGGATGCAGAGGAACGCCATTAGACTGGCCAAAATAAATTGGGACCAGAATAAATGGGATTCTCTCCTCCAGGATCTTAAGATTAAAGATTCTAGGGCCTTTTGGAACATAGTTACCTTTGGGAACAGGGAAGGAAGAACCACCATTGAGCCAAACATTGGAGCCGAAGTATTGAATGGGCACTTTCGGCCTTATATGATGGATAGGAGAGACAGGTGGGAGGGGTCATTACTGCAACTGATCTGCCCATAAATGGCGTGGATCAGTATGATTTTCTGGATTTTCCACTTATCACTGCTACAGAAGTGTTCAGTGCTATATATAAAATAGCTCCGCACAAGGCACCCGGTATCGACAAAATACCTGGGGATCTACTTCTCACTAAACCCGAAGTCTGGGGCCCTTACTTGCGGGTAATTTTCAACGCCATACTGGCATGCCTATTCCTAAGTCTTGGGCTGGTGCCGAAATAATACCTGTGTACGAGAAAGGCTCCCCCATGTTACCTGAGAATTATAGACCCATCATCCTAATAGATGTAATGCAGAAGGTTTTTTCCCAGATATTACTGGAGCGGTTAGAGGAGTGGATGGAGGACCATAGCGCACTAAGCAATTTGCAAGGGTGCTTTAGGAAACGAACTTCCACAATTGACCAGGTTTTCTGCCTCCAACTCTTCTACTGGAAAACAGCTGTGTTGGAGGGTGGTAGTTTATACCTAACTTTTGTGGACCTTAAGTCTGCCTTTTACTTAGTCCCTAGGGATAAACTCTGGTCTGCACTTAGTGCTATAGGAGTTTCTATTTACCTTTACCACATCATCAGGAGGCTGCATGTGGCTAATTTTGCACAGGTTCGCTGTGGGAAACTGGATGAGCTCTTAGATCCCTTTCCCATGACCAGGGGAGTGCAACAGGGTTGTGTACTGGCCCCCACCCTGTTCCCCTTGTATATCAATGGATTGGTGGAATTTGTGAATGGGGTAAGAGATAACGATGCTCCTAAGATCTGTTCCCCCAAAATCCCTGCCATAATGTTTGCAGACAACACTTTACTCCTGTCAAAATCCCCTATGGGTATGCAAAGGATCCTAGATGGGTTCAGCTCCTTTTGTATTTTGCAGGCTCTTGAGGTCAGTGTTGCTAAGACCAAATGTATGGTCCTTAATCCACTGTCCTCTACACAAGCTTGCCCCTTATTGACTGAAACTCCCTTGGAGAGGGTCTCTACTTTCAACTATCTGGGTTTAACCCTTAAAGAGCATATGAACTGGTCCTTTCACATCTGCAAGCAAAGGTTGAAACTTGCGCAAACTACTGGTGGTCTTGCTAAAGTCCAAAGGGCCTCCTTTTTTAAGCCTATTAGTCCCCTGATAGAGATCTACAAAACAAACACAAGGAGATGATGGACGGAGCGCTGAAACTTTTCAGACACTCACCCCCAGTCACAGATCTGGGTTGAACCCATCATCGTTCTTTAGCTCACTTTGCCACCCCAGTTCAGACACAGCTATATGCAAATCAGTCTTGACCCTGTGCCTCATGGGAACAGTCCAGCCCGAACTGCCAAGCCATGTCTTCCCTGGACCGGAAACAAGCATCCTGGGACCGGTTTCGGGCTAACAGCCCTCATCAGCCAGGCTAGCTTGAATCCAGTGGCAAACTGAGCAAGCGACCCACGTCTGGGCATACCCTGCCAACTTAGGGCGAACAAAGCAAACACAAGGAGGTGATGGACGGAGCGCTGAAACTTTTCAGACACTCACCCCCAGTCACAGATCTGGGTTGAATCCATCATCGTTCTTTTGCTCACTTTGCCATCCCAGTTCAGACACAGCTATATGCAAATCAGTTTTGACCCTGTGCCTCATGGGAACAGTCCAGCCCGAAATGCCAAGCCATGTCTTCCCTGGACCGGAAACAAGCATCTTGGGACCGGTTTCGGGCTAACATCCCTCATCAGCCAGGCTAGCTTGAATCCAGTGGCAAAGTGAGCAAGGGACCCACGTCTGGGCATACCCTGCCAACTTAGGGCGAACAAAGCAAACACAAGGAGATGATGGACGGAGCGCTGAAACTTTTCAGACACTCACCCCCAGTCACAGATCTGGGTTGAATCCATCATCGTTCTTTAGCTCACTTTGCCACCCCAGTTCAGACACATCTATATGCAAATCAGTCTTGACCCTGTGCCTCATGGGAACAGTCCAGCCCGAACTGCCAAGCCATGTCTTCCCTGGACCGGAAACAAGCATCCTGGGAGCGGTTTCGGGCTAACAGCCCTCATCAGCCAGGCTAGCTTGAATCCAGTGGCAAAGTGAGCAAGGGACCCACGTCTGGGCATACCCTGCCAATTTAGGGCAAACAAAGCAAACACAAGGAGATGATGGACGGAGCGCTGAAACTTTTCAGACACTCACCCCCCAGTCACAGATCTGGGTTGAATCCATCATCGTTCTTTAGCTCACTTTGCCACCCCAGTTCAGACACAGCTATATGCAAATCAGTCTTGACCCTGTGCCTCATGGGAACAGTCCAGCCCGAACTGCCAAGCCATGTCTTCCCTTGACTGGAAACAAGCATCCTGGGACCGGTTTCGGGCTAACAGCCCTCATCAGCCAGGCTAGCTTGAATCCAGTGGCAAAGTGAGCAAGGGACCCACGTCTGGGCATACCCTGCCAACTTAGGGCGAACAAAGCAAACACAAGGAGATGATGGACGGAGCGCTGAAACTTTTCAGACACTCACCCCCAGTCACAGATCTGGGTTGAATCCATCATCGTTCTTTAGCTCACTTTGCCACCCCAGTTCAGACACAGCTATATGCAAATCAGTCTTGACCCTGTGCCTCATGGGAACAGTCCAGCCCGAACTGCCAAGCCATGTCTTCCCTGGACCGGAAACAAGCATCCTGGGACCGGTTTCGGGCTAACAGCCCTCATCAGCAAGGCTAGCTTGAATCCAGTGGCAAAGTGAGCAAGGGACCCACGTCTGGGCATACCCTGCCAACTTAGGGCGAACAAAGCAAACACAAGGAGATGATGGACGGAGCGCTGAAAGTTTTCAGACACTCACCCCCAGTCACAGATCTGGGTTGAATCCATCATTGTTCTTTAGCTCACTTTGCCACCCCAGTTCAGACACAGCTGTATGCAAATCTGTCTGTACCCTGTGCCTCATGGGAACAGTCCAGCCCGAACTGCCAAGCCATGTCTTCCCTGTACCGGAAACCAGCATCCTGGGACCGGTTTCGGGCTAACAGCCCTCATCAGCCAGGCTAGCTTGAATCCAGTGGCAAAGTGAGCAAGGGACCCACGTCTGGGCATGCCCTGCCAACTTAGGGCGAACAAAGCAAACACAAGGAGATGATGGACAGAGCGCTGAAACTTTTCAGACACTCACCCCCAGTCACAGATCTGGGTTGAATCCATCATCGTTCTTGAGCTCACTTTGCCACCCCAGTTCAGACACAGCTATATGCAAATCAGTTTTGACCCTGTGCCTTATGGGAACAGTCCAGCCCGAACTGCCAAGCCATGTCTTCCCTGGACCGGAAACAAGCATCCTGGGAGCGGTTTCGGGCTAACAGCCCTCATTAGCCAGGCTAGCTTGAATCCAGTGGCAAAGTGAGCAAGGGACCCACGTCTGGGCATACCCTGCCAATTTAGGACGAACAAAGCAAACACAAGGAGATGATGAACGGAGCGCTGAAACTTTTCAGACACTCACCCCCAGTCACAGATCTGGGTTGAATTCATCATCGTTCTTTAGCTCACTTTGCCATCCCAGTTCAAACACAGCTATATGCAAATCAGTCTTGACCCTGTGCCTCATGGGAACAGCCCAGCCCGAACTGCCAAGCCATGTCTTCCCTGGACCGGAAACAAGCATCCTGGGACCGGTTTCGGGCTAACAGCCCTCATCAGCCAGGCTAGGTTGAATCCAGTGGCAAAGTGAGCAAGGGACCAACGTCTGGGCATACCCTGCCAATTTAGGGCGAACAAAGCAAACACAAGGAGATGATGGACGAAGCGCTGAAACTTTTCAGACACTCACCCCCAGTCACAGATCTGGGTTGAATACATCATCGTTCTTTAGCTCACTTTGCCACCCCAGTTCAGAGACAGCTATATGAAAATCATTCTTGACCCTGTGCCTCATGGGAACAGTCCAGCCCGAACTGCCAAGCCATGTCTTCCCTGGACCGGAAACAAGCATCCTGGGACCGGTTTCAGGCTAACAGCCCTCATCAGCCAGGCTAGCTTGAATCCAGTTCAAAGTGAGCAAGGGACCCACGTCTGGGCATACCCTGCCAACTTAGGGCGAACAAAGCAAACACAAGGAGCTGGCTTGGCAGTTCAGGCTGGACTGTTCCCATGAGGCACAGGGTCAAGACTGATTTGCATATAGCCGGGTCTGAACTTAGGTGGCGAAGTGAGCTAAAGAATGATGATGGATTCAACCCAGATCTGTGACTGTGGGTGAGTATCTGAAAAGTTTCAGCGCTCCGTCCATCATCTCCTTGTGTTTGCAGAGATCTACAAAACCCAAGCTCTGGGAGCTATCACCTACGGGCCGGAGTTGTGGGGGCACAAGCCCACGAAAGAGATTTTGCTGGTGGAAAACCGTTATAGTAGGGAGCTAGTGAATCTTGCCCCGAGCCACTCCCCTGACTCCGCTTCACTTAGATCTAGGCTTGAGACCTATCGCTGAGGGAATTGGCCTAAGACCTCTCCTCTTTTGGAGGAGGATCTGGACCACCCCCGAGCTGATGTCATATAGATTTGCCCTGGAGGAATTATTGGAAATACCTGGGGCAAATAGTTTACCTTGGCTCTCCTATATCAGGGATACCCTGCGCAGCATGGTGTTGCTTCTTTATGGAGTGACCCCATTGTAGCAGTATTGGCAACATCCAGGAGGAAACTTGTGGATAGTTTTAGGGGGTTCAACTGTTCTTCTTTATTGACGGGTGTAACTGTGGGCTCTCATACCGAAAGAGTTTTTGAGGCCAAAGATGTTCATAGTGCAGAGACATTCCTTGACGAGATACAGCCTGTTTTAGCCAGGACACTCTATCTACAGTTTAGGCATGGTTCCCTGCCATATCGCGTTTTTACTAGCGCATACAGTCGGGAGTTTGATCGGGAATGGCCTTCATGTGGAGCTTTAGAAGAAACTGATGTCCATGTCCTGTTCTTCTGCCCTGTCTACAAAAAGCTGAGGCTTAAGTGGATAGTCCAGATTTGCAGAAATCTAGGAGTCACTAGCTGCCAAATGGCCCTTAGAATATTGAAATATGATACCTTCCAACCAATAGTGTTTGCTGTTTCCAGGTATCTGTTCTCTATATGGTGTGTAAGAAATAGGTTCCTGTGAAAGTTGGCACACAGATGTCTTGGTTTTTAATTTTGGATTTTAATTTGGTTAAATCTAGGTAATTTTAGGTGTGGGCATCTAAGACGCTGTTCCCTACAAATGTACTCATAGATCAGTTGCCACAGAATGTGTGTTAGGGGTTTTCAATCTGTGCACGAATTAACCAGCTCTTCATCAACACTATGACACTGGTAGTTTTATACTAAGGAAGAGCTATACAGCAGAAATAGAGAATGAGTTGATGTTAAGAGCTGGGTATGCAATCTTATTTATAAGTACATTAACATTGGTAATTCATTTTTCCATTTTTAAATGCCACTTTTGAACCATTGTAGTGCACAATTTTACTCTATTTATTTCAATGAGTACTCTTTAGCTGCCCTTATTATTGCATAACTTGGACACTCCAGGTGACATAGCGTACCCTTTAAGAGCCCATTTTTAAGGACCTTCCTGAGGTTTTTGTTTTTTGCTTTAGCTGTGTGGCAGCACTTGAACAACCGAGGTTTTATGATTGTATTTCTTTTATACTTACATTGATATTATCTGTGATTGTGTCTTTTATGTTTTTAAGTATCTGTATTGCTTTTTGCACTGTGCACTTATATGGTTTACCGAACCGAAATAAAGTTGAAACGATGATGATATGGAGAAAGGCTTTGATTTCTTAGCATGGGATTTCCTGTGGTCAGTCCTTCAGAACATGGGTTTTGGGGTTAAGATCATCAGATGGATCCAGCTCTTGTACTCATTGCCCACGGCTCGGATCAAAACAGGCTGGGTAGTGTTGGATGCCTGGCTGGTGCAGTACTGGACAAGATAGCGGTGCACTGTTTCAATGTTGCTTTTTGCATTAACAATGTGATGTTAAGTGAATTTGTAGAGCGCGGCTAATCACCTGTGAGGGTATCCAGGCACTGAGTAGGGCAGGCCTGAGGGGGAAGGAGGAGATCATGCCTTCTTCGTCTGGAAGCAATTGAACTACTGGCTTACCACAAAGTAAGGAGGATGTGCTCTAGGCATACAGATAAATAGATATAAAAATGTAATTTTGTTGTATGCTGATGACATTGTACTATGTATGTAGAATTGCAGTGAGGGTCTCCAACAGCCGTTGGGGAAACTGCACAGATTCAGTGAGCAGTTGGGCATTCAAATGACTATGGCCAAGTCATGTCTCAATCTGCCGACTGAGGGCTGAGCTATGATTTTAGCCTTGTCAGTGGTGCATGAATTAACAGTAGCGTCCCAAACATTTAAATATCAAGGGGTCAAAATATACAAGAACACACAGGATGTAGTGCAGAGCAACCTGAGATGGACGATAATAGCAACTAAGTTCTCAATAGTGTTCTGGTTTAAGTCAGCACTGTCGGTGATGGGGAGAGTGGCCCTCTCTAAGATGGTGTTGTTGCCCAGATTGCTTTATTTCTTCACATTTATACGCCTCCAGCTTAAGAGACCCTTCTTTTAGGAGTTATATGCTTTCCTGATGGAACTGCTGTGAAGAGCAAAAACGACGAGGCGAGTTGCACTGGAAACACTGAATCTCTCTCTGGATGTGGGAGGGCTAGGCGTCCCCGACCACAAGTCCTACTACATGGCATCTCAGCTCCAGTGAGTCAGGATTGGTTTGACTTCGAATCATACTCAGAGGGCACCTATGTGCATAAGGAAGTAGCCCCCACTGATATTCAGGAACATATCCTGAATCCGCAGAATGAAATCCAAGTATCCTTGATACTGCCAAGAGAACTTCTTCAGGGCTGCAAACAGATTAACATAAAATATATATAAGACACACAAACATATCACTTGATTGACGGACACAATCGAAGATTGTAACAGACATACAATATAAGACATATTTACAACTATAAAACTTATTGCAAACACACAATGTGAGACATATTAAAGCTATACAATATATTTAGAAAAACCCAGAACACTTATTTAAAAGAAAAAAAGGAATTTGAAAAAGAGGGGTAAAGTTTGTGACCTTATTATAACAACATCCATTAAGATAACACTTGAAAAAACATACAGTTTCTTTATAAAACAAGATTTTTATATATATATAACAGGAATAAAGAGATAAGCAAGAAAAGTGAATAGGAAAACAATTATTTCATATTTAAATTATATTAGGCACACAAAGGATATTTCATATTTTAGTTGTATTAGACACACAAAAAAAACGAATAAACAGAACATAACAGGTTACTCAATTTAAAAATAGTAATGAACTATCCAAAGAAAACACTGTAAAAATTTGACCCAAGAAAAAGAAGTACATTTAGAGATAAGATGGAGAGAAACAAAAAAGGAGAAAAAAGAAAGAGATAAAGAGAGAAGCAATACTCTCACCATATGTGTGTAAATAAAGGGACTCGGTAGCTAATGTCCCCAATCCGGTCAATTAATAGAATGGTACGCAAGATTATAAGATGGTCTAGTTCGTGTACAATATCTATAATAGAGTAAAAACACTCTTTAAGCTTACTTATCAGTATCATAGCCTCAGAGCCATCAGAGATAGAACAGCATACAAACAGAAATGATAACACCAAGAATCATCATATTGAAACTCACCAAATTTAAAAAACCCATTCTACATGCCAATGAGAAATAAACACACAAGAAAGAAAGGGACGGTACCCTTCTTCCGTAATCACAATTTCTAATCGGATACAGTCCACCTATATGGCGATATAGCTCCTATGCAGCATCTATAATAAATCAGGTAAAACATTTTTAGACTTAATTTTTAAACCTAATTAACAGAGCTTGTTGGTAAACAATCTTCATTAAAACTTACCAAGTATAAAAATCCATTCAGCATATTACAAAAAGGTATGTATACGAATACACATCGGAAGGAATGGGGGGGATGATACCCCTATTCCTTAATCGCAATCTCCAATAGGATAGAATCCACCTAAAAATAAATAAAATCCATGAATCAAAAAAGAAGAAAAAAATATATAGCTAAAGGGTTCCCTCAGACCGAGTAACTAAACACGACTGACGCAAAATCCCAAGCTTAAACCAAAAACAAGAGAAAGATAGAAAAAGTATTTGGAAACGCTGCATCACTATACTAAGGCAAAGTATCGGTGTACAACATTCAAAAAGAATAAGAGGCCAAACTAGACAAACTACCAAAGCACGCAAAAATAAACACGTAAAAATAAACTAGGAATCTAGAGATAATATGAACAACCCTCCTGAAAAACTCACCTTGATAAGTGGTCTAACACGCTTCACGAGCAGCCTCCAAGGCCCACAGTCAACAATGTTGTGTGATATGCGAGGTTTAAATACACTAACCTGCGTGCGAAATTGTCTCCACCTGTCATTGAAAGAAAAAAGCTAGTACCGCAAATGTAGGGATAAATGGCAAATGACCTCCGCCATACTTGAAAAACGCAACCCCTGTGAGGAACATAGACATCTGCGGACCGATTTCAGCGCCATCTTTGAATAACAGAAAAGCGCTAAGCGACTTGAACACACGGTCCCTAATTACCAAACTTACCAATGATCAGTATTAAACGTCAATTTATATGAAAAAATGCCTTATTTTTAAAAAATATCCGATGTCAGTTCTTATAAAGGATTTGCCAATTTATAATTGAACGTAGGTTAACATATACCCGAAAGAATTCCGTAATTTCTAAGCGCAAAACTCAGCGCCATGCTTTAGTATCACATGCACCCAAAAACGGCGTGTAGCCAAACGTCAGCGCCATATTGTAAAGATACTGAGCAAATGCAGAGCATCCAGTCCCCCCGGTGTTCCTATCTGCAACGGGCGCCATCTCTAAATGTCGTAGTAGGACATACTAGGAAAATTTAGCTTATAGACCCATAGTGTGTGGCGTTATAATAAGCAACCATAGAAACCAACGCCATTTGTAAAGATGCTGAACAATTTTTAATTGAATATAATATAACATATTCACCATCTTTGAATATAAAAAAAAAAAACGGCGTGTAGCCAGACGTCAGCGCCATATTGTAAAAAATGCTGTGCAAATGCAGAGCACCGAATCACCACAGCATTTCTATCTACGAAGGGCGCCATCTCTGAAAACCGTAATAGGTGATAGAAATTAGCTTATAACCCCGTAGTGTGAGACGTTACGAGATGATACTCAAACAAATATTTGGAAGGGCATTGAATATCCAATAATGGAGAATACCAAATATACCTAAAGCGCTCTGCTATACGTGTCTCCATCTTAATAGAACAACGTACATCTTAAAGATAAACAGTGCTTCCCGTTCGAGAATATTTACAGAAAAAAACAAAAGAAAAAAGAAAGATTAATTAAGGAAAAACTATGAAGAGAATAAAAAGGGGTCAACCTCATATTTACAATTTTTACAGTGCATATTTCATCAAAGACTATTGGGTTCCATCCAAAATGCCAATAGATAATACAAAAAAAGAGGGGAGGATAGACCCTCAACCTCATATTTAAAAATCATTACAGTTTGAATTACATCAAAGATTATTAGGCTCAGTCCAAACTACCAGTAGATATTGCGGAAAGGGAGGATAGACAAATTTTTGTTCATATAATGAGCAAAATATTACTGACAAGGAAAAGAGAGACAAGGCCAGACCGAATTTCTCTAAATATCCAACTTTAGTTCAAAAAGTAGTGAAATTCATTATACGTATTGTGACCGCACTTTATGGCACGTAATCTACAGATCCACTTAGCCTCCTTTTGCCTTAGCACCAAATCTCTACTTCCACCTCTGTTGTTTACTGGAACATGTTCTAAGCCATGGAACCAGAATGCATAATCGGATGTATGGCTTTGTCTATAGTGTTCAGCCATAGGATATCTCATATCTCCTTTCATAATAGCACGACGATGCTCTTATATTCTGGTCTTAAGGCTACGGGTGGTACTTCCCACATATACCATATTGCAACTACACCCCAGAATGTAAATCACATAGGTGGTGTTACAATTAATAAATTCCCTGATATCATATCGCTTTGGGCTATTGTACGAGAAATGCTGGATCTTATTCCTCCCAAATTTACAAATAATGCACGAGGTGCATGTGTAAAAGCCACATGGTTTCTGAGGCAACCAGGTTTCAGGGGTTCTTGTAGTAGTAGTAACATAACTGGGACAAAGTTTGTCCTTTAAAGTTTGTCCTCTCCTGTATGTTATGGAGGGATTCAAGGTCAAATCTTTTCTTATACTTGGTATATCCAACAATAAATGCCAGTTTTTCCTCAAAATACGGCAAATTTTATCACTATGTGAAGTATATTTTGTTATGAACCGCAGCTTGTTGTTATATGCTGTAGTGTCCTTTTCTTAGCAACCAATGTACTATCTCTATTCAGTTGGTATACTCGTGCTTCAGCTTTTTCCACATCTTGTATATTGTAACCTCTTTTCATAAAGCGACTGCACGTATCAGCAATGTTAGCCTTAAAAGCAGTGGGTTCAGAGCAGTTTCTCCGTATTCTCACCATTTCCCCATAGGGGATGTTTCTAATTACTGAGCGAGCATGTGCACTAGTGGCATGTAATATGCCATTACATGCCGTCTCTTTTCGATACAGGGTACTTTGGATCAACCCATCCTTTATATAAAAGCGGAGATCCAAAAATTCAATTTTTTCTTTATCAAAGGACATTGTCAGTTGAACATTGAAAGGGTTTTTGTTTAAGTACTGGTGATATTCTCCCAAACTTTCCCTTCATCCAGACCACAAATATATAACATCATCAATGTACCTCCCCCAGAACACAATATGTTGTGTCCAGGGGGAGGCACATCTATCCCAGGCATGCTCCCTCTCGTACCACCCCATAAAGAGGCACGCATAAGAGGGAGCAAACCTGGTGCCCATTGCTGACCCTCGAATCTGATGATACCATTGCCCATTATGGAGCAAGACATTTTTAGTCAAAATCAATTTAATCATGTCCAGTACCATGAGATTATGCTCGTATGCGTCAGCTCTTTCCCTGTCTAGGTATGACTGCACTGCCATCATGCCAAATTTCATATCAATACAGGTATAGAGACTGACTACATCCCATGTTACAAAGGTAAGGTCATCAGACCACGCAAAATCCTTTAGTTTAAGCAGCATGTCAGTGCTGTCTTTAATATAGGATGGCAAATTCAAAACATGTTTTTGGAGTTTTAAATCGACATACTCCGATATTCTCTCTGTTGGAGAACCCACCCCAGAAATGATAGGTCGCCCGGGGGGGTACGGTGCTCTCTTATGCACTTTGGGAAGTGCATAGATGCAGGGGAATCTAGGTTGGCACACCTTCAGAAACCTATATTCTGAGTCCGACAACAAACAAGTATCTTTCCACTCATTTAGCTTGATATTAATCAGGGATATAAGTTCAATCATTGGGTTCACACTGACTGGTTCATAACATAGCTTATTGTCCAACTGACGTTGGATCTCATTCATGTAATCCATTTTGTCCATCACTACTATGTTATTACCTTTATCGGCTTTGCGGATAACTATATTGTCATCCGGCTGGAGTCTTTTCAAAGCTTCCCTTTCACCTTTTGTCAAATTGTTACATTGCTTACTTGAAAATCTATCAGGGATTTCCAAATCATGCAAATCCTCTGACACCTTGTCAAAAAACAAATCAATATTGTGATGATATGAGCCACTAGGTATGAATTTTGATTTAGGAAGTAACCCACTATCTACGCACAGATTTTCCACAACGTCCAACTCTTTTAGTAAAGTTCCCATTTCAGATTCTAACCCGTCCTCAATTGACAACAAACACTGATTATTGCAAACATCAGCAACGCTCAATGAGGTTACAGGTCTCGAATCCAATTGTTTAGAAGCATTGCAATTTTGGTTAATAAAAAAATCTTTTAATTTCAATGATCTTACGAACTTAAATAAATCAACATGAACATCCGTTGCGTCACCCAATTGTGTAGGGCAAAAACCCAAACCTTTATTCAACAGGCTCAATTCTGTAACATCCATCATTCTGTGTGACAAGTTGATAACTTCAACCTCTTTGCTCTTTTTAATATCAAAAGGTGTACCTGTACCATTCAATTCAAAAGGTGTACTTACACCATTCATGCCAACATTAGCAATCACACTTATGTCTTTTTCGATCTCGTTGTCATTTTTTCTTGATCTGTGTTGCCCCTTCTTGCACCCTTTTTGGTATCTCCTCCCCCCTCTCCTTGTTTTGACTTTAATTTTTTCTGTTGTTTGCTGCTGATACGTAATTTTGCTAGTTCTTTCTCGAACGCAGTGGCTCCCTCCCCCAAAGGGGCCTCACTGGCATTACTACTAGATGCAATACTGCTCTGCGAGGAAACCGACACACTGCTTACAGATTGTGTTTCCTCCATTTCGTCTCTCCCTCTCTTTCTATCCTCCTGTGTTTGGACCGAGTCGTATTTTTGGGCGAATGTATAAATACGGCCCTCTTTATAATCTCTGTCATCTCGCCTTATTTTGCATAGTTTCTTATCTTTCAAATACTGCTGGTGATTTTCTATAACTTTTTCAAAATTTCGTAGTTCTTTTCAATCAAATCAGTTGCTTCTATCTCTTTTTCTACTGCTTCTATTTCCGTTAATAATTTGGCTCCTTTATCTATCGCGTGCCTGATTAATATCTGCATCATGGTTAAAGAAGCTCTTTCTAAGTTAACCTCCCATTCTTTCAGCAAATCTGGGCTTAAATCCTCGAAGGTCGGAAATATTAAAATTCGTAGGCCTCTTGGGGCCTTTTTGTTATCAATATATTGTTGGAGTGTAACTCCATCCTACCAACGTCCGAGTTCTTGTTTCTTTAAACGTTCAAGCTTGATAAACAATGCGCGTAGTCCCAATGTACCTTGCACATTCGGAACTCTGGATGTGGTGGCCGAGCTACGTCCAAATAAATCTTGAGCTAACTCCTCTCGTCCGTCATTAAAAAGGGGCATATTAAAAATAGTAAACAGCAAAAAATGAATGCTAAAAAGTCCAACAGTTAGAAATTACACAAAAGAGACATAGGCAACGGACTTGTAACAAAGCACCTCAAAGCATATACTGAAATCCTATTATGGAAATAAAACGTGCACACTTCTCAGCACCCGTTGCCCTTTGGTGCCACTGTTTACAGATTCCAAAGTTATTTTTCACATAGAGCAGTGCACCGAAAAAAAAGAAGATTGTAAGTCTCTTGATATTTTCTTTTCAATTCTTTATTTGAAAAATCCAAATGGTGTTTCACTTCAAACAGCAGCCAACGCGTTTCGTTCTAAAGCGGCAAACAAGCCAAGAGAACTTCTTCAGGGCTGCAAAGAGATTAACATAAAATATATATAAGACACACAGACATATCACTTGATTGACGGACACAATCGAAGATTGTAACAGACATACACTATAAGACATATTTACAACTATAAAACTTATTACAAACACACAATGTGAGACATATTAAAGCTATACAATATATTTAGAAAAACCCAGAACACTTATTTAAAAGAAAAAGAGGAATTTGAAAAAGAGGGGTAAAGTTTGTGACCTTATTATAACAACATCCATTAAGATAACACTTGAAAAAACATAGTTTCTTTATAAAACAAGATTTTTATATATATATATATAACGGGAATAAAGAGATAAGCAAGAAAAGTGAATAGGAAAACAATTATTTCATATTTAAATTATATTAGGCACACAAAGGATATTTCATATTTTAGTTGTATTAGACACACAAAAAAACGAATAAACAGAACATAACAGGTTACTCAATTTAAAAATAGTAATGAACTATCCAAAGAAAACAATGTAAAAATTTGACCCAAGAAAAAGAAGTAAATTTAGAGATAAGATGGAGAGAAACAAAAAAGGAGAAAATAGAAAGAGAGAAAGAGAGAACCAATACTCTCACCTTATGTGTGTAAATAAAGGGACTCGGTAGCTAATGTCCCCAATCCGGTCAATTAATAGAATGGTACGCAACATTATAAGATGGTCTAGTTCGTGTACAATATCTATAATAGAGTAAAAACACTCTTTAAGCTTACTTATCAGTATCATAGCCTCAGAGCCATCAGAGATAGAACAGCATACAGACAGAAATGATAACACCAAGAATCATCATATTGAAACTCACCAAATTTAAAAAACCCATTCTACATGCCAATGAGAAATAAACACATAAGAAAGAAAGGGACGGTACCCTTCTTCCGTAATCACAATTTCTAATCGGATAAAGTCCAACTATATGGCGATATAGCTCCTATGCAGCATCTATAATAAATCAGGTAAAAATTCTTTAGACTTAATTTTTAAACCCAATTAAACCTAATTAACAGAGCTTGTTGGTAAACAATCTTCACTAAAACTTACCAAGTATAAAAATCCGTTCAGCATTTTACAAAAAGGTATGTATAGGAATACACATCGGAAGGAATGGGGGCGGATGAAACCCCTATTCCGAAATCGCAATCTCCAATAGGATAGAATCCACCTAAAAAATAAATAAAATCCATGAATCAAAAAAAGAAGAAAAAATATATAGCTAAAAGGGTTCCCTCAGACTGAGTAGCTAAACACGACTGACGCAAAATCCCAAGCTTAAACCAAAAACAAGAGAAAGATAGAAAAAGTATTTGGAAACGCTGCATCACTATACTAAGGCAAAGTATCGGTGTACAACATTCAAAAAGAATAAGAGGCCAAACTAGACAAAATACCAAAGCACGCAAAACTATACAAGTAAAAATAAACTAGGAATCTAGAGATATGAACAACCCTCCTAAAAAACTCACCTTGATAAGTGGTCTAACACGCTTCACGAGCAGCCTCCAAGGCCCACAGTCAACAATGTTGTGTGATATGCAAGGTTTAAATACACTAACCTGCGCGCGAAATTGGCTCCACCTGTCCATTGAAAGAAAAAAGCTAGTACCGCAAATGTAGGGATAAAGGGCAAATGACCTCCGCCATACTTGAAAAACGCAACCCCTGTGAGGAACATAGACATCTGCGGACCGATTTCAGCGCCATCTTTGAATAACAGAAAGGCGCTAAGCGACTTGAACACACGGTCCCTAATTACCAAATTTACCAATGATCAGTATTAAACGTCAATTTATATGAAAAAATGCCTTATTTAAAAAAAATATCCGATGTCAGTTATTATAAAGGATTTGCCAATTTATAATTGAACGTAGGTTAACATATACCCGAAAGAATTCCGTAATTTCTAAGCGCAAAACTCAGCGCCATGCTTTAGTATCACATACACCCAAAAACGGCGTGTAACCAAACGTCAGCGCCATATTGTAAAGATGCTGAGCAAATGCAGAGCATTGAGTCACCACGGTGTTCCTATCTGCAACGGGCGCCATCTCTAAATGTCGTAGTAGGACATACTAGGAAAATTTAGCTTATAGACCCATAGTGTGTGGTGTTATAATAAGCAACCATAGAAACCAACGCCATTTGTAAAGATGCTGAACAATTTTTAATTGAATATAATATAACATATTCACCATCTTTGAGTATAAAAAAAAACGGCGTGTAGCCAGACGTCAGCGCCATATTGTAAAAAATGCTGTGCAAATGCAGAGCACCGAATCACCACAGCGTTTCTATCTACGGAGGGCGCCATCTCTGAATACCATAATAGGTGATAGAAATTAGCTTATAACCCCGTAGTGTGAGGCGTTACGAGATGATACTCAAACAAATATTTGGAAGGGCATTGAATATCCAATAATGGAGAATACCAAATATACCTAAAGCGCTCTGCTATACGTGTCTCCATCTTAATAGAACAACGTACATCTTAAAGATAAACAGTGCTTCCCGTTCGAGAATATTTACAGAAAAAAAGAAAAGAAAAAAGAAAGATTAATTAAGGAAAAACTATGTAGAGAAAAAAAAGGGGTCAACCTCATATTTACAATTATTACAGTGCATATTTCATCAAAGACTATTGGGTTCCATCCAAAATGCCAATAGATAATACAAAAAAAGAGGGGAGGACAGACCCTCGACCTCATATTTAAAAATCATTACAGTTTGAATTACATCAAAGATTATTAGGCTCAGTCCAAACTACCAGTAGATATTGCGGAAAGGGAGGATAGACAAATTTTTGTTCATATAATGCTCAAAATATTACTGACAAGGAAAAGAGAGACAAGGCCAGACCGAATTTCTCTAAATATCCAACTTTAGTTCAAAAAGTAGTGAAATTCATTATCCGTATTGTGACCGCACTTTATGGCACGTAATCTACAGATCCACTTAGCCTCCTTTTGCCTTGGCACCAAATCTCTACTTCCACCTCTGTTGTTTACTGGAACATGTTCTAAGCCATGGAACCAGAATGCATAATCGGATGTATGGCTTTGTCTATAGTGTTCAGCCATAGGATATCTCATATCTCCTTTCATAATAGCACGACGATGCTCTTGTATTCTGGTCTTAAGGCTACGGGTGGTACTTCCCACATATACCATATTGCAACTACACCCCAGAATGTTAATCACATAGGTGGTGTTACAATTAATAAATTCCCTGATATCATATCGCTTTGGGCTATTGTACGAGAAATGCTGGATCTTATTCCTCCCAAATTTACAAATAATGCACGAGGTGCATGTGTAAAAGCCACATGGTTTCTGAGGCAACCAGGTTTCAGGGGTTCTTGTAGTAGTAGTAACATAACTGGGACAAAGTTTGTCCTTTAAAGTTTGTCCTCTCCTGTATGTTATGGAGGGATTCAAGGTCAAATCTTTTCTTAGACGTGGTATATCCAACAATAAAAGCCAGTTTTTCCTCAAAATACGGAAAGTTTTATCACTATCTGAAGTATATTTTGTTATGAACCGCAGCTTGTTGTTATATGCTGTAGTGTCCTTTTTCTTAGCAACCAATGTACTATCTCTATTCAGTTGGTATACTCGTGCCTTAGCTCTTTCCACATCTTGTATATTGTAACCTCTTTTCATAAAGCGACTGCATGTATCAGCAATGTTAGCCTTAAAAGCAGTGGGTTCAGAGCAGTTTCTCCGTATTCTCACCATTTCCCCATAGGGGATGTTTCTAATTACTGAGCGAGCATGTGCACTAGTGGCATGTAATATGCCATTACATGCCGTCTCTTTTCGATACAGGGTACCTTGGATCAACCCATCCTTTATATAAAAGCGGAGATCCAAAAATTCTTTTTATTCATTATCAAAGGACATTGCCAGTTGAACATTGAAAGGGTTTTTGTTTAAGTACTGGTGATATTCTTCCAAACTTTCCCTTGATCCAGACCACAAACATATAACATCATCAATGTACCACACCCAGAACACAATATGTTGTGTCCAGGGGGAGGCACATCTAGCCCAGGCATGCTCCCTCTCGTACCACCCCATAAAGAGGCACGCATAAGAGGGAGCAAACCTGGTGCCCATTGCTGACCCTCGAATCTGATGATACCATTGCCCATTATGGAGAAAGAAATTTTTAGTCAAAATCAATTTAATCATGTCCAGTACCATGAGATTATGCTCGTATGCGTCAGCTCTTTCCCTGTCTAGGTATGACTGCACTGCCATCATGCCAAATTTCATATCAATACAGGTATAGAGACTGACTACATCCCATGTTACAAAGGTAAGGTCATCAGACCACGCAAGATCCTTTAGTTTAAGCAGCACGTCAGTGCTGTCTTTAATATAGGATGGCAAATCCAAAACATGTTTTTGTAGTTTTAAATCGACATACTCCGATATTCTCTCTGTTGGAGAACCCACCCCAGAAATGATAGGTCGCCCGGGGGGGAACGGTGCTCGCTTATGCACTTTGGGAAGTGCTTAGATGCAGGGGAATCTAGGTTGGCACACCTTCAGAAACCTATATTCTGAGTCCGACAACAAACAAGTGTTTTTCCACTCATTTAGCTTGATATTAATCAGGGATATAAGTTCAATCATTGGGTTCACACTGATTGGTTCATAACATAGCTTATCGTCCAACTGACGTTGGATCTCATTCATGTAATCCATTTTGTCCATCACTACTATGTTATTACCTTTATCGGCTTTGCGGATAACTATATTGTCATCCGGCTGGAGTCTTTTCAAAGCTTCCCTTTCACCTTTTGTCAAATTGTTACATTGCTTACTTGAAAATCTATCAGGGATTTCCAAATCATGTAAATCCTCTGACACCTTGTCAAAAAACAAATCAATATTGTGATGATATGAGCCACTAGGTATGAATTTTGATTTAGGACGTAACCCACTATCTACACACAGATTTTCCACAACGTCCAACTCTTTTAGTAAAGTTCCCATTTCAGATTCTAACCCGTCCTCAATTGACAACAAACACTGAACATTGCGAACATCAGCAACGCTCAATGAGGTTACAGGTCTCGAATCCAATTGTTTAGAAGCATTGCAATTTTGGTTACTAAAAAAATCTTTTAATTTCAATGATCTTACAAACTTTAAAAATCAACATGAACGTCAGTTACTTCACCCAATTGTGTAGGGCAAAAATCCAAACCTTTATTCAACAGGCTCAATTCTGTAACATCCATCATTCTGTGTGACAAGTTGATAACTTCAACCTCTTTGCTCTTTTTAATATCAAAAGGTGTACTTGTACCATTCAATTCAAAAGGTGTACTTACACCATTCATGCCAACATTAGCAATCACACTTATGTCTTTTTCGATCACTTGTCATTTTTTCTTGATCTGTGTTGCCTCTCCTTGCACCCTTTTTGGTATCTCCTCCCCCCTCTCCTTGTTTTGACTTTAATTTTTTCTGTTGTTTGCTGCTGATACGTAATTTCGCTAGTTCTTTCTCGAATGCAGTGGCTCCCTCCCCCAAAGGGGCCTCACTGGCATTACTACTAGATGCAATACTGCTCTGCGAGGAAACCGACACACTGCTTACAGATTGTGTTTCCTCCGTTTCATCTCTCCCTCTCTTTCTATCCTCCTGTGTTTGGACCGAGTCCTATTTTTTGGCGAATGTGTAAATACGGCCCTCTTTATAATCTCTGTCATCTCGCCTTATTTTGCATAGTTTCTTATCTTTTAAATACTGCTGGTGATTTTCTATAACTTTTTTCAAAATTTCGTAGTTCTTTTCAATCAAATCAGTTGCTTCAGTTGCTTCTAGCTCTTTTTCTACCGCTTCTATTTCCGTTAATAATTTGGCTCCTTTATCTATCGCGTGCCTGATTAATATCTGCAGAAAGGGAGTGGTCCCGGTCTAACAGTTCGAAAAAATACGTAATTAAATGCCAGCCAGCATTAGTTCAAATTACACAACAATAAAGTAAAATCCATTAATCAAAAAAAGAAGAAAAATATATAGCTAAAAGGGTTCCCTCAGACCGAGTAACTAAATACGACTGACGCAAAATCCCAAGCTTAAACCAAAAACAAGAGAAAGATAGAAAAAGTATTTGGAAACGCTGCATCACTATACTATGGCAAAGTATCGGTGTACAACATTCAAAAAGAATAAGAGGCCAAACTAGACAAAATACCAAAGCACGCAAAACTATACACGTAAAAAAAAAACAGGAATCTAGAGATATGAACAACCCTCCTAAAAAACTCACCTTGAAGTGGTCTAACACGCTTCACGAGCAGCAAATTCATGGATTTTATTTATTTTTAGGTGGATTCTATCCTATTGAGATTGCGATTACGGAATAGGGTATCACCCCCCATTCCTTCCGATGTGTATTCGTATACATACCTTTTTGTAATATGCTGAATGGATTTTTATACTTGGTAAGTTTTAGTGAAGATTGTTTACCAACAAGCTCTGTTAATTAGGTTTAATTGGGTTTAAAAATTAAGTCTAAAGAATTTTTACCTGATTTATTATAGATGCTGCATAGGAGCTATATCGCCATATAGGTGGACTTTATCCGATTAGAAATTGTGATTACGGAAGAAGGGCACCGTCCCTTTCTTTCTTGTGTGTTTATTTCTCATTGGCATGTAGAATGGGTTTTTAAATTTGGTGAGTTTCAATATGATGATTCTTGGTGTTATCATTTCTGTCTGTATGCTGTTCTATCTCTGATGGCTCTGAGGCTATGATACTGATAAGCAAGCTTAAAGAGTGTTTTTACTCTATTATAGATATTGTACACGAACTAGACCATCTTATAATCTTGCGTACCATTCTATTAATTGACCGGATTGGGGACATTAGCTACCGAGTCCCTTTATTTACACACATAAGGTGAGAGTATTGCTTCTCTCTTTATCTCTTTCTTTTTTCTCCTTTTTTGTTTCTCTCCATCTTATCTCTAAATTTACTTCTTTTTCTTGGGTCAAATTTTTACAGTGTTTTCTTTGGATAGTTCATTACTATTTTTAAATTGAGTAACCTGTTATGTTCTGTTTATTCGTTTTTTTTGTGTGTCTAATGCAACTAAAATATGAAATATCCTTTGTGTGCCTAATATAATTTAAATATGAAATAATTGTTTTCCTATTCACTTTTCTTGCTTATCTCTTTATTCCTGTTATATATATATTAAAAATCTTGTTTTATAAAGAAACTGTATGTTTTTTCAAGTGTTATCTTAATGGATGTTGTTATAATAAGGTCACAAACTTTACCCCTCTTTTTTCAAATTCCTCTTTTTCTTTTAAATAAGTGTTCTGCGTTTTTCTAAATATATTGTATAGCTTTAATATGTCTCACATTGTGTCTTTGTAATAAGTTTTATAGTTGTAAATATGTCTTATATTGTAGGTCTGTTACAATCTTCGATTGTGTCCGTCAATCAAGTGATGTGTTTGTGTGTCTTATATATATTTTATGTTAATCTGTTTGCAGCCCTGAAGAAGTTCTCTTGGCTTGTTTGCCGCTTTAGAACGAAACGCGTTGGCTGCTGTTTGAAGTGAAATACCATTTGGATTTTTCAAATAAAGAATTGAAAAGAAAATATCAAGAGACTTACATTCTTCTTTTTTTCGGTGCACTGCTCTATGTGAAAAATAACTTTGGAATCTGTAAACAGTGGCACCAAAGGGCAACGGGTGCTGAGAAGTGTGCACGTTTTATTTCCATAATAGGATTTCAGTATATGCTTTGAGGTGCTTTGTTACAAGTCCGTTGCCTAGGTCTCTTTGTGTAATTTCTAACTGTTGGACTTTTTAGCACTCATTTTTTGCTGTTTACTATTTTTAATATGCCCCGCTTTAATGACGGACGAGAGGAGTTAGCTCAAGATTTATATGGATGTAGCTCGGCCACCACATCCAGAGTTCCGAATGTGCAAGGTACATTGGGACTACGCGCATTGTTTATCAAGCTTGAACGTTTAAAGAAACAAGAACTCGGACGTTGGTGGGATGGAGTTACACTCCAACAATATATTGATAACAAAAAGGCCCCAAGAGGCCTACGAATTTTAATATTTCCGACCTTCGAGGATTTAAGCCCAGATTTGCTGAAAGAATGGGAGGTTAACTTAGAAGGAGCTTCTTTAACCATGATGCAGATATTAATCAGGCACGCGATAGATAAAGGAGCCAAATTATTAACGGAACGGAAATAGAAGCGGTAGAAAAGAGATAGAAGCAACTGAAGCAACTGATTTGATTGAAAAAAACTACGAAATTTTGAAAAAAGTATTTGAAAGATAAGAAACTACGCAAAATAAGGCGAGATGACAGAGATTATAAAGAGGGCCGTATTTATACATTCGCCAAAAAATAGGACTCGGTCCAAACACAGGAGGATAGAAAGAGAGGGAGAGATGAAACGGAGGAAACACAATCTGTAAGCAGTGTGTCGGTTTCCTCGCAGAGCAGTATTGCATCTAGTAGTAATGCCTGTGAGGCCCCTTTGTGGGAGGGAGCCACTGCGTTCGAGAAAGAACTAGCGAAATTACGTATCAGCAGCAAACCACAGAAAAAATTAAAGTCAAAACAAGGAGAGGGGGGAGGAGATACCAAAAAGGGTGCAAGGAGAGGCAACACAGATCAAGAAAAAATGACAACGAGATCGAAAAAGACATAAGTGTGATTGCTAATGTTGGCATGAATGGTGTAAGTACACCTTTTGAATTGAATGGTACAGGTACACCTTTTGATATTAAAAAGAGCAAAGAGGTTGAAGTTATCAACTTGTCACACAGAATGATGGATGTTACAGAATTGAGCCTGTTGAATAAAGGTTTGGGTTTTTGCCCTACACAATTGGGTGACGCAACTGACGTTCATGTTGATCTATTTAAGTTCGTAAGATCATTGAAATTAAAAGATTTTTATAGTAACCAAAAGTGCAATGCTTCTAAACAATTGGATTCGAGACCTGTAACCTCATTGAGCGTTGCTGATGTTCGCAATGTTCAGTGTTTGTTGTCAATTGAGTACGGGTTAGAATCTGAAATGGGAACTTTACTAAAAGAGTTGGACGTTGTGGAAAATCTGTGTGTAGATAATGGGTTACGTCCTAAATCAAAATTCATACCTAGTGGCTCATATCATCACAATATTGATTTGTTTTTTGACAAGGTGTCAGAGGATTTGCTGATTTGGAAATCCCTGATAGATTTTCAAGTAAGCAATGTAACAATTTGACAAAAGGTGAAAGGGAGGCTTTGAAAAGACTCCAGCAGGATGACACTATAATTATCTGCAAAGCCGATAAAGGTAATATCATAGTAGTGATGGACAAAATGGATTACATGAATGAGATCCAACGTCAGTTGGACGATAAGCTATGTTATGAACCAATCACTGTGACCCAATGATTGAACTTATATCCCTGATTAATATCAAGCTAAATGAGTGGAAAGATACTTGTTTGTTGTCGGACTCAGAATATATGTTTCTGAAGGTGTGCCAACCTAGATTCCCCTGCATCTATGCACTTCCCAAAGTGCATAAGAGAGCACCGTTCCCCCCCGGGCGACCTATCATTTCTGGGTTGGGTTCTCCAACAGAGAGAATATCAGAGTATGTCAATTTAAAACTACAAAAACATATTTTGGATTTGCCATCCTATATTAAAGACAGCACTGACGTGCTGCTTAAACTAAAGGATTTTGCGTGGTCTGATGACCTTACCTTTGTAACATGGGATGTAGTCAGTCTCTATACCTGTATTGATATGAAATTTGGCATGATGGCAGTGCAGTCATACCTAGACAGGGAAAGAGCTGACGCATACGAGCATAATCTCATGGTACTGGACATGATTAAATTGATTTTGACTAAAAATGTCTTTCTCCATAATGGGCAATGGTATCATCAGATTCGAGGGACAGCAATGGGCACCAGGTTTGCTCCCTCTTATGCGTGCCTCTTTATGGGGTGGTACGAGAGGGAGCATGCCTGGGCTAGATGTGCCTCCCCCTGGACACAACATATTGTGTTCTGGGGGAGGTACATTGATGATGTTATATGTTTGTGGTCTGGATCAAGGGAAAGTTTGGAAGAATATCACCAGTACTTAAACAAAAACCCTTTCAATGTTCAACTGACAATGTCCTTTGATAAAGAAAAAATTGAATTTTTGGATCTCTGCTTTTATATAAAGGATGGGTTGATCCAAAGTACCCTGTTTCGAAAAGAGACGGCATGTAATGGCATATTACATGCCACTAGTGCACATGCTCGCTCAGTAATTAGAAACATCCCCTATGGGGAAATGGTGAGAATACGGAGAAACTGCTCTGAACCCACTGCTTTTAAGGCTAACATTGCTGATACATGCAGTTGCTTTATGAAAAGAGGTTACAATATACAAGATGTGGAAAAAGCTGAGGCACGAGTATACCAACTGAATAGTGATAGTACATTGGTTGCTAAGAAAAAGGACACTACAGCATATAACAAGCTGCGGTTCATAACAAAATATACTTCACATAGTGATAAAAGTTTCCGTATTTTGAGGAAAAACTGGCATTTATTGTTGGATATACCAAGTCTAAGAAAACATTTGACCTTGAATCCCTCCATAACATACAGGAGAGAACAAACTTTAAAGGACAAACTTTGTTCCAGTTATGTTACTACTACTACAAGAACCCCTGAAACCTGGTTGCCTCAGAAACCATGTGGCTTTTACACATGCACCTCGTGCATTATTTGTAAATTTGGGAGGAATAAGATCCAGCATTTCTCGTACAATAGCCCAAAGCGATATGATATCAGGGAATTTATTAATTGTAACACCACCTATGTGATTTACATTCTGGGGTGTAGTTGCAATATGGTATATGTGGGAAGTACCACCCGTAGCCTTAAGACCAGAATACAAGAGCATCGTCGTGCTATTATGAAAGGAGATATGAGATATCCTATGGCTGAACACTATAGACAAAGCCATACATCCGATTATGCATTCTGGTTCCATGGCTTAGAACATGTTCCAGTAAACAACAGAGGTGGAAGTAGAGATTTGGTGCCAAGGCAAAAGGAGGCTAAGTGGATCTGTAGATTACGTGCCATAAAGTGCGGTCACAATACGGATAATGAATTTCACTACTTTTTGAACTAAAGTTGGATATTTAGAGAAATTCGGTCTGGCCTTGTCTCTCTTTTCCTTGTTAGTAATATTTTGCTCATTATATGAACAACAATTTGTCTATCCTCCCTTTCCGCAATATCTACTGGTAGTTTGGACTGAGCCTAATAATCTTTGATGTAATTCAAACTTAATGATTTTTAAATATGAGGTTGAGGGTCTGTCCTCCCTCTTTTTGTATTATCTATTGGCATTTTGGATGGAACCCAATAGTCTTTGATGAAATATGCACTGTAATAATTGTAAATATGAGGTTGACCTCTTTTTTTCTCTTCATAGTTTTTCCTTAATTAATCTTTCTTTTTCTTTTGTTTTTTTCTGTAAATATTCTCGAACGGAAGCACTGTTTATCTTTAAGATGTACGTTGTTCTATTAAGATGGAGACACGTATAGCAGAGCGCTTTAGGTATATTTGGTATTCTCCATTATTGGATATTCAATGCCCTTCCAAATATTTGTTTGAGTATCATCTCGTAACGCCTCACACTACGGGGTTATAAGCTAATTTCTATCACATATTATGGTATTCAGAGATGGCGCCCTCCGTAGATAGAAACGCTGTGGTGATTCGGTGCTCTGCATTTGCCCAGCATTTTTTACAATATGGCGCTGACGTCTGGCTACACGCCGTTTTTTTTTTTTTTTTTTGATACTCAAAGATGGTGAATATGTTATATTATATTCAATTAAAAATTGTTCAGCATCTTTACAAATGGCAATGGTTTCTATGGTTGCTTATTATAACACCACACACTATGGGTCTATAAGCTAAATTTTCCTAGTATCTTCTACTACTACATTTAGAGATGGCGCCCGTTGCAGATAGGAACACCGTGGTGACTCGATGCTCTGCATTTGTTCAGTATCTTTACAATATGGCGCTGACGTTTGGCTACACGCCGTTTTTGGGTGTATGTGATACTAAAGCATGGCGCTGAGTTTTGCGTTTAGAAATTACGGAATTCTTTCGGGTATATGTTAACCTTCGTTCAATTATAAATTGGTAAATCCTTTATAATAACTGACATTGGATATTTTTTAAAAATAAGGCATTTTTTCATATAAATTGACGTTTAATACTGATCATTGGTAAGTTTGGTAATTAGGGACCGTGTGTACAAGTCGCTTAGCGCTTTTCTGTTATTCAAAGATGGCGCTGAAATCGGTCCGCAGATGTCCTATGTTCCTCACAGGGGTTGCGTTTTCAAGAATGGTGGAGGTCATTTGCCATTTATCCCTACATTTTCGGTACTAGCTTTTTTCTTTCAATGACAGGTGGAGCCAATTTCGCGCGCAGGTTAGTGTATTTAAACCTTGCATATCACACAACATTGTTGACTGTGGGCCTTGGAGGCTGCTCGTGAAGCGTGTTAGACCACTTATCAAGGTGAGTTTTTTAGGAGGGTTGTTCATATTATCTCTAGATTCCTAGTTTATTTTTACGTGTATAGTTTTGCGTGCTTTGGTATTTTGTCTAGTTTGGCCTCTTATTCTTTTTGAATGTTGTACACCGATACTTTGCCTTAGTATAGTGATGCAGCGTTTCCAAATACTTTTTCTATCTTTCTCTTGTTTTTGGTTTAAGCTTGGGATTTTGTGTCAGTCGTGTTTAGTTACTCGGTCTGAGGGAACCCTTTTAGCTATATATTTTTTCTTCTTTTTTTGATTCATGGATTTTAAATATTTTTTAGGTGGATTCTATCCTATTGGAGATTGCGATTACGGAATAGGGGTATCATCCCCCCCATTCCTTCCGATGTGTATTCGTATACATACCTTTTTGTAATATGCTGAATGGATTTTTATACTTGGTAAGTTTAGTGAAGATTGTTTACCAACAAGCTCTGTTAATTAGGTTTAATTGGGTTTAAAATTTAAGTCTAAAGAATTTTTACCTGATTTATTATAGATGCTGCATAGGAGCTATATCGCCATATAGGTGGACTTTATCCGATTAGAAATTGTGATTACGGAAGAAGGGTACCGTCCCTTTCTTTCTTGTGTGTTTATTTCTCATTGGCATGTAGAATGGGTTTTTTAAATTTGGTGAGTTTCAATATGATGATTCTTGGTGTTATCATTTCTGTCTGTATGCTGTTCTATCTCTGATGGCTCTGAGGCTATGATACTGATAAGTAAGCTTAAAGAGTGTTTTTACTCTATTATAGATATTGTACACTTAACTAGACCATCTTATAATCTTGCGTACCATCCTATTAATTGACCGGATTGGGGACATTAGCTACCGAGTCCCTTTATTTACACACATAAGGTGAGAGTATTGCTTCTCTCTTTATCTCTTTCTTTTGTCTCCTTTTTTGTTTCTCTCCATCTTATCTCTAAATTTACTTCTTTTTCTTGGGTCAAATTTTTACAGTGTTTTCTTTGGATAGTTCATTACTATTTTTAAATTGAGTAACCTGTTATGTTCTGTTTATTCGTTTTTTTGTGTGTCTAATACAACTAAAATATGAAATATCTTTTGTGTGCCTAATATAATTTAAATATGAAATAATTGTTTTCCTATTCACTTTTCTTGCTTATCTCTTTATTCCTGTTATATATATATATATATAAAAAATCTTGTTTTATAAAGAAACTGTATGTTTTTTCAAGTGTTATCTTAATGGATGTTGTTATAATAAGGTCACAAACTTTACCCCTCTTTTTCAAATTCCTCTTTTCTTTTAAATAAGTGTTCTGGGTTTTTCTAAATATATTGTATAGCTTTAATATGTCTCACATTGTGTGTTTGTAATAAGTTTTATAGTTGTAAATATGTCTTATATTGTATGTCTGTTACAATCTTCGATTGTGTCCGTCAATCAAGTGATATGTTTGTGTGTCTTATATATATTTTATGTTAATCTGTTTGCAGCCCTGAAGAAGCTCTCTTGGCTTGTTTGCTGCTTTAGAACGAAACGCGTTGGCTGCTGTTTGAAGTGAAATACAATTTGGATTTTTCAAATAAAAAATTGAAAAGAAAATATCAAGAGACTTACATTCTTCTTTTTTTTCGGTGCACTGCTCTATGTGAAAAATAACTTTGGAATCTGTAAACAGTGGCACCAAAGGGCAACGGGTGCTGAGAAGTGTGCATGTTTTATTTCCATAATAGGATTTCAGTATATGCATTGAGGTGCTTTGTTAGAAGTCCGTTGCCTAGGTCTCTTTTGTGTAATATCCTTGATACTGCTGCGGACACAAAAATACAATTGGAGTTGTAACTGAATCGTAAGGCAGGAGGGACCCTTATGCCCCCGAGGTTTTGCTGTGGGTGCTCCAGATGTTTTGCCCAGTTGAAAAATTGTGGATAAATGAAGCTGGGCTAGAGCGGGGTGCCATCGCCTGGTGGGCTTTATGACTCTGGTCCCCTCATGGCCTTCGAGAAGCTTAATGATGCCTTTTTAAGTACCACTGCGACAATTCTTAGTCCATGCAGCATTACCCAAAGCAATCACACTCCCATGGGGCGAGGGTGGAGTAGAGCCAGAGATTGACACACGGATGAAGATCATTTTCACTTGGGGGAAGGGGCGACATTTTATTGGCACAGCATACAAGGCTATCGGGACCACCAAAGTCAAAAACCTGGCTTCTTTATGAGCAAAATGGAATGAAGACTTGGGTGACGATCTATGTGTATAGTCTCGCAAATTGACCGGTTGAAGCTCTTACAGTTCAACTATTTTCACCTGATGTACCTGACCCAGGCGCTCCTGCAGGTCATGTGTCCGAATACATTACTTGCCTGTCCTAGATGCAAGGAAGAGGGGCCCGGTCAAATGCATGTGTGGTCTTGTGAAGGTACTTGGGGATTGTTGGGCTGCTGTTATGAAACACATTACGGACTGGACTGGTAAACGTAAATTAAATGTGTCCAAGGTGTTCTTACTGTGGCTTATGCCATGGCCTAAAGCCTGCAAACCATGGACCTTGTACTGAATCTTGCAAAAGAGAGATTGCCATGAGCTGGAAATCCTCATTGTCCCAGGACCTCAGTAGATGGAAAGCAGATTTGAATATATTTGGCCAAGCGCAGATAGATATAAGCACCCGCCAGATAATCAGGGCGCCTAGGTCAAAGCTAGCATTCGACTGGGAACCATTACTGTAGGCTATCAATGCCAAAACAGATGATAAACTGCTTTTGATGGTGAACCTCTCTGATATGTAAGGTTACACATGAAAGCCACTAAATGCATTATAGGAAAGCATCCTATGCTAAAGAGGGTCTGCAATGGTTACACTTGTGTCTATGATTGTGGTCGGATGTATCGGTAGCCCTACCACAGATATCTGAGTCGTGGTTTGTTGGTGGCTGGACAGGGAGGGAGTGAATGGGTTATTTTTGATCTCTTTATGCTTGTTCTTGTTGTTCTGTTTGACGCAAACCATATACTGCTATTATCATTAGAATATGTATACTGTTTATGCCGTTATCCTACAATGTCTTTCTGAAATATTGTTATGAGCATACTGTAACTACAGTGCTTCATCCATTGTATTCTTTGTGCTGTACTAACTTTCGTTTAAACAAATAAAGGCATATTTAAAACAAAATTATGCCATTTCTAATAAACATGGTGCATTTAAAGAAGTTTGAAAAGTTGTTTCCAGGTTGCCAGGGAGAGTCCAGGCCTTAAAGTAGCATGGACATGTTGATAGAGTAGATTTTGTGGTTGTAGCAGGATTTGGCTATTTATGCTCCTTTTCCTCCAATGTAGGTGTGGAGGGTGTACCGCCATGTTTTTGTTGACATAAATTATATTCTAAATACGGCAGATGGAGTAGTGGCTTTCCGTTGCTTATTCTGTCGTATTTAGGGTATGCCGTTGTTGGCTGAGGAAGGAAAATGTGTTGGAGGGTGGGCGGACTTTCTTATGTCAAACCATCATACCTAAATCCTGACCGACGGAGCTCCACGGCAGTGGACGGGTAAACGGATGGTTTTTGACAGCAAAACTCCAAATCTGGGCCTTAATCTTTATTTTCGATGCCCAATGCAGATGATTATTTGAGCGTTTTTACTATTGAATGCATTTTATTTTCTCCAATTATCATATATTTGAACCATAATGAGAAAGCTGTATAATATTTAGATTTGGTGCAAGGTAGAAAAAAGATTGTTTTGTTTTCTGTTTTTAGATCTGTTTGCTGCACATTTTATGTATGCTGTGATACGGACTTGTTTGATTTTTTTGCTTGTTTTCCTGCATCCTGGGTTGCATTTAGCTGATCTCTCTAGTATTTATCCTAGTGAGTTTTTTGTCGCTCATTATACTGTATGCATTTGTCACTTGTTCTCTTGGAATAGTTATAGGGCTTCCCATTTAAGTAGCTAATGCTTATTTATATGCTGCGCTCAGTGGATTTCAATGAAAATAAAAATCATGATCTTTCACCTCCGAGATGCCTAAACTGATTACCACTGATGACGGCAAGCTACACTAAGAGGATCCTTTTTCTTACAGTTTCAAACTCCTGCGTTGCACAGTAACCATGACCATGAAAAAAGCCTTCCATGTCCTGCTTGTCAACTGAAACATCTACAAACTAGTGTCAGAGCCAAACCACATGAAGGGCAGAACCTCTCTGATAATCTTCCAACTCCAACCTCACTTGCTGACTCATGGCACTTAGACAGGGCTGACCACTAGCAGAGCCTTCTCCATCGCCCTCAGCAGATTAACCAAAGAGGACTGCCAGAGCAATCTAAACATTTTATCCTGCCCATCACAATCTTCACGTTTACCTTGAGAATCTGAATTTCAAGGAAGCATCTGTGGATCTTCACGCCAGTGTCCACCTCCACCTACTAGACATCAGTTGCACCCTCCAGGCAATGATAGTCATTGATGCTTCTCTAATCTCTTCCACTGCGAAGGCAATGGTAACCAATAAAACATTGGTTAATTGGACTAGCTCATTGGTCTGGAGGTTGCTTGTGATGGAGCAAGAACTCACAATGAGACTTGCTCGTAAGCAATCTTCTCGCAGTATTAATTATTAATCTTTGTAATGTCTGTATTAACAAATGCACACATGAATACAATACGAGAGAAGCTTGCCTATGTGTTTTAACTAACAAATAACGCTTGTCTAATCCAAAATGGCCGCTAATACGCGGGAACCTCATTGCGCATGTGTCAACCATATCACGTGGTATGACGTCTTTCTTTGCTTGGAGGAAAACCTTTGCTTCTGCGCAGTGTGTATTAAAATGGCTGCTTAATGTTTTCACGTGCTACAGCTTGCTCATATGCTACAATTAAAACTGTGGTATTCTAATGCTATTAATGCGGGATAGATTTTAATTAATTGGGAATAGAGTAGATAGAGTGGGTATACAGTGAAACCATTTATTTTGTGATTTTAATATTTTCTTCTTTGATTTTATTAGTTCATAAATGGGCCTGTGTTGGTTGAACTGCAGCTCGAGAGACATTGGTTCTGCGCATGCGCCCTGAAAGGCTGACCAGAGAAAGCGATGAAGTCAACTTGGAAGCCCTCCAAGGTCGCGCAGCCTGGTTCACAAGTTCATCTGAAATGTACCTGAAGACAATACAATTGTATACAAAATGTATTGCGGAATCAATGGGAAACGGGTGGGAAATAAAGCAAATGTATTAATTGTGATGGGCGGTATTTTAAAGACAATGGGCTTAAAGAAATTGAACTAAATTGATATGGTGTGAGGATCAACCCCCTGTCCCCGTCCAATCAGAAGTAGTGGTCCCATAATTCTGCAACATTAAGGGGAGGTACATGGGCGTAGAAGGGTATAATAGGTATAGAATAGTTAATTAGAGAGAGCAATGTTACATTCATTGATCCAGACGCTGATGCAGAGCAGAATTAGGCTGATTCGCTGTCCAGAGAGGTCCTGAGGTGGGGGCGGCGGAATCTTAGAAGACAACTCGAGAGAAGCAAGGAGAAGCGAAGTACCAGAGAGGGGAACGACACAGGCGTCGTTGATAGAGAGGTCACCTGTCCTGAACCTGGTCCGGAGGTCTTTGATCTTCATCTTTCCTGGGACCTATCTTTCCAACTCCTTGGCCAAGGGGTTTGGTTCTCGCACCTTTAGGTAAATATAAATGCAACCTTTAGTTGCGCTGCTGTCTCTATCTTCTTCTTTCTGAGGAACCGTCATTGATCAATAATTGATTATTATACTTCATCCTTGATATATGATTTAGTATCATGTGGTTCTGTAATTTACTCTGCTAAAACTTTAGATAAACATTTTAAAACATTGATTATTTCAGGATTATGAATTGTATTGAATGTCACTCATTTTAAACTTCCCAATTAACAAAGGGTCCATTGGTAAGTCATTACTCTTCAATCAGAAAAGTAATTGGTAGCAGGGATTCTTGATAAAGAGTACAACTGACCCACCAACGGAAATTGCTAGCGTAGTATGAATGAATGGGCCCAGGTGAGTATTCGGTGTAGGAGTGCTTGTTGCTAGTAACCCGCTGGATCAGTTTTCTGGTTATCAGAGGATGGTTGTACTTTGTTAATTGGGTAATGAGAATTTTATTTTTATAAACTAACATCCGTTTGTTCTAGAGTTTTGTTTTATGTTGTCCAGAATTCCCCGGGGAAAATTGAATAGCGGATGGTAAGTGGAAGCCATACTGCAGTGAGGTTATCTGTCAGGTAGAAATAGTACTGAAAAGTTAAGCAGGGCTATCAGTACTTGTTAGGGACTCTATGTGTGTGAGTATAGCAAAGGAATACGCTGGTAAAAATTTAATGTTATATCACCTAGAAAGGGTAACATTGAAGAAGTAGCAGGTATTTCTGAAGCTTACGTGAGGAGTAAACGGAAGGGTTTTACTCGTACTGTATGTTTAGCAAACGGAAAGGTTTTACTAAGTGTGAGAGAAACTATCTTTTCCAATTTTAGAGAAACTGGCACGATAGCGAATGTTTTATGTTGTTACTGAATTTTAATAAGAAGCGTAGAGAAAATAAAGTTGTAAAGGGAGAGTCAGCTGCCGGAGAGGAAGCTGACGTCACAAGCGCCGCGCTGGGATTGGTTGAAACAGCGGGCGTGGAACGACTCTTGTAAAGGAGGGGCCAGTAGTCAGGAGTAATACTGACGTCACAGGTGTCGTGCTGGGGTTGGTTAAAACAGCGAGGGACAGAAAAGCGCAGATTGTAAAGGAGGGGTTGTCAGAATAGACGTCACTGAAATGCCGCGCTAGGATTGGTTCAGAGACAAATGTTAGCTGGAATTTAATTTGTTGTCAGCATAGAAGTCGAAATTCAAGTGGATAGTGAAAATTATATGTTGAAACGCGATCCGACTTTAATAGGAACTCGTCCGGATAGGAGATTCCTAGGTTTTGCAGAATATAATTTTATACACAGAGATTTACCCAAAATGTACGGAGAGAAGAGAAAAATATCGGGGCATATTAGCAAGACCGGCGATAAAATTATCGCCGTTTTAGCGGCAGGAAACTGCCGCTAAAACGGCGATAATGGGCTTGCTAATATGCGTTATAGAATTCCAATAGAAGCCCATGTTAGATGTGCAGGACATCTAACCTGGGCTTCTATTGAATTCCATAACGCATATTAGCAAGCCCATTATCGCTGCTTTAGCGGCAGTTTCCTGCCGCTAAAACGGCGATAATTTTATCGCCGGTCTTGCTAATATGCCCCATCATTTCTACAAAAGATTAAGAATTATTTTAAGAAGGTTAAACCCATCAAAACTAGAGAAATAATTATCATTCCACCAGCTAAAACGCCCGCTTCATTCATGATGATGGAGAGAGGTTATCATACTTGCGTATGGTTAGAAAATTGGATAGAATATACCAAAAATGATGGGATATTAGCGTTCCCAGAAAATGGCACTTTCAATGGGAGAATTCTTCAAAATTTGAGATTGAGGATGAATGACTTAGAACCCAGACCAAGATTAACCCAATACGAAGCCTTAGAAGAGTGGGAAACCGAGGCATTCGAACGTGACCGATCCAGGAGTAATAGGGGTTATCGGGGATTTTTTCCTAGACACCAAAATGAGTCAAGGGACGGTCAAATGAAACAGTGGAGAAGAGCGATGCTTACAGAAGGTTTGTATCCAATATTAATGGCAGAAGAATCGTTAGGGAGTAAATGCACAGAAAAGACAAAACACTTGACAGGATTTGGAGACTCTGAAGACGAATTTATGGAAGAAATATTAAAGAATCCGCCACCATATCAGGAAGGGACAAGTGGATGCACCCCAAGCGCACCACTGTTAAAAACACCATTGGTACCGCAAGTGTTGCATAATACCCCAAATAATAGGGTACTTCAGGATAAAGAAAAGGAAGCTATAGACAAAAACAGAGCAGAATTGATACAGAAAATAACACAGTTGAATGCACATCCTGATTCTCTGACCATACCTGTAACAATTGGTCCAGTGGTTCCTTTATATGGTGATAAGGTAAATTATCCGAAACCATTAGCAATGCCCACACCGGTAGAAATTCCTAAACCTGAACCTGTAATAATTGATGATCAAATCAGTGATTGCGAATCTATGATATCCTTAATGGATTTACCTATTCGAGGATCTATAAATAGTACTCCTAGAAGAATAACACCTGGTTGCTCCAAAGATGTAAATATAGTAACCTCATCTGGAACTAAGAGTGCCACAGTAGTAACAGCAGAAGACTTAGAAAGATGGGCACAAGGATCAGACAGACAGAGTTCACCCCCAAAGATCATGGACGTTTACAAATTGAAAGTTGAGTTAGAAGAAATGATAGCAGGAAATGTAGGAGGGGAACAGTTAAATACTTATGATGAAGAAGAACTATTGTTCGTATGCAGAAGTATCACTAGAAATGTAAAAATATTTCATGAAAAATTATCAGATTTGGCCTTACAGATGGGAATTGAAATAGGAAAGTCAAAAGTATTACAGAAACCATATAGAGCAGATTTTTCCGATAAAGATTTAGAAAACATGAATGCCTCTGGAAGAAAACTACAAGTAAAGGAATTAATGTCAGTTTTGCAAAAATGGGGAGATCTAGATAAATGGAAAGCTAGATGGACAAAGAAAAAGGAAGAGGCACGATACAGTAGAACAACTTCTGAATATTTATTGAAGGAAACAGGGAAAGCAGATCAGATGTACCCGATGCGAGAAGTACCTGGAGGAGGTTATGTTCATGTCCCATGGAGTAAACAGGATATTTTGTCATTTACGAATGATTTCCCAAAGTTGAGAGAAAAACCAATTGAATGGTACAAGCAGGTTGAGAGGTTTGTGAAAGTGTCAAAAGTATTGTTGAAGGACTTGGATGGTTTGTTCGACATAGTGGTACCTGCCGATTTGTGGACAGATTGTAAAATCACAGTTGATTGGCCGAGTGAAGAGTATCCTAGAGATCCAAAGACAGGTGCCCCATCAAGTGATGTAATGAAAAAGAATCAGCAGGTAATAACTTACCTAACAGGGAAAATACCACCAAAAGAAACTGATTGGGTGAAAATAGACAGGACTACCCAAGAAGCAAGTGAATCAGTACATGCCTATTATGAACGTTTATTGCAGGTATTCAAACAGTATAGTGGATTTGAGGACATTGGAGATAAAAACATGAGCCAGTTTGTCTACCAATTTGTTTATGGTTTAAAGCCAGAGATTTGTCAAGTGATTAAGCAGCACATGTTGTGCTGGCAAGGGAAACCCATAGATGAGATTTTGAAATATGCGAAATATTGTGGAGATGGCATTGAAGATAGGCACAAGAAACTGCAAGAGAAAGTGATGTGGGCTCAAGTGATAATGGCTGAGCGACAGGGAATTAATTTGGATAGTCCAAATGATAATCAGGGAAGAGATTCTGGAACGAATGGTGACACTGGGAATGGTGGTAAATTGAGAGGACGAATGAGCAGAGAAGAGGCTAAAAAGAAATTTCCTTGTCATGGATGCGGAAAATTGGGGCATTGGAAGGATGAATGTAAAAAGATTTGAAATAATAATGGCCCAAATCAAAATTTAAATCCACAGACGCAGAATGACTCACAGCAGGGTGTAAGTCCTCAGAGTCAGTTGCCACCGGCACCTATACAGGGTAATGTAAGTAGAGCAAAGCACGGTACAGACGTCGGATATCAAGGAGGAAGTGGTAAGAATGATTATGTAACTTCACAATTTCTTTTACAGGATGACTTTTGTCCATATAATCAATGACGGTGCCTAGGAGAGGGGGAGAAGGAGTGCGTACTTGGCGCATCCTTGCCGGTAGACCAGTCAGGTCCATATGTTGAAGGGAAAGTGAGAGGTAATGATATTACTTTCCTTTTGGACACTGGTGCTACCAGGTCTACTGTGAGAACAGCAGACATCCCAGACCTTCCTCTCTCTGGAAAAGCTATCCAAGTTGTGGGTGTAGCCAATCGTAAAATTAGAACACCTCTTACCGAACCAATGGAAGTGAAAATTGGAAATTTTAGAGAAATGCATCAGTTTGTAGTGTGTGATTCCAGTCCAGTAAACTTACTGGGCTGAGATTTGTTGTGCAAAATGAACTGCACAATTTTCTGCACCCCGGATGGTGTTGCAGTTCAGACCCCGGATGAAGACCATGTATATAAAATTATGAATGCAAAGCAAGGTACAGAAGTAGATGAGATGTTCTCTTTGATAACAAAAGACGAGTTGCCAGAAGAATTAAGAACTACAGTAAGGGGGCGTGGCCAACTACTATGGCCGCGCGGACGTGATCCTGCCTGGATCTTGTTCCATGGTCCGTAAAGGCTGAGGTTTTAGGGACTAAATTCGGCTACAAACAATGGAGGGGGCGCGGGTGAGGCTCCGGAACAGCGAGGGCCGGTGAAACGCACCGCGGAACCACCAGCGGTCTTGCAATTGTCCGCGATCACCAGGCATAAGAAGCGGCACGGCGACCAACATGGCGGCCGAGGCGTAAGGAGGCCGCCGGAGGTCCCGGCTGGGCGGAGAGGAGCCCTGAATACACCCGCGCCCCCAGTGCCTGATGTGCAGAAGCGGTACCTCCCCGAGTCGGAGTGCCGTATGACCGGCGGATGCGGGAGATTTGCCAGGAGAGGAGGCTGTGCGAGGCGGAGCAGTGAGGCGGGGACGTACACCGGAGCCCAGCGGTGAGCTTCCACGAGGGGGCCAAGGTGCAGCGGAGTGCCGGCATGGGTCCGATCGGCGCTCCTTCAATTAAAAATTAAGTTACGGTCCTGGGGGAGCTTGGGGCGACCCCCCAGTGGGATAACATTTTGCTGCTGGTGCTGAGGGGGCCTGCTGGTGGACACCGCCTGACCCTGTTGCCTGACTGTAAGATGGCGCCCCGCCGGTGGTAAGAGGGCTACGAGGGAGTTCTGCAGGGCGTGGAGCCCGTTTGCGCCGCAGTGGGGAGCGACTTAGCAGGGAGTAGAGGCTGTGAGCGGCGTCGCAGTGAGGTGAGGACGCCCGCCGGAGCCTAGAGGTGAGCAACCACGAGGGGGCCAAGGCGAGGTGGAGTGGCAGCATGGGACCGATCAGCGCCACTTAACCGGAGCTTATACACTGTGGTCCTGGGGGTGTCCGTGACGGCCCCCCAGTGGGACGAATTCTGTTGGGGGAAGAGAGGGGACCCGCAAGAGGACATAGCCTGACCCTACTGCCTGACTTCAAGAAGGCACCCCGTTGGATGAGAGAGGGCCTCAGGGTGCACGGAGCGGAGCCCGCCAGCGTTAAAGAGGAGATCGAACTTGCCCCAATGAGAGTCAGGTGAAGCCCCAGCACGACAGGCGGGTGGTGGTGAGAGGGATTGCTTCTCCAGTGGGGGCTTGACAGAGCAATTTACCCTACCTGCTGCTGGCCGCTCCGGAGCCACCGGAGGTGGAGACCTGGGCGACCTCAGCGCCTCACCTCAGTCAATAGCTAAATAGTGGGAACGTGCCACGTTGCCGGGGGAGATCTAAGAGCAGCTGAGGTCCTGAGGCGGAGACAACATGCAATAGACCGGGAGCCCCTGTTCTGGATCGGTCTGACCCTGATGTCTGGGCCTAGCGGGGGTGCCTCTTCAGCCCGTGTTCTTCCGGTTGCAGTCATCTGGTGTGCAGGTTGGTGGCCCTGTCTCGACGGCTGATCCTGGAGTGGTGAGCCGGGGAGCTGTGCCTGGCGACTGGGGGAGGTGCTCGAGTCCGTGGGGCGCCGGGTGGTGTGCAGGGCCTGGCCCACCTAAGCGGGGGAGCGCTCGGCACATGTGTGCTCCCTTCGTCGGGTGGCGCTCCACGAGATCTCTATGCCGCCCAAAAAATCACAATCTGCTAAGGTGACCAATTTTTTCGGGGCCCCCAGCACAGGGAAAGGAGCAACGACAAATCCCGACCAGCAAGGGGATACCACGGCATTGACTAAAGACGACTTGTTGGCCACCCTGAGAGAATTTAAACAAGAACTGAGAGAGGAGCTCAAGGCAGATATCAATGCCTCTTTAGACGCCTTCAAGTCGGACATGGCCATTAAAATTTGCGACCTACGCAAGGATGTCGATTCGGTGGGGACGCGCACCCTCGACCTAGAGACCCATTGTCAAAATTTAGAGACTCGGATACAGCCCCTGGAGGAGGGTGCGGAGGCCCTGTCGGCGCAACTCAATGCGGCACTTCTCAAATGTGAGGACCTCGAGAACCGCTCTCGAAAGGAGAATGTTAGGGTGCGGGGCCTGGAGGAAGGCCGTGAGGGGCCCGATCTGGAACGGTTTCTCATGGGTCTCTTTAGCAATATCCTGGGTGAAGGCGACACCCCGATTATGCTGGAAAGAGTGCACAGGGTAGGTCCACCTCAACAAGGGAAACAGCAACGGCCTAGGGACATACTCGCTAAGTTTGCCTCCTTCAAAACGAAAGAAATGGTGATGCGGAGGGCCCGGGGGCAAGACACCATCGAGTACCAGGGGTGCACTTGTTCCCTCTACCAGGATGTGGCGCAGTCCACACTAATGCGCAGGCAGCAATTTCGTCAGATCACCTCTACCCTTAGAGACAGGCACATTCGATACAGGTGGACATACCCTTTGGTCTGGCTTTTTCTCTGAATAATAAGCACCATCACTTTACTGACGTGGAAGGGGCTATGAGCTTACTGGGCCTAGAGGGCAACTCATCGACGGCGCACTCTGCCTTTCCGGGAGGTTCGGAGGACCGGAGGGGAGAGTCAGAGACCTCAGCTGGATGGCGTACGATCCCCATGAGCGGCAAGAAAACTCCGTAACTCCTTTAGCAATGGATCTCGGGAAGACCGCTGGGGGGGCTGACTCCTCGGAGGGTATAGTCACTCCGGGCTAGCCGGCGCATCGGCGCTTTGCAAATCTTAATAGTTCCCAAAACAAGTGCACGGCCCATCCTCTAACTGTACTGCTATTATCAAGTTATATGGGACGGGAGGGCTGCTTCTGCAAGAGGACCTGATGGAGCGGGCATGTCCATGCCCCGGTGAACTCACACTAATGTGGATACGGAGTGTGATGTCATGTTATTATTTGGTTTTCGTTTTTAATGTTTTGGTTTTTCAGGTTTGGTCTCACACGGTGCTTCGAATGGATGGTGACGGGCAGGATGGGGGAGGTACAGAGGTGGGGGGATGCTACTGCCAGAGGCTAGAATGGTAGATCGTCTATAGATGGGAGTTAAATTTTTATCGTGGAACGTTAGGGGTCTTAACTCCCCTAACAAAAGGCAGAAGTTTTGGAAGTATATAGGGGATCAGGCTCCTTTAGTGCTGGCAATACAAGAGACACATCTTAAGCGCTCGGAGGAGCAGAGGCTCCGACACAGACAATACCCTCAGATTTTCCAGGCCAATGGTGGGAGGAAACAAAATGGGGTTGGTTTAATCTTTCACTCCTCGGCCCACTTTACACATGAAGCCACTTTGAGGGACAAAGAGGGGCGTTATGTAGCTGTGTCCGGCTCCTCATGGGCCGCCCTTGCACAATAGCTTCGGTGTATGCCCCGAATACAGGTCAAATAGAGTTCATCTCGACTTTTCTTCACTCTCTGGGGGTTTTGCTACGGGCGATTTGCTTATATTGGGGGATTTCAACTTGATATGGGACCCTCACCTAGATTCTACTCACGCAAACAGGGGGAGGGGGGAGTCTTCACTCCTGCGCTCAAACATTCCTTGTCACAAATGGGGCTCGTGGATGGGTGGAGGCATCTGAATCCCTCGACGAAGGATTTTTCCTTTTTTTTACATGCACATAGGTCATACTCACAAATCGATTTCATCTTTCTTAGTCAGACGCTCTTATATGCGGTCACTAGCTCCCAGTTGCTGCCTATTGCCCTGTCCGACCATGCGCCCCTGACTTGTCAGCTTGATTGGCCGGCTCCACGCGCTAAGCTTACTCGATGGTACTTCCCAGAATGCATATGTCGGGATCGATTGAACCGGGATGATATCCGCAAAGCCATTCGTGATTTTTTTCTTCTGAATGACCCGGCTGATACTTCCTTAGCCACTAACTGGGACGCGTTTAAGGCTTACATTAGGGGTCATTGCATATCTCTCGCGTCGTCCCTTAAAAGACTTCAAACTAAGGAACGCCTGGATCTGGAGGCGGAGCTGGGCACGGCAGAGAAACACTACAAGGTGTCCCCGTCGGTCCTTTCTCTGCGGAAGGTCACGGCATTACGGGGCAAGTTGAATGCAATATATACCAATAGGGCAGAGAGAACACTGCTTCGTCTTCAGGCCAGGGGCTATGTGGGACGGGACAAGGTGGGGACGATGCTCGCTAGGCAATTAAGGGCCCGGCAAGAGAAGACCTACATTAAGCAAATTGTAGATGATCACGGTACGACGCATGTGCAGGAGGAGGGGAAAGCGAGCGCGTTTCACGACTTTTACCAGACGCTGTATCGGGCGGATACGCCTAATGCGCACGAGCAAGGTCGATATCTGGAGGAGCTTGAGATCCCCCAAGTGTCGGCGGCGGACAATGAGGGGCTGGGGAGTGCTATCACTTTGGAGGAGGTACAAGCCGCGATTGATTCCCTTAAACGTCACAAGGCCCCTGGGCCCGACGGCTTCTCTGCCTCTTTCTATCGCACATTCGCTACGGAACTTGGACCCCACTTGACCACGCTTTTTAATGACATAGCGACACGGCGGGCCGTCACGACCTCCATGGGTGAGGCGTTGATTTCCATTCTCCCCAAGCAAGGAAAGGATCCGATAAAATGTGCCTCATATCGCCCCATTGCCTTACTCAACCTGGACGCGAAGCTCTACTCCAAGATCCTGGCCACGAGATTGGAGAGGTGTCTTCCGGACCTCGTCCACCCCGACCAATCCGGGTTCATTAAGGGGCGCCAAACCCATGACAATCTACGTCGCGTGTTTCACCTGATAGACAAGGCTCAAAAGAAAAAGATTCCTGCGGTATTGCTCTCACTCGACGCAGAGAAGGCGTTCGATCGTGTTGATTGGACCTTCTTGGAGCTTTCTCTGCGTCGATTCGGGTTCTGTGAGGCCTTTATTGGGATGGTTCGGGCGAATTTTGCAGCGCCCCGATCTCGAGTGTTGGTGAATGGAGTGGCATCTGGATGGTTCAATCTGGCGAGGGGGACTAGGCAAGGTTGCCCTCTGTCCCCTTTACTCTTTGCCCTCAGTATTGAACCATTTGCGATGCGGATACGCGCCAACGCCAACATCAAGGGCATTACGTTTGGGCAAGATGAACATAAAATTGCTTTATTCGCCGATGATATCTTATTGCCAGTGACTGACCCGCGTTTGTCGCTTCCGACCATATGCCAAGAATTGGAACGGTTCGAGGCGGTTTCCGGATTTCGGGTGAACCTTTCCAAGTCCTCTATCTTGAATCTCACATTGCCACCTGGAGTCCAAGAGAGCCTGGCGGAGTCCTCTCCCTTCTGTTGGGCACACAAGGCCATTACTTACCTGGGGATACAGATTACTCCCAAACTTGGAGATCTGTATCGGGCTAATTTCCCGCCGCTTCTGCGGCAGCTCACGAACGAGTGCAAAAAGTGGGGGCCGCCTACATTTCCTGGATTGGCAGGATTAATGTTATAAAAATGAATGTACTGCCGCGTCTTCTCTATCTCTTTCAGGGTTTGCCTATTCAGCCGGACAGAGCCCTCTTCCCCGCCCTGAAATCCCTCCTACTCAAATTCATTTGGCAGGGGCGGCGGGCTCGCATCTCCTTCCATTTACTGACCAGGCCGAGATTAAAGGGGGTTGGCACTGCCGGACTTTCTGACGTATTACAGGGCTGCGCAACTTAGGGTCCTAAGCGAATGGTCCCTGCAAGCGTCGGACAAATTGTGGCTACATATAGACAGGCAGGTAACGGGGAGGACTATATGGGACTTGCCTTGGCGCTCTAGGGACGATAGACCGCCTAACGCCTATCTGAGCGTTCCTACCTCCACTACCCTTAGCGTATGGGACGCGGTTACTAGGGCGTTGCCCCTGACCACATTTCCATCTCCATATTCCCTATACACTTCTCTAAGTACTTTCCACCGGCGCAACAGGAAGGGCCTTTTGATGGTTGGAGGGACGGAGGGTGTCGTATGATTTCAGATCTTTTTCAGTGCACCAAGCTTCGCTCCTTTGCGGATTGCATGACACGCTTTAATCTTCCACGCTCGGAGCAATTTCATTACTCTCAGCTGGTCCACTGGGTCCAACAACCGGAGCTCAAGGCGGCAGCTACACGGGGGTATCTCCCGCTGGAAAAATTTGTCCAGACAGGCACTACTGGGAGAGGGTGTATCTCTTTTCTATACAATCTCCTTCTTACTCTAGCACCTTCTCGCTCACAACACCACAGGGAATGCTGGGGGACGATGATTCAGGTCCCGCCTCGGATAAACAATGGGAGACCCTATACAAGGATATTGCCAAATTTAATAGATCGATGCATCTCAGGGAAGCCCACTATAAGACGCTTTATGACTGGTATCTCCACCCTCACCGGTTGCACGCAATCTTTCCGGGTACCTCAGATCGCTGCTGGCGGGGATGTGGGGCCCTGGGGAACTTTAAACACATTTGGTGGGACTGTCCCGTAATCCAGATTTTCTGGAAAGAGATTCTTGCCCAGATTAAACTCATACTGGGGTATCCGATCGGGGACTCCATAGAACAGGTGCTACTGGGCATGCGAGATCCCCTGCTTCAGCGGCAGACGCACGCAGATAGGTCCATTTTATGGCTTTGTTTGGGAGCGGCGAAGATGGCTATAGCGGGGGCCTGGAAGAAACCTACCGCTCCCTCGCTCTCACAGTGGCATGCACGGTTATGGAAGGCGATAGCACTGGAGCGGCTCTCTGATATCACAGACGACAACAGGAAAGATTTTGAATATACCTGGGCCCCGCTGGTTGGTTATCTCTCTGAGGGCCTTCCATTGTTTGCTTGTAGCCCTCGGCTGAGGGCACTCCACCTCTTCCTGATTTAACAGCAGCCCCATCACCACCTTACGTCTACCGTCAGAGTTTACATATAATGTGTGAGACCATTGTTTTGTTAGTTTTGTATAAATGTTTTTTTTTTTTTGTTTGTTTCATTTCTTTTTTCCTTTTTGCCTCCATGAGTGGGGCTTGCATCCGTAGATGCCAGGAACTCATGGACTTCTGGATTACCCCTTCGAAGCAAGACGTATATTGCTCGATCTGGGTTACGATTTGGCTTGCTTCAATCTTTTGTTGAGCCTAACATAAGGTACACATTATCCCTTCTGTATTGTTAGCGAATTGAGACTGGGGGATGGCCCACCGAGGTTATTAGAAAATGTGTTTTGCACTATCGCTACAAATGGAGCGGGGGGACTCCCCACTAGGGGGGGGGGGGAGGACAATGGGAGGCGAGGGTTTGTCGCCGCCTTGTTTATACCTGCATTGAAGGAATATGTTTTCTACAAGAGGTCCTTTGTATCCTCTTTGCTTTGTCTTTTATGTTTTTTCAAATTTACATAATTCAATAAAAACATTCTGATAAAAAGAACTACAGTAAATTCCATGGTATGGGATTTCACAGGGAAAGAAGTAGGACTTATGGCCAAAATAGACCCAGTAAAAATCATTGTAAAAGAAGGTGCAATTTTCCCAAATACCAGACAGTACAAAATGAGTGCAGAAGTAAAAGCAGGAGTTATTGAGGAAATTAACAGAATGGTAAAACAAGGCATATTAAAAGAAGTAATGAGTAGCCCTTGTAATTCACCAATCATGGGTTTGAAGAAACCTAGCGGAAAGTATAGGATTGTTCAAGATCTACGCAAAATAAATAAGATTGTGGAACCTTGTTGTCCTATTGTGCCAAATCCTGCAGTAATCCTATACCAGATTCCCTGGAGTGCAGAATGGTTTACTGTGATTGACTTATGCCAAGCATTCTTTTCCATACCATTGCACCCAGATATCCAGTATCTTTTTTCATTTAAATTTGAGAACAAAGTCTATGTATGGAATCGTGTTCCTCAAGGGTACACAGAAAGTCCTTCCATCTTTAATCAAATATTGAAAAAGTGCTTAGAGAAACTAGTGATGCCAGGAAGTTCAGTCTTAGTACAATATATAGATGATTTACTAGTGGCATCTAACACTAGAGAGGACTGTGTTGTCGACTCCATTGCATTATTAAATCACTTGGCTGAAGAAGGGCATAAAGTGTCACCTGAAAAATTGCAGTTTTGTACAACAGCAGTTAAGTATTTAGGAAACCAAATTGAGAGGGGAAAAAGAAGGATAACCTCTGAGAGAGTAAAATTAATCAAGAGAATGCAAATGCCTGTAACCCAAAGAGAAGTGAGAATGTTCCTGGGAATAGTGGGATATTGTCGACAGTGGATAGTAGGGTTTTCTCTGCTAGCAAAACCATTGATTCAAATGACGAAAAAGAAGGCAAAGGACCCAGTCGAATGGGATGATGAGAGTGTAGGAGCTTTTGTAAAATTGAGAAGTGCTTTATGTGAAGCACCTGCCCTAGGTATGCCTGATTATACAAGAGGATTCGCATTATTCTGTCATGAGAGAGAAAATTGTGCACTTTCAGTCCTAACCCAGAGACATGGTTTGGACAGACGTCCTATAGCATATTTTTCTGCTACATTGGACCCAGTGGCAGCAGCGTTGCCAGGCTGCTTGAAAGCAGTAGCTGCTACATATTTGAGCATAGAACAGAGTGAATCAATTGTAATGGGACATCCTGTAAAAGTATTTGTTCCACACTCAGTTGTGATTCTGCTGACAAGAAACAGAACTCAGCATCTTACTCCTAGTCGGCTCACTAAATATGAAAGAATAATTTTAGGTGCTGAAAATGTGACTATTGTCAGGTGCACAATTGTAAACCCGGCTACTTTACTACCAGATCCGTATCATGAGGAAGTCAAAGATGATGAAGAGGAACATGATTGTTTACAAGTCACAGAATTGTGCACAAATCCGCGTCCTGATATACAGAAACTGCCCCTCAGAGACCCAGACAGGGAGCTGTTTGTGGATGGTTCATGCCAAAGGCATGAAGATGGTAAACTAAGTGCAGCCTATGCGGTATGTGAATTAACTGGAATAGTCGAAGCATCCTATTTACCAGGAGTCAAATCTGCACAAGTAGCTGAATTAATCGCTCTAATTAAAGCCTGCAAAATTGGGAGGAATCAGAAAGTAACTATATTTACAGATAGTCAATATGGTTACGTGGTTGTGCATGATTTTGGCCAACTGTGGATGCAGAGGGATTTCATGACTTCTTCAGGATCCCCTATTAAAAATGGACAGTTTGTAAAAGTACTGCTGGAAGCAATACAATCACCAAAAGAATTGGCTGTGGTGAAGTGTGCCGTACACCAGTCAGGAGATGACTGGGTGGTAGTCGGTAACAGATATGCAGATCTGGTGGCTCAACACTGTGCCAAAAACAGGTTGTCAGTAAATAAAAGGGTTGAAAGGATGGGAATCAGCTGCCAACTTATGCTATATGCACCACCTGAAAGATGGAATGATGTGAAAAGACTGCAAGATGATGATGAAGAGAGTGAAAGAAATGCATGGATTAAAATGGGATGTTCTCAAATGGCAGACGACGATGTATGGATTTATGCCGATGGCAGACCAGTCATGCCCGAATGTCTGATTTCACAAATGGCCAGAATGTATCATGGAGACACACATATAGGGAGAGATGCTATTATTAGGCTCTTCAGACAAAATTGGTACAATCCAAGGTTTAGGGCTGCAGCAGAGAGTCTTTGCCAGAGATGTTTAACTTGCCAAATGAATAATCCAGGAAGAAAAACAGTAATTGGTTTTGGAAAAATCGGAAAGGCAGAGGGTCCATTTGTGAGATTGCAGCTTGATTTTATTCAGTTACCACCATGTTGAGGACTGAAATATGTACTTGTCATAGTGTGTCTGTTTTCAAAGTGGGTGGAGGCTTACCCTACCAGAAGGAATGACAGTATTACAGTCGCAAAGTTGTTGCTACGAGAACCCATTCCTAGGTTCGGTTTCCCAGTAACTTTGGAATCAGATAGAGGAGGTCACTTCAACAACGATGTGATCAGAATAATCTGTGAAGCATTCCAAATTGAGCAAAAATTGCACTGTGCATATCGTCCAGAGGCTTCTGGAGTAGTTGAACAAATGAATGGCACAATAAAATCAAGACTGGCAAAAATGTGTGCATCAACATCGTTAGATTGGCCGGATGCATTGCCACTTGTGTTAATGGGACTCAGAAGCATTCCCGATAGAAATACCGGATTGAGTCCGCACAAAATAATCATGGGAAGAGCAATGAGACAAGCACATGTTCCTACAAGTAAACTGCTGAATATAACTGATGATATGGTTCTGGATTATTGCAAAGGATTGGGTGACCTAGTGCGTTCTGTCTCTCACCAGGTTGGGGAAGACGCAGTTTCCAGGCAGCCTGAGCAAGAGCATGATCTGAATCCCGGAGACTGGGTGGTTGTGAAGCATCACACGAGAGAAACGTGTCTATCACCCAGGTGGGGCGAACCTTTTCAGGTTATACTAGTTACAAATACAGCAGTGAAATGTGCAGGATTGCCTAATTGGATTCATGTAAGCCACACCAAAAGGGTACCAGAACCTGAAGAAGAAAATCCTCAGACAGCATCAATAACTGAGGAAGCTGAAGGTTGCTCAGCTGAAGAATCCCAAGTGAGAGATTCGAGAGAAGCTGAAGAAGAACAACCGAGCACAAGTCAGGACTGGATACCAGTGGTTGAAATACCAGAAGTTTACAACAGAACAAGAAGCCGAGCAAAATTAGAAGAAATTAAAGAAGATCAGATAGGCGAAGAAGAAGCAGCTCAGGAAGAGGAAAATGAAACAATAAGAGAACCTGAGCAGGACCAGATAGGGAGAGGAAATTGGGCTCAAATCGACAACGAAACAACAAAATTTGAGCAGGGACAGACAGGTTTAGAAGAACGCGGTCAGGCTGCAGAAGTACAAAGTGCAATAAGCCCTGATCAGAACCAGTTAGATCTAGGAAAATACATTCAAGAAGAAGATCACGAGAACATCAAGCATGAAGACGTAAATCCTGAACAAGATCAGTTGTTAGAAACTCACAGTGGAGCAATTGAAGAAAAGCCAATAAGACCTGAAAAAGAACAAATAGAAGAAGAAACCGAAAACGAAGAAAAACAAATTGTGCCACAGCCTGAAAATAAAGGAACTTCTGAAGAAGGAATAAGAAGTGAAGAAACAGTGCAAACAAAGAAGGCCAGAAAAGGTGATCATTGGCCTAGTGTCATTAAAAGAGTAAAATACCATATAGAAACCAGAAGCAGAGATCCAGAACAAGTAAATGAAGTGACAAGCCTAACTGGACAAACAAGTGGAACTGAAAAACAAAAAAGCAAAAGACTGAAACTTGTGAACAATAAATTTAAAGGTCCTGATTGGACTTATATAATCCTTGAAGATTACGAGAGTTCAGAGTCAAGTGAAAGTGGTGACGAAGGAACAAGTGCAGAACTGACTTATGAGAAAGAAATAAAACCACCTTGATAAACGTTAAAGTCTTGGAAGAAAGATAAGAAGAGAAATCTTCCTTGTCAAAATACCTGACGACAGAGTTTCTGGGAGACCGAAACGGAAATGTTGTAAAAGATGCTGTGCTATATGCATATGTAGTCTGGTAGTGGTGCTTATAGTATGGTTAGTTGTGATCGTAGCAATTCCTTACCTTCTGATAATGGATAAAAAGATTAACAACGAAACGAAGGAAAAGATAGATAACTTGAGAGGTAATAGAGTAGAATTAAGGGTAGAAGATGAACCAGAGTTTCATCATGAGGTAACAGATAACGACACTAGTTTGAATGTTTTCACAAAATTATTGTTTCAATATGTAGATACTATGGAAGTTAGTAATTGTTATGTTTGTATGAAATTACCTGAGTCAGTAGAAGAAGGGTTAACATACCATCATTTACCATTAACTTACGGCATATCATGTAGTGTATTGACTAGTTTATTTTATAAAACAGGGAGACTTCAGTATTATTATTCAAATATAGATGTGATATTTTCTGAGATTCCGATTCGAAAGAATATGAATCCAGTGCTTAGTAGTCAAGATGCACAGTTTATGGGAGAATTTTTCTTAACAATGAAATCGATAGATATAACACATTCACATAGAAGTAATCTAACATGTTCGTTACATGAAGAAGAAAATATATTTTTGAATTTAGTAGAAGATAGAAGACAAGATTTCCAAAAGAAAGCATCTGAGCATAAGGCTCATCTGCCACCTTGGGCTGAGAAAGAGGGTAGTTACACACCTGGCAAGGCTCAAGCTGCTATGGCTCTGGATTTTGTAAAGACAGGGAAAATGTGTCTACATAGGTTAAAGACTGAGTATAACAATGTTTTTATTGGTACCAGTGAATGTGAACATAATTTCTTAATTCTTGGAGGTTGGGGACTAAAAGGAGGGACAGATTCAGTTTTTCCTGGAATCTATTATGTGTGTGGGAATAAGGCTTACTTTAGGCTTCCTGCATGGTGGTATGGAAGTTGTTACTTTGGAATAGTATTTCCAAAAATATACCACGTAAAAAGAAACACTGGGAGCAATGAAAATAATAATGAATTAATACGTAGTAAAAGAGCTAGTTTTTCTGAAATTGTAGGTGATATATTCGGTGCATTGATACCTTCAGTGGGAATAATTCTGAACTCAAGGAAAATATGTAAATTATCTACAGTAGTTGATCGTTTATCAACGGACACTGCTGGAGGCTTTCTAATGATTAATGCTGAGATGGTTGCGATTAGATCTATGGTTATGCAGAATCGACTTGCTCTTGATATAATATTAGCAAAAGAGGGCAGAGTCTGTAAATTATTGAAGACAAAACACTGTTGCACTTACATACCTGACAAAAGTGCAGAAATTGGAACATACATACAGAATATAACAAAACTTGAGAATGAACTAAAACCACTGGAAGTTGATAGTGTATGGGAAAGATTGACCAATAGTATTACGTCAATTGGTACCTGGTTTGCTAATGTAGGGAAAGGACTTATAGGTCAAATATTAGTACCCTTAGCAGGGATAGCAATAATAGTATTGTCAATAATAATATGGTGCAAATGCTGTAGAAAGAATGAGACGTATAGAGTGACAGGAAAAGGAAAGAAGCGAAAGTTTGATGAAATTGAACTAGAAGATCTGAAAAGTGAATTATACAAGAAACTGAAAGGAGACGTTAAAAATAGAAAATGTAAAAATGAAGCTGAGACAATTTTATGCTAAAGTTGGCATCTGGTTGTGGGTAGTATTTGATGGCTCAGAAACGCCATCAGAGAGGGGATTGATGGAGCAAGAACTCACAATGAGACTTGCTCGTAAGCAATCTTCTCGCAGTATTAATTATTAATCTTTGTAATGTCTGTATTAACAAATGCACACATGAATACAATACGAGAGAAGCTTGCCTATGTGTTTAAACTAACAAATAACGCTTGTCTAATCCAAAATGGCCGCTAATGCGCGGGAACCTCATTGCGCATGTGTCAACCATATCACGTGGTATGACGTCTTTCTTTGCTTGGAGGGAAACCTTTGCTTCTGCGCAGTGTGTATTAAAATGGCTGCTTAATGTTTTCACGTGCTACAGCTTGCTCATATGCTACAATTAAAACTGTGGTATTCTAATGCTATTAATGCGGGATAGATTTTAATTAATTGGGAATAGAGTAGATAGAGTGGGTATACAGTGAAACCATTTATTTTGTGATTTTAATATTTTCTTCTTTGATTTTATTAGTTCATAAATGGGCCTGTGTTGGTTGAACTGCAGCTCGAGAGACATTGGTTCTGCGCATGCGCCCTGAAAGGCTGACCAGAGAAAGCGATGAAGTCAACTTGGAAGCCCTCCAAGGTCGCGCAGCCTGGTTCACAAGTTCATCTGAAATGTACCTGAAGACGATACAATTGTATACAAAATGTATTGCGGAATCAATGGGAAACGGGTGGGAAATAAAGCAAATGTATTAATTGTGATGGGCGGTATTTTAAAGACAATGGGCTTAAAGAAATTGAACTAAATTGATAATGTGTGAGGATCAACCCCCTGTCCCCGTCCAATCAGAAGTAGTGGTCCCATAATTCTGCAACATTAAGGGGAGGTACATGGGCGTAGAAGGGTATAATAGGTATAGAATAGTTAATTAGAGAGAGCAATGCTACATTCATTGATCCAGACGCTGATGCAGAGCAGAATTAGGCTGATTCGCTGTCCAGAGAGGTCCTGAGGTGGGGGCGGCGGAATCTTAGAAGACAACTCGAGAGAAGCAAGGAGAAGCGAAGTACCAGAGAGGGGAACGACGCAGGCGTCGTTGATAGAGAGGTCACCTGTCCTGTCCTGAACCTGGTCCGGAGGTCTTTGATCTTCATCTTTCCTGGGACCTATCTTTCCAACTCCTTGGCCAAGGGGTTTGGTTCTCGCACCTTTAGGTAAATATAAATGCAACCTTTAGTTGCGCTGCTGTCTCTATCTTCTTCTTTCTGAGGAACCGTCATTGATCAATAATTGATTATTATGCTTCATCCTTGATATACGATTTAGTATCATGTGGTTCTGTAATTTACTCTGCTAAAACTTTAGATAAACATTTTAAAACTTCCTGACTCAGTGATTATTTCAGGATTATGAATTGTATTGAATGTCACTCATTTTAAACTTCCCAATTAACAAAGGGTCCATTGGTAAGTCATTACTCTTCAATCAGAAAAGTAATTGGTAGCAGGGATTCTTGATAAAGAGTACAACTGACCCACCAGCGGAAATTGCTAGCGTAGTATGAATGAATGGGCCCAGGTGAGTATTCGGTGTATGAGTGCTTGTTGCTAGTAACCCGCTGGATCACTTGATATCCTATGAAAAGGGAGCCTTGTTTGCAAAGCAGTACGAGGACCTCCCCAAAGAGGTTATTGAAATACCGACAAGACTGCCAGGAAACCGTTTACAAAACACCAGGGTGCTATAAAGTTCCCATAGGAGCAGGTCGGAGTTTATTTGCATATGGATGGCCCCTGGCTTGAATGATATAGTGGGCACAAATCTATGGATTAGAATGCAGCCATGTGGTTCTGAAGACTTATCCTTCATTACTACGTCTGAGACCCCTTTTGTCCCCTCTTCTTCTCACGGATCTTATGGCAAATGAACAGAGCTTCTCTCTGGTTGTTACTGCATTTTATTCTTTAGTTTCATTCCAAAGCACCCTACTGCTGCTCTTATGAAGGGGAATACCGTCACCGTATAAATATAAATAACAAGGGTCAAATTGAAGGGTTTTAAAGGGGTGTCTTAGTATTATTCCTGTAGTCGCTTCCACATAATCATAAATAGTCTCATGCATGGTTATTTTATTCCTAGATGAAAAGGAAAAGCTTAAGAATAAGACACACCTTTTGGAGGAAAAATTAAATGCTTGTCAACAGGTGAGTTCATTCTCTTGCAGATTGTTCACCTTTCGATCCATTTTCTGAAAACCGGCATGCATTCTCTGACATAAATATCTCTGTATATTTTGCATTATTATTATGTATGTACTGTGCAACCATTTTAATGTTTATGTATATTTCAGTAGCTTCTTGAATGTTAGATGTGGTATGCATCACCTACTTTGTTACATACGTCCTTCTTTGAATTAACCTCATGACTAAATTCAACAAGCATTGGCCAAGCCAATAGTATTGACATTTGCTCTGCATGCTATTGGTTTTGCCATTGCTTGTTTGTGTAGTGATGAACTTTGGAAGACAAAAGCATCTAGCAAACGGATGGCAATCATTTTTAGATGCTTTTGTCTGAGCATTCTGACTCCCCTGTGCTGCAGCGCCTGTCGCCAACTGATGGTCAACATGGCATTTGCTAGAGGAACACCTCATAGACATTCAAAATAAAATGCAGTGCCTCGTCCTTGCCCTTCATTTTTCCTCATTAAATAAAACAAGGACTTTGGAGGATGAGCCTATTTTTTAAGTTCACCTTTGGGCCATAACTGCAGTGGGCCACGCACTATGAGAAACAGGAAGGTAAGGAAGGGGCTAATATCTTCATCTTCTGCCATTATAGAAGCAAATTTCAAGGCTCAGAATTCGCTCGGTTAGAAATGCAGGCTTGGCTCTGAGCAAGTGAATGTTTCCACTTCCCTGGACAGCAACATGTATGTGTATGGAGGTGAAAAGGTGAGATGTGCAAAAACCCTCATTCAATGAAGCGGTGGAGTGCAGATTTATATTGAAAGAAACCTTATTTTAACAAGTTGACTAAGAACGTGGACCTTACAAAGAAGACTTGCTTGGTTGAGAGTATCTAATATCAGCATATCTAAGTTGAATTAGAAAACTGGAAGTTTGATGGCTCCGGTGAAGAGAACGAAGTGCAAGTGGACCATAAACTCTGGTATAAGTCCTCTGTCTTGAACATTAGAATGGCATAATTTACAGCCTCTGGCTCTTTCTCCCCTGCTGGTCTTCAGGATATGCGGATTGTGCTGGGGAATGAGAGGGGCAGAGGCAATGGGAGAGAAAAAACAGCGAGCCTTCACTCCACCCTCGGTTCACAGTGTCACTGGAGATTTGGAAGGAAGGAGAGAGAGAGTCTCTCTAGCTCCTATGACTTATTCTGCTTTGCCAAACAAAGAAAAACAATTTGGCTGGGCCGAGGGAAAATAAGGGCTTCCAAGACTTCAGGCGACATACAGAGAGCATCTGCTGTCCATCTTAGGTGAGATGTTAATTATCTTTTGGTAAGTAAGTGACTTAGATAAACTTTATTTCGGCAGTGAAACACAGCCATAAAGGCATATTACAAGGATAAAATACATTGTTAAAAACACATCTCATGATTACGTTAATAAAACAGATCTTATAATTACAAGTAGAATAAATATAGTCAATAAAAAACACAATCAAAAGCCCCCTCAAAGAAATTAAGAAAAAAAAAAACAGCCATGGAGCAATGTGCCCCACCGTCATCAGATAAACAGATCAAGCTGGCAGGATCAGGCTATTAAAATAACATCTATTTTCTTCTGGCAATAGTACCCTTTAACAAGCATTTGCAATGCAATAGGTCTCGCATTCACCCGAGTTTGAGCTATTGGCATTGTAAATGGCAATGCCTTTTACTTATGTTTTGGATTTTAAAACATAAATAAAGGGCATTGTCATTTACAATACTAATAGCTTAAACTCTCGCAAATGCGAGACCTATTGCATTGCAATAAAGGGCCTTCTCGACCGCTTGTTAGATTGTAAATATCAGAGGAAGAGACCGGCCTGCGACGTCTTCAAAGTAGTGATAAATAGTGCAGTGAAGAAGATGTGTAAGTGTTGTAAATTTCACAAGACACAAAGGGTGAAGTGAGAGTTGCATACGATCCGAGCTATAAACACTAACAAAGCGCTCCAACACCTTTCGCTCTGTGATTACACTGTCGTGGCTCAGGAGGAAGAGCGGTGTGGGGCTATTTCCTGCCCTCTCCATGATTTGAGGGTGCAGTGTGGCATTGCATAATGTCATTGCTATCTTTGGCCTGATAAAAAACACTCCAGCTGTAGTAGGGCCCTGGCTTCACCTCCTGGTGAAGGGCGGGCTGTGCTTTATGGCAGGCATGGAGGGAGGGAAGGATGGTCTCAGCTGCAGCTCTGGCCTCGTACAGTGCCCCTGCTATTACTAGTGAGCGAGAGGCGCTGAGGTGGTGGTATTGGTATTGGTGGTGGTGGTATTGGTGGTGGTGGTATTGGTGGTGGAGGTATTGGTGGTATTGGTGGTGCTGGTATTGGTGGTAGTGCTGGTATTGGTGGTGGTATTGGTGATGGTGGTGGTATTGGTGGTGGTGGTATTGGTGGTTTTATGATATTGGTGGTATTGGTGTTATTGGTGGTGGTGGTATTGGTATTAGTGGTGGTGGTACTGGTATTGGTGGTATTGGTGGTGGGGGTATTGGTGGGGGTATTGGTGGTGGTGGTATTGATGGTGGTGGTATTGGTAGTGGTGGTATTGATATTGGTGGTGGTGGTATTGGTGGTATTGGTGGTGGTGGTGGTATTGGTGATGGTATTGGTGGTGGTGGTATTGGTGGTGGTATTGGTGGTGGTGGTATTGGTGATGGTATTGGTGGTGGTGTTGGTGGTGTTGGTATTGGTGGTATTGGTATTGGTGGTGGTGGTGGTATTGGTGGTGGTATTACTGATGGTGGTATTGGAGGTGGTGGTGGTGGTGGTATTGGTGGTGGTAGTGGTAGTGGTCTTTGGCCTGATAAACAATCCAGCTGTAGTAGGGCCCTGGCTTCACCTCATGGTGCAGGGCGGGCTGTGCTTTATGGCAGGCATGGAGGGAGGGATGGTTTCAGCTGCAGCTCCGGCCTCGTACAGTGCCCCTGCTGTTACTAGTGAGCGAGAGGTGCTGAGGGGGTGGTATTGGTGGTGGTGGTATTGATATTGGTAGTGGGGAGATTGGTGGTGCTGGTATTGGTGGTGCTGGTATTGGTGGTGCTGGTATTGGTGGTGGTGGTGGTGGCATTAGTGGTATTGGTGGCGGTATTGGTGGTATTGGTATTGGTGGTGGTGATACTGGTATTGGTGGTGGTGGTATTGGAGGTGGTATTGGTGGTGGTATTGGTATTGGTGGTGGTATTGGTATTGGTGGTGGTATTGGTATTGGTGGTGGTGGTGGTAGTGGTATTGGTGGTGGTATTGGTGGTGGTGGTATTGGTGGTGTGGGTATTGGTGGTGGTGGTGTTATTGGTGGTGGTGGAATTGGTGGTGGTATGGTATTGGTGGTGGTTGTATTGGTGGTGGTATTGGTGGTGGTGGTATTGGTGGTGTTGGTAGTGGTGGTGGTATTGTTATTGGTGGTGGTGGCATTGGTATTGGTGGTATTGGTGGTGGTGGTATTGGTGGTGGTATTGGTGGTATTGGTGGTGGTGGTATCGGTGGTGGTGGTAGTGTTGGTGGTATTGGTGGTGATGGTATTGGTGGTGATGGTATTGGTGGTGGTGGTATTGGAGGTGGTAGTGGTGGTGGTGGTATTGGTGATGGTGGTATTGGTATTGGTGATGGTATTGGTGGTGGTATTGGCGATGGTGGTATTGGTGGTGGTATTGGTGGTGGTGGTGGTATTGGTGGTGGTGGTATTGGTTGTGGTATTGCTGGTGGCGGTATTGGTGGTGGTGGTGGTATTGGTGGTGGTGGTGGTATTGGAGTTGGTGGTGGTGGTATTGGTGGTGGTGGTGTTGGTGGTATTGGTGATGGTGGTGGTGGTATTGGTGGTGGTGGTGATATTCGTGGTGGTGTTATTGGTGGTGGTGGTATTGGTGGTGGTGGTACTGGTATTGGTGGTGGTGGTATTGTTGGTGGTATTGGTGGAGGTGGTATTGGTGGTGGTATTAGTGGTGGTATTGGTGGTGGTATTGGTGGTATTGGTGGTGGTGGTATTGCTATTGGTGGTGGTGGTGTTGGAGGTGGTGGTGGTGGTATTGGTGGTGGTGGTGTTGTTGTTAATAAAACAGGCTTTTGAAAACAACCCGTCAGGTGGTTTTAGTGCAGATGACATGTAACACAGATGTGCTGTTGTCAGCTTCAGCCCATTAGCACACGATTATGTCTACCTGGAATTCACGGCTTAATTCGCTAATCATTTCTAAATCCATTTGACTTGGGGGGGGTTGAAACAGACACAAGATAATGCCGGGTTAAAGTGATTGAAAGCAGGTGCCTGTGTTACGGGTGGCCATGCTGCTTAAAAAAACACAAGCGGTTTCAGCTGAAGCAGCGCATGTCCGGCCTGCAGTAAGAGAAACTCAATAAAGTAAATAGTGCTTCTCTCGCAGGGAATTTCTATGTATAGTCATAAGCACTGAATAGTCCCGCCCATGCACGGGGACCCCGGAGCAGGTGTTATATATATATATCTTCTTAAGTGTAGATTTTCGCCTTTCTTCAGGAAGGCCTGCAAAGACACTTAAGAAAAAGAGACAGATAATGCAGCCTATTTACCTAGGCTACACTGGTCAGGTTCTTCATCCTGAAGAGAAAAAAGGGGCCCAGAATAGGTATCTTTGAGATAATTTTAGTGTCAGTCAGTAGAAATATCTCTCACAAACCCTTTTTATCTTTATGATAGAGATGAAAGGAGCCGGACAAAGTAGCCTCACAGCCTGCCATTATATGTCTAAAAAAGAACACTGTGCCTTTAAGAGACCAGGCACCACCAGTATCCCATCATGCATAGCAGGTGGCAGTTACTTCAGTTCTTTTTTCCGGCTCCTGCTGACAGGATCCTGGAGCATTGAGCTCGACCAAAAGTGGGTTTTCTCTTCAAAATTCTTCATTGAATTTCAACTTTTAGTGTTTCATTCGACGTTTTTTGCCTCTCCCTGTCTTTTTCTGTTTTTTTCTGACAGAAATTAGGAGCATTTTGTCAAGAAATGCCATCCCTCTTTGACAAGTGCCCACCTTGTGGCAGAAAGAAGGCCAGGACAGACCCTCATGAGGTCTGTATCATCTGTCTTCCAGAGAATCATGTTCCTAAGTCCTGCCAACACTGTAGGAACTTCACCAAACGTACCCTGAGAGACCGGGAGAAGATTCATCTCCATGGGACAGAGGAGCGGAGAAGGCTGCAGTCTGAAGGTGGGACCTCAGGGCTTGGAGAGGGTAGAATCTCTACCAAGTCTCTGCTAATAGCCTCCACAGAGCGTACCAGGAAGAAAGGGGCTCAAAAACGACATCGGTCCCGGTCGACGTCGAGGACGTCGATGTCGAGAAGAGGTACGGTGCCGACATGCTCGCCGTCGATTCCAGGCACGACGTCGACCAAGCGCCGTAGAACAACGTCGAAGACTCCAAGCAGGTCTCCGTCCAGGCACCGGCAGCGAAGATCGACATCGAGGCGTACTCCTCGCAGATCGACGTTGAGGCGTACTCCTCGCAGATCGATGTCGAAACGTACAAGGAGATCGACGTCGAGGCATGGTCTTCGTCGACGTTGAGACGAGCACAGAGCTCAACGTCGAGGCACCGAAGATCGCCCTCACAAAGCTCGATGTCAAGTCGCTCCCAAACGTCAATACGCTGCCGACACTCACCGTTGACAAGCAGGTCGACGTCGAGGCATTCGACGTCGAAATCTCTTTCTTCATCTCCCAGGCTTGAGGAGATCAGGAAGAAGAGGAGGCACATCTATTCGTCACCGGACTCAGACTATTCCAGGACTTACTCCCCATCGTTGCAGCATTCTCCAGCGCTGCCTTTGTCTCCCCAGCTTCATCAATCTCCTCAGCCTCCTACTCCTCGTCCTCCTACTCCTCCTCCACCACCACCAACTCCACCACCTCCAGCTCCAGTAGCACCACGGAGATCAAGGTCAAGATCAGGACTTACTCCCCATCGTTGCAGCATTCTCTAGCGCTGCCTTTGTTTCCCCAGCTTCATCAGTCTCCTCAGCCTCCTACTCCTCCTCCTCCTCCTCGTCCTCCTACTCCTCCTCCACCAACTCCACCTCCACCACCTCCAGCTCCAGTAACACCACGGAGATCAAGGTCAAGATCACGCCATTGTTCTAGACACCATCTCCATCATCACGCCTCTCGGCATTCTTCAACTTCGTCTCAAAGATCTCTTCACCGTAGCCATCATCATACACGGTCAGGATCTTCTCCATCTACAGGTCAATACTCTCCCACACTGACTGACTCGCCACCTCTACGAATCTCACCGGTTGACAATGTCTCTATGTGAGAAAGTGCCATCTTTCTTACATGGTATGCCCCCACTTTTTGCTGAATGGCTGATGTACTTTGACTGAGTGTGCCCTGGGCTCCTGCCAACCAGGTACCCAGGGCCTGTGTTCCTTCCCTAAAATTGCATTGATACCTACACCCAATTGACATCCCTGGCCACAGGTCAGCCCCTGGTAAATGGTACCATGGGTACCCAGGGCACTGTGACCAGGGAAGGCCCCTAAGGGCTGCAGCACTTGTTGTGCCACCCTTAGGGACCCTGCACCTTTACACACACACACTGCCTTTGCAGGCTGCGTGTCTTGGTGCAGAACAAAAGTGAAGAGTCGACATGGCTCACATCCCTGTGTGCCATGCCTACAAGCCACTGCCCTGGCCTAGGTCAGCCACCCCTCTAGCTGGGTGCACTATGCCAGTGGTGAGGGCATAGAGGCATGAGCCCTGTGCCCCTACAGTGCCCAAGTCCATTCTTGGGCATTGTAAGTGCAGTGCTGCCATTAAGAGTATATGGTGCTGGGAGTCTGTCATTACGAACTCCACAGCACCATAATGGCCCCACTGAAGACTAAGAAGTTTGGTATCAAACTTCTCAGCACATTAAACCCCCACTGATGCCAGTGTGGGATTTAATGTAAAACGCACTCCAGAGGGCATCTTAGAGATGCCCCCTGAAACCAACCCGACCTCCAGTGTCCGGACTGAGTGGCTGCCCAGGCTGCCACCACCAGACATGTTTCTGGACCCCTGGGTCGAGAGCCTCTGCTCTCAGGGGCCTGAAACAATGCACATCCCGGGACGAGGTGCCAAAGCCTCCTCCCCAGGATGGGCAGGGGAGCTTCAAAGGCCTGCCGCCTTTGGAGTTTCCCCAGACCATTTGCTGCTTCCAGCAAACTGGTCCCCACTGGTTCTACCCCCACTCCTGGCGGGAGAACCGGCGGGAAAACCAGAAGCAGGAAATGGGTTGTGCCCACCTCTGCCAACTCCACCCCTAAGGTGGGGGAGGCGAGGTGAAGCACAAACTCGAGTCCCCGCCATCTTGAGGATGGGGGGACCTGGCCAACCAGGGACAGGCTCCTGCCCCCCTCCCACTGGAGAGGAACAGAATAGGGGGTGTACCCACCCCAGGGAAGGGACCCATTGGTCCCTGCCCTTACCTACCTGTAACCACCCCTAAATTTAGTATTTAGGGGCTCCCTGAACCTTCCTTCCGGAGTTCCCAAATCCGAAAACAAGAAGAGAAGACGAAGCAAGAAGACCAGCCGTGCAGCTGCTAAAAAGGAGGCGACAACAACTGACTTGGCCCCAGCCCTACCGGCCTGTCGACCTCTGAACCTGCTCCTGCGGAATCCCGGCCTCAGCAACCTCACAAACCCCGGAGGACCTGACTTCTGTGCTACAGCCTTCGACCCAGGGACTCCCACGAGCAGTGGTACTGCTCAAAAGAAAACCTACCAAAGACCCGGCTCTGGCACGGAGCCGCGAAACCTGCACACTCTGCACCCGCCGAGTCCAGCCTGTGCCGGAGTGACCAGAGACCTCGAGGACGTCCCCCGGCGATTCTGACCTGGAATCCAGTGGCCAAGGACCCTCCTCGACGACCCAGACGACGCCTGCAGCCTCAGGACAAGGGACCCCTCCAACCGCGACCAGCAGGGGGTAAGATTTCCCGACCTCAAAGACACCCCTGCACCCGGCGCCCCACGGCCCCTTGTGCCCAACTCCTGGGTGTCTACCTATCCTCCAAGACCCCAACTTACCTCCTGAAGTGTTGGTCGTCCCTGAAGAATCACCGTCCCCGAGCCTGCAGCCTTTCTTCACCTTTCACGACCTCTATTGTTTAACATTGAGCGCCCGACGGCTCAAAGCACCCTGCACCCAGCCGCCCGAGTGCCCCTGGAAGTGCAACCTCTATCCTAACCTACTTCCCTACTTGCCCCGAGCAAGTGACCAGGAGCCCAGCTCCCACAGCCGCGTGGCCTGCTTGCCAGCAGCCACCAACCCGGGGCCCCCCGCCTGCCATAGGATAACATTGGGCCTTCTCACTCTGCACCCGGCCGCCCCTGTGCCGCTGAGGGTGTAAAATCTGTACTTACCTGATCCTGGGGGACCCCTGAGTCTTACCCAGAACCTTAACCCTGCCAGTCAAGTACTTACCCGAAATCCGATAACTCACTTTTCTTCCATAGGGTTCCATTGACTGGTTTTCTGCGAAATTTCTTCTAAGTGTGGAGTTCTGAAACTTTAGAATATTCACCAAAAATCAACCGAGACACGAAAACGAAAATACTCACCTAGTATTAGGAGGGGCCTCAGTGCTGGACCCGAGTGCCCAACACTGGCCCTAAAAAGTAATCGCAACGTTACTTACCGCTAACTCACTTTTCTTTCATAGGGATCCATTGACTGGTTTTCTGTGAAATTTCTTCTAAGTGTCGATTTCTGTATTTTACAAATATTCTTTAAAAATCGAACAAACTACAAAAACGTAATTACTTACCTGTTTTAAGTAAATGTCCCAGTGCTGAACCTAGGAGTCCAGCACTGGATTACAAAAGTAACGTAAACATACTTTGCTTGCACACTGTATTTCCTTTCATAGGATAACATTGGTAATTTTACCCAGAAAAGTTTCTAAGTGTCAGCTTTTGAAATATAGTAATATTCTTCAAAAATCACTACAATAACCAAAACGCTTTTTCTTACCTGTTTACAGGAAGTGTCCCAGGACTGAATCCAGGATCCAGTCCTGTGGTTAGAAAAAGTGCTCTGCAAAGTAATCAATTGTAATTAAGCATAATTTTCCATTGAGCTCAAGGTTGCATTGAATTTGACCCTGTGTTGCCTCTTGCACCAACTGTGATAACCACTATCAAAAAAGTCTACTGCCTATCTGTAAGGTGAATAACCAAAGCATCTCATACTGAGAAAGTATATTTTGATCCTATTGTTGGTTCTAAAATAAAACAAGCATATATTTTTTTATATACAAACCATTGGCCTAGAGTTCAGTTCTTGAGTGTGTGGCTTCATTTGCTGACTGAGTGTGTACAACAAATGCTTTACACTGTCCTCTGATACTGCCTTACTGCTCGACCAAGCTACCACTTTGGAGAGTAAGGTTATATCTAACTTTAGCCTCTGTCAACCCTCTGGGGACTGTGGACTCTGTACACCCTGAACCTTACTTGGGTACAGTATATACAGAGCCACTTTCCTACATTGGTGGATCAGCGGTGGGATACAAACTTGCATTTGTTGGACTACTTGGTTACCATCTGATCACACGACAGAACTCTTAAATTGCCTTTAGAATTCTGATTTTTTTAATTGGCATTTTTTTTTACCAAATTACTAAAAGTCTTGTTAGGGCCTTGCTTAAGTCCCTGTAGCATCTTAGAAAATAAAAAGTCACTATAGCCAAGGTTAGAGGGGTTAGAATTTTTTTAAAAAAATGTCTCAAGACAAGAACCCAGCTATTAGTGAAGATAATAATGACATACAGGAACTGGTTGAGGAGCTCGACCTCACCCCTTATCTTCATTTGTCTTTCAAAGAGATAAGGTCCTTATGCAAACTTAAAGATATACCAATGGGCCAGCATCCAACCAAACAAGGGCTCCAGGAGCTCCTGGCTGAGTATGCTAAAGCCCACCCCTCTGAGCATGGTGATGACCCAACAGAGGAGGAAAGGAATGAGGAGGATGGGGATGGTAACCCACCTCCATCACTTCCTAGGGAAGATAGGGTCCCTGCACCCTTAACTCCAAGAATAGACCTCTGGGGACCTAGGGGCCACCTAGGTGGTCCTGGTCCCAGAGAGGACGCTGAGGATAGCCTCAGTGAGGAGGACAACTTGTTAGCAAGGTTGGCCAAGCGACTGGACCTAGAGACCAGACTCCTGGCTCTAGAGAAGGAAAGACAGGAGATGGGTTTAGCACCCATCAATGGAGGCAGCAATACTAAAAATAAGGATAGGGAGGAAACTTCTGAACCTAAAATCCCCAAAGGGATTGTCCCTAAGTTTGAGGAAGGTGATGACATCACCAAATGGTTCACAGCCTTTGAGAGGGCTTGTGAAATAAGAAGAGTAAAGAAACCTCTGTGGGGGCACTCCTGTGGGAACTGTTCTCTGGTAACTGCAGAGACAGGCTTCTGACCCTCTCTGGGCCAGATGCAGGGTCCTATGACCTCATGAAGAGTACTCTGATTGAGGGATTTGGGCTCACTACTGAGGAGTATAGAATTAGATTCAGGGGGGCTCACAAAACCCAGACCCAGTCCTGGATTGACTTCGTGGACTACTCAGTAAAGACACTGGATGGCTGGTTAGCTGGACATAATGTGCATGATTTTTCTGGACTTTACAATTTGTTTATGAAGGAACACATACTAAGTAATTGCACAAATGAAAAGTTGCATCAGCATTTGGTAGACCTAGGTCTAATTTCTCCCCAAGAATTGGGAAAGAAGGCAGACCACTGGGTCAAGACTAGGGTGACAAGGACAACCACTGGGGGTGACCAAAAGAAGGTGGTCACCAAACCCCCCAGGGGAAAGGTGGTGAGAATCCCCAAGATAAAAAGTCTGAGTCTTCCAAAGGGCCCCAAAAACCTGTTCAGGGGGTGGGTCCCAAACTACTCCCTATGTGCCTCAACCCTATAGGGGGAAGAACTTTGATCCCTTGAAGGCCTGGTGTAATAACTGTAAGAAGTCAGGACACCTCACTGTAGACAAAACTTGCCCCCACAACAAAGCCCCTAAGGCACCCAGTACAGCTACTCCTGGGGCAGCAAGTTTACAGATGGGATCAGAAGTGTACCCTGAGCAAATCTGGGAACACACTGAGGCAAGTCTGGTCTCCCTAGGGGAAGTGGAATTTGCCACTGTAGCTGTGTGGCCACCCAACTTAAAGAAGTATTTGCAATACCCCTGGGTGAATGGAACTAGAGTAGAGGCTCTGAGGGATACAGGTGCCAGTGTCACTATGGTGAGGGACACACTGGTTTCCCCTGAGCAATACTTGATTGGGAAAACTTACCCAGTCACCAATGCTGACAGTGTCACCACTAGTCATCCCATGGCCATGGTGACATTAGGCTGGGGGGTTACTGGCCTGAAGCAGGTAGTGGTCTCTCCGAAGTTACCAGCTGCATGTCTGCTAGGAAATGATCTGGAAACCTCAGCCTGGGCAGAGGTGGAGCTAAAGGCCCATGCAGCCATGCTGGGCATCCCTGAATTGGTGTGTGTAAAAACAAGAGCACAGAGCAAAAGGCAGGGTGAAGAGATAGTGTTGGAGCCTGAAATGATGGCCCAGCCTACCAAGAGAAAAGGAAAGAAGACTGGCGGACCAGCTTCTACACAGTCACAAGAGCAGGACCCCTCTCCTCAGGGAGAGAACCTGGAAGCCCCAGAGGGAACTGAGCCCCTAGAGCTTGACCCTTACCAGGTTGAACTCTTGGGCCCAGGGGGACCCTCTAGGGAAGAGCTGTGCCAGGGACAGCAAGACTGTCCCACTCTTGAAAGCCTGAGGCAGCAAGCTGTTTCAGAAGCCAAGGGAGATGTCAGTGGTACCCACAGAGTCTATTGGGAAGAGGGATTACTGTACACTGAGGCAAAAGACCCCAACCCTGGAACCACCAGGAGAGTGGTAGTGCCCCAGAAGTACAGGGAGTTCCTCCTAACTTTGGCTCATGACATCCCCCTAGCTGGACATCTGGGCCAAACCAAAACTTGGGAAAGGCTAGTTAGCCACTTTTACTGGCCCCAGATGCACCAAAAGGTGAAGGAGTTTGTCAGCTCCTGTGTTACCTGTCAAGCCAGTGGCAAGACAGGTGGCCATCCAAAGGCCCCCCTGATACCACTACCTGTGGTGGGGGTTCCCTTTGAAAGGGTAGGTGTGGACATAGTGGGTCCACTGGAACCTCCCACAGCCTCAGGGAACAAATTCATACTGGTGGTAGTGGATCATGCCACTAGGTATCCTGAGGCTATTCCCCTTAGGACTACTACAGCTCCTGCAGTAGCCAAAGCCCTCATTGGTGTCTTCACCAGGGTAGGGTTTCCTAAGGAGGTGGTTTCAGACAGAGGTTCCAACTTCATGTCTGCTTACCTGACCCACATGTGGAAGGAGTGTGGGGTGCAGTACAAGTTTACTACACCCTACCATCCACAAACCAATGGCCTTGTTGAGAGGTTCAACAAGACATTGAAAGGCATGATCATGGGGCTCCCTGAAAAACTCAAAAGGAGATGGGATGTCCTACTACCATGCCTGCTTTTCGCTTACAGAGAAGTGCCACAGAAGGGGGTAGGTTTCTCACCCTTTGAACTTCTGTTTGGCCATCCTGTGAGGGGACCACTCTGTCTTGTAAAGGAGGGCTGGGAGAGACCTCTCCAAGAACCCAAACAAGATATAGTGGACTATGTGCTTGGCCTAAGGTCCAGAATGGCTGAGTACATGGAAAAGGCATCCAAGAACCTTGAGGCCAGCCAGGAGCTTCAGAAGCACTGGTATGACCAAAAAGCTGCGCTGGTTGAATTCCAACCTGGGCAACAGGTATGGGTTTTGGAGCCAGTGGCACCAAGGGCCCTCCAGGACAGATGGAGTGGCCCTTACCCTATCCTAGAGAAAAAGAGTGAGGTCACCTACCTGGTTGACCTGGGCACCAGCAGGACACCCAAAAGGGTTATCCATGTGAACCGCCTAAAACTCTACAATGACAGGGCTGACATCACCATGCTGATGGTGACAGATGAGGAACAGGAAGCTGAGAGTGAACCTCTCCCTGATCTCCTCTCCCACAGCCCAAAAGATGGGTCAGTAGATGGAGTTGTCTTTTCAGACACCCTCACTGCCCAACAGCAGACTGACTGCAAGCAAGTCTTGCAGCAGTATGCTGGGCTCTTTTCCTTGACCCCTGGTCTGACAAACTGGTGTACCCATGATGTGGACACTGGTGACAGTGCACCTGTCAAAAACAAGATCTATCGTCAGTCAGACCAAGTTAAGGAAAGCATCAGAGCTGAAGTCAGCAAGATGCTGGAGCTAGGGGTTATTGAGCCCTCTGAGAGCCCCTGGGCTAGCCCAGTGGTTCTGGTCCCCAAACCTCATCAAAAGGGTGAAAAGAGAGAGATGAGGTTTTGTGTGGACTATAGGGGTCTCAACTCTGTCACCAAGACAGATGCACACCCTATCCCAAGAGCTGATGAACTGATAGACAGATTGGGTGCAGCCAAATACCTGAGTACCTTTGACTTAACTGCAGGGTACTGGCAGATTGGCATGGCCCCAGGAGCCAAACAGAAAACAGCATTCTCCACACCTGATGGGCATTTTCAGTTCACTGTTATGCCCTTTGGTTTAAAGAATGCCCCTGCCACCTTCCAGAGGTTGGTGAATCAAGTCCTTGCTGGGTTGGAGTCCTTTAGTGCAGCTTATCTTGATGATATTGCTGTCTTCAGTTCCACCTGGCAGGATCACCTGGTCCACCTTGGGAAGGTTTTAAAGGCCCTGCAAACTGCAGGCCTAACTATCAAGGCATCCAAATGCCAGATAGGGCAGGGCACTGTGGTGTACTTGGGCCACCTGGTTGGTGGAGGCCAGGTACAACCCTTACAGCCCAAGATCCAGGCTATCCTGGACTGGGTAGCTCCAACAACTCAGACCCAAGTCAGGGCATTCCTTGGCTTGACTGGGTACTACAGGAGGTTTGTGAAGGGATATGGGTCCATTGTGACTCCCCTCACAGAACTCACCTCCAAGAAGATGCCAAAGAAAGTAAACTGGACAGTCTGTTGCCAAAAGGCTTTTGACACTCTGAAAGAAGCAATGTGCTCAGCACCAATTCTAAAAGCACCAGATTATGCCAAGCAGTTCATTGTGCAGACTGATGCCTCTGAGCTAGGGATAGGAGCGGTCCTATCCCAGACCAATGATGAAGGCCAAGACCAACCTGTTGCTTTTATAAGCAGAAGGCTTCTCCCCAGGGAGCAGCGTTGGAGTGCCATTGAGAGGGAGGCCTTTGCTGTGGTCTGGTCCCTGAAGAAGCTGAGGCCCTACCTGTTTGGAACTCACTTCCTAGTTCAAACTGACCACAGACCTCTCAGGTGGCTAATGCAAATGAAAGGAGAAAACCCAAAACTGTTGAGGTGGTCCATCTCCCTACAGGGAATGGACTTTGAAGTGGAACACAGACCTGGCACTGCCCATGCCAATGCAGATGGCCTTTCCAGGTTCTTCCACTTAGACAATGAAGACTCCATAGGGCAAGGTTAGTCTCATCATCTTTCGTTTGGGGGGAGTTGTGTGAGAAAGTGCCATCTTTCTTACATGGTATGCCCCCACTTTTGCTGAATGGCTGATGTACTTTGACTGAGTGTGCCCTGGGCTCCTGCCAACCAGGTACCCAGGGCCTGTGTTCCTTCCCTAAAATTGCATTGATACCTACACCCAATTGACATCCCTGGCCACAGGTCAGCCCCTGGTAAATGGTACCATGGGTACCCAGGGCACTGTGACCAGGGAAGGCCCCTAAGGGCTGCAGCACTTGTTGTGCCACCCTTAGGGACCCTGCACCTTTACACACACACACTGCCTTTGCAGGCTGCGTGTCTTGGTGCAGAACAAAAGTGAAGAGTCGACATGGCTCACATCCCTGTGTGCCATGCCTACAAGCCACTGCCCTGGCCTAGGTCAGCCACCCCTCTAGCTGGGTGCACTATGCCAGTGGTGAGGGCATAGAGGCATGAGCCCTGTGCCCCTACAGTGCCCAAGTCCATTCTTGGGCATTGTAAGTGCAGTGCTGCCATTAAGAGTATATGGTGCTGGGAGTCTGTCATTACGAACTCCACAGCACCATAATGGCCCCACTGAAGACTAAGAAGTTTGGTATCAAACTTCTCAGCACATTAAACCCCCACTGATGCCAGTGTGGGATTTAATGTAAACGCACTCCAGAGGGCATCTTAGAGATGCCCCCTGAAACCAACCCGACCTCCAGTGTCCGGACTGAGTGGCTGCCCAGGCTGCCACCACCAGACATGTTTCTGGACCCCTGGGTCGAGAGCCTCTGCTCTCAGGGGCCTGAAACAATGCACATCCCGGGACGAGGTGCCAAAGCCTCATCCCCCAGGATGGGCAGGGGGAGCTTCAAAGGCCTGCCGCCTTTGGAGTTTCCCCAGACCATTTGCTGCTTCCAGCAAACTGGTCCCCACTGGTTCTACCCCCACTCCTGGCGGGAGAACCGGCGGGAAAACCAGAAGCAGGAAATGGGTTGTGCCCACCTCTGCCAACTCCACCCCTAAGGTGGGGGAGGCGAGGTGAAGCACAAACTCGAGTCCCCGCCATCTTGAGGATGGGGGGACCTGGCCAACCAGGGACAGGCTCCTGCCCCCCTCCCACTGGAGAGGAACAGAATAGGGGTGTACCCACCCCAGGGAAGGGACCCATTGGTCCCTGCCCTTACCTACCTGTAACCACCCCTAAATTTAGTATTTAGGGGCTCCCTGAACCTTCCTTCCGGAGTTCCCAAATCCGAAAACAAGAAGAGAAGACGAAGCAAGAAGACCAGCCGTGCAGCTGCTAAAAAGGAGGCGACAACAACTGACTTGGCCCCAGCCCTACCGGCCTGTCGACCTCTGAACCTGCTCCTGCGGAATCCCGGCCTCAGCAACCTCACAAACCCCGGAGGACCTGACTTCTGTGCTACAGCCTTCGACCCAGGGACTCCCACGAGCAGTGGTACTGCTCAAAAGAAAACCTACCAAAGACCCGGCTCTGGCACGGAGCCGCGAAACCTGCACACTCTGCACCCGCCGAGTCCAGCCTGTGCCGGAGTGACCAGAGACCTCGAGGACGTCCCCCCGGCGATTCTGACCTGGAATCCAGTGGCCAAGGACCCTCCTCGACGACCCAGACGACGCCTGCAGCCTCAGGACAAGGGACCCCTCCAACCGCGACCAGCAGGGGGTAAGATTTCCCGACCTCAAAAGACACCCCTGCACCCGGCGCCCACGGCCCCTTGTGCCCAACTCCTGGGTGTCTACCTATCCTCCAAGACCCCAACTTACCTCCTGAAGTGTTGGTCGTCCCTGAAGAATCACCGTCCCCGAGCCTGCAGCCTTTCTTCACCTTTCACGACCTCTATTGTTTAACATTGAGCGCCCGACGGCTCAAAGCACCCTGCACCCAGCCGCCCGAGTGCCCCTGGAAGTGCAACCTCTATCCTAACCTACTTCCCTACTTGCCCCGAGCAAGTGACCAGGAGCCCAGCTCCCACAGCCGCGTGGCCTGCTTGCCAGCAGCCACCAACCCGGGGCCCCCGCCTGCCATAGGATAACATTGGGCCTTCTCACTCTGCACCCGGCCGCCCCTGTGCCGCTGAGGGTGTAAAAACTGTACTTACCTGATCCTGGGGGACCCCTGAGTCTTACCCAGAACCTTAACCCTGCCAGTCAAGTACTTACCCGAAATCCGATAACTCACTTTTCTTCCATAGGGTTCCATTGACTGGTTTTCTGCGAAATTTCTTCTAAGTGTGGAGTTCTGAAACTTTAGAATATTCACCAAAAATCAACCGAGACACGAAAACGAAAATACTCACCTAGTATTAGGAGGGGCCTCAGTGCTGGACCCGAGTGCCCAACACTGGCCCTAAAAAGTAATCGCAACGTTACTTACCGCTAACTCACTTTTCTTTCATAGGGATCCATTGACTGGTTTTCTGTGAAATTTCTTCTAAGTGTCGATTTCTGTATTTTACAAATATTCTTTAAAAATCGAACAAACTACAAAAACGTAATTACTTACCTGTTTTAAGTAAATGTCCCAGTGCTGAACCTAGGAGTCCAGCACTGGATTACAAAAGTAACGTAAACATACTTTGCTTGCACACTGTATTTCCTTTCATAGGATAACATTGGTAATTTTACCCAGAAAAGTTTCTAAGTGTCAGCTTTTGAAATATAGTAATATTCTTCAAAAATCACTACAATAACCAAAACGCTTTTTCTTACCTGTTTACAGGAAGTGTCCCAGGACTGAATCCAGGATCCAGTCCTGTGGTTAGAAAAGTGCTCTGCAAAGTAATCAATTGTAATTAAGCATAATTTTCCATTGAGCTCAAGGTTGCATTGAATTTGACCCTGTGTTGCCTCTTGCACCAACTGTGATAACCACTATCAAAAAAGTCTACTGCCTATCTGTAAGGTGAATAACCAAAGCATCTCATACTGAGAAAGTATATTTTGATCCTATTGTTGGTTCTAAAATAAAACAAGCATATATTTTTTTATATACAAACCATTGGCCTAGAGTTCAGTTCTTGAGTGTGTGGCTTCATTTGCTGACTGAGTGTGTACAACAAATGCTTTACACTGTCCTCTGATACTGCCTTACTGCTCGACCAAGCTACCACTTTGGAGAGTAAGGTTATATCTAACTTTAGCCTCTGTCAACCCTCTGGGGACTGTGGACTCTGTACACCCTGAACCTTACTTGGGTACAGTATATACAGAGCCACTTTCCTACACTCTACCTTTCAGGAAGTTCCAATAAGGGATGCTACAAAACGAAATATCCCCTTATCAACGCCAACTCCGACAACATCGGTCATTTTTTAAACCCTACAGCAAAAGTCTATTGCTAGACCCATGTTACCTCTGGTGCCAGGCCTCCTTGAACTGGCCATGGAGCTCTTCCTCACTCGAGCATCAGTCAAGACAGCGCCTTCTAGACTTCACAAGAAGTATCGTCCTCCAGAGCAGGATCCAACTTTCCTCCGCTATGATCCGGCACCTGATTCTGTAATTGTGGTAGCGGCTAGAAAAACAACGTGCCACTACTCCGTCATCCACGGTTCCTCCGGACAAAGAAAGCCGTAGATTGGACTCTGTGGGCCGCAAGATGTGTGGAACAGCTGCAACGTCCATGAAGGCAGCTAGCGCCAATGCCTTGCTAGGCAGGTATGATAGAGCCCTTTGGGAGTCCTTGAATCAATTCATGGATCATCTGCCCAGGGACAAAAGGGAAGATTTTATTGAAATTCTTAATGAAGGCCTAATGGTTTCTAACCAGACATTAGTGCAGCAGCGGACTCTTCATTACTAGCCGCTCATGAATACTGCCATGGGATAGGTCTCCGGGGGCAATCGTGGTTGCGTCTCACATCTCTCAAGCGAGAGGCGCAGCAAAGGATTTTAAACCTACCCTTTTCTGGTAGTACTCTCTTTGGAGCCCATGCAGATGAGGAAATGACACGAATGAAGGCTGAGATGGAGACCCTTAAGGCTGTTGGCCTAGAAAGACCTAGAGAAGAAAGAAAATCTTTCCGGCCTTATCAACGACGTTTCTCGTCTCAGAGAGGTCACTCTTCCTCATGGTACCAGAGTCGCCAACAGGGAGGCTCACAGCCACAACAACAACTGCCTTACCAGTCGTATCAGCGACGACATCCAAGAGGAAGATCTTCCCAGCAACACCCTCAAGGGGGTAAACAGCCTGCTGGGCTGAAGCCCTGAAGCGTTACTTCCCCCTGTTCTGTTCCCCACTCCAGTTGGGGGAAGCATATATCACTACCCGATAGAGTGGCAAAATATAACAAACGACTCCTGAGTTCTGAATATTGTGCGCAATGGATATTGCCTGCGGTTCATCAGTCCTCCACCTTCCATCCCTCCGAAGCCAACCAACTTCCAGCTTCCTCTCTTACGAGCGGAGGTCAGCATCCTTTTACAGAAATTGGCGATAGAGCCAGTTTCTCACCAACAGCGAGGACAAGGCATTTATTCCAGATTCTTTCTTGTCAAGAAGAAAGACAAAAACAAATTCAGACTCATTCTAGACCTCAAGACAGCCAACAAGTGGATTAGGCGAGAAAAGTTCAGGATGCTGGCTCTACACCAAATTTATCCTCAACTACATCAAGGAGATTGGCTTTGCTTAATTGACCTTCAAGACGCGTACTTTCATATTCCAATTGCCAGAAAGCATCGCAAGTTCTTAAGGTTCATGGTGGGACAGGACCATTACCAGTACCGGGTTCTCTCATTTGGCCTGAATTCAGCACCCAGAACATTCTCCAAATGCATGGCAGTAGTCGCTGCCCATCTCCAGAGACACAAGGTATTCGTCTACCCATATCTGGACGATTGGCTCATCAAGGCCTCCTCTCCTCAAGAAGCTCAACTTCATTACATCTGGACTCGCGACCTCTTACAGAGACTGGGTCTTCAGATCAATCTCGACAAGTCCATCTGTACCCCAGTACAGAACTTACATTATCTAGGTGCCTCAATCGACACAGTAAAGGCAAAAGTGTTTCCTTCTGAGGAGAGATGCTTATCGATCCTTCTGAAATGTCAGAGACTCATGAAAGCTTCCCATCCAACAGTCAGGGCAGTCGCCTCTCTCCTCAGCTCGATGGCTTCATGCATATTCCTCACACTGAATGCCCGTCTACACATGAGACCTCTGCAGGAATGTCTTGAGGGTCAATGGGACCAACTGACGGGGAACTGGGAGGACAGGATACAGCTATCCCTCCATTTGAAGTCGTCTCTCAAATGGTGGTGCTCCCCATCCAATCTGCTCCAGGGCACGCCGTTCCATCAGGAGATTCCTCCTCAGACTATCGTCACGGAGGCATCTTTGCTGGGCTGGGGAGCGCATATGGACCATCTCCAGATCCAGGAGAAGGAAGCTTCGTACCACATCAACCTCTTGGAGCTTCGGGCAGTCCATCTGGCGTTGAAGGCTTTCTGCCCTTCGTTCAACACCTCCAACCTGCTTGTTCAAACGGACAACACCACAACGATGTACTATCTCAACAAGCAGGGGGGGACAAGGTCCAGACTCTTATCCGCGAATCTCAGACAATCTGGAAATGGCTTCTTGCCAGGGGCCTGACAATCACAGCAGTACACCTACCAGGTGTCCAAAATGCTCAGGCGGACTCGCTCAGCAGACTCCTACAAGAAAACCACAAGTAGGTCTTGCACGACGACGCGGTACAAGACCTATTTCTGCGATGGGGTTCCCCCAGCGTCGACTTGTTTGCCACCGCATAAAACAGCAAATGCCGAAGCTTCGCATCACGGTTCTACCAGACAGAAACTCTGGGGAATGCCCTATGGATCGATTGGTCAGGCAAATTTCTCTACGCCTTTCCTCTGATCCCCCTGATTCCGGAAGTTCTCATCAAATTGACTCAATCGTCAGCAAAGATGACACCTTATAGCTCCGGAATGGCCACACCAATGATGGTTCACGGACCTCCTTCAAAGGTCCAACCGTCCACATCTGCGGCTCCCATGCAGACCAAATCTGCTGAAAAATTCGGAGGCCAGATAGTACATCCCAATCTCTCCTCTTTGAATTTGGCAGCATGGCTCCTGAGCTGATACAATATGGACACCTGAATCTACCACAGGACTGCATGGACATTCTCAAAGAGGCTAAGCGACCTTCCACGCGATCTGCATATGCCTTCTAGTGGAAGAGATTCTGCATATGGTGTTCTTCCAGGAACAAGGATCCCACCTCTTGCCAGGAAGATGTTATTCTTCCGTACTTACTCCCGTTAGCAAAATCTGGCTTACAAATCTCCTCGATAAAGGTTCACTTGGCAGCTTTGACTGCTTATAGAAAATGTCCCTCACAAACCTCTTTTTTTAGAATCCCAGTAAATAAGGATTTTCCTCCCATCAGACGCCCTTCTCCTCCATGGGAGCTGAATATAGTTCTTTCACGCCTTATGCAAGATCCTTTCGAACCCATACATAAGGCATCTCTCCAACATTTGTCTTGGAAAACAGCTTTCCTTGTGGCGATCACTTCAGCCCGCAGGGTTAGTAAAATCCAAGCCCTTTGTTCTCATGAACCTTACACTGTCTTCCACTCGAACAAAGTAGTTATGAGAACTCGCCCTAAATTCCTCCCCAAAGTGGTATCGGACTTTCATGTCAATCAAATAATATTTCTTCCAACATTCTTTCAGAATCCCTCTACTCCAGCGGAAAGAACCCTTCATTCCCTGGATGTAAAGAGAGTTCTTAAGTTCTACCTAGATAAAACTAAGAGCATTTGTCAGTCACAACAGCTATTTGTAAACTATGGCCCAGCCCGAACAGGGCTAGCTACTTCTAAACAATCCATTTTGAGATGGATAGTCTCTTGCATTTTGGTATGTTATCAGAAAGCTAACAAAAGCCTTTCAGCCAAACCTAGGGCTCATTCTACTAGGGGGGAAGCAGCCACTACGGCTTTATTACGTAATATCCCAATTCCAGAGATCTGTAAAGCAGCTACCTGGAAGTCAGTACACACATTTACAAAGCATTACTGCCTAGATTCTGACGCTAGAGCAGACGCTCAAGTAGGGCAAGCTTCACTCAGAAATCTTTTTTCTTAAGTCGTTGGCATTCTCCTCTGTCTGTTTCGCCACATTCTTTGGGATGGGCTTGCTATTCTATTCAGCGCTTATGACTATACATGGAAATCCCTTTGAGAGTAGGAATGGTTTCTTACCTGAACTTCTTTTCTCTCGCAGGGGAATTTCCATGATAGCCATAAGCGATCCTCCCTCCTCCCCGGCGGAATAGACAGAGGAATTGTCTTACTACATATCTATTATCAGAAGCCTTGAAAAAGAACTGAAGTAACTGCCACCTGCTATGCATGATGGGATACTGGTGGTGCCTGGTCCCTTAAAGGCACTGTGTTCTTTTTTAGACAGATAATGACAGCCTACGAGGCTACTCTGTCCTGCTCCTTTCATCTCTATCGTAAAGATAAAAAGGGTTTGTGAGAGCTATTTCTACTGACTGACACCAAAATGATCTCAAATTTACCTATTCTGGCCCCCTTTTTTCTCTTCAGGATGAAGAACCTGGCCAGTGTAGCCTAGGTAAATAGGCTGCATAATCTGTCTCTTTTTCTTAAGTGTCTTTGCAGGCCTTCCTGAAGAAAGGCGAAAATCTACACTTAAGAAGATATATATATATATATATATATAACAACTGCTCCGGGGTCCCCGTGCATAGGCGGGACTATTCAGTGCTTATGACTATCATGGAAATTCCCCTGCGAGAGAAAAGAAGTTACAGGTAAGAAACCATTCCTTACAAACTTACTAAATAACAGGTCCCGTGTAACAACTGAAGTAAAGGGGCCAGTAGCCATGGGAGGTTACAAATGAAGACAAGGCCGTACTAAGGAGGGCCTAACAACCCTAATAACGAATCCGAAGGCAGCATTTACGAAAGACAATGACATAAGCCAATGAAAAATATATGAGGAAAATGGGCGCGGCTTCTCTCCCATACTCTACTACAGCAGTCTCGCAGAGCGCGCAGTGCATGTGCGCTGCCGCTAGGCTCGACCTAAAAAGGAACAAATAGAAACTCAAAGTGTGGGAGAATTTAACCTTTGCAAATAGAGCACAGCCTCAGCTCTTCTGTCTGGACAGCGAGGGTATTAGGAAAGCCCAATTACCAGCCCCATAGGTAACAATGGGTAAACATTTGCTCTTAAAAAAGTCCAAAAGAGGATTCACAGTTTGTTTGCCAATGCGTGAGGCTAAGTTATAAATATATCCTGCAGCACTGGAAAACATTTGGGAGGTTTTGTATCTGCAAGGGCCCCAGCTACCCCTGGCATCAAAAAAACACTCCCAAATAAGAAATATCCAATGTATGAGCAACAGGACGGCCCTGCAGAAACACACTCTTCGTCTTCAAGGATTTGGGGCCACAAAACATAGTAAGTTTTGGAATGATTTGTAGCTTACCCCAAAGAATCCATTAAGTTAACGAACACCTGAAAAAGGGTATTGCGGCTCTTATGTATTCTCCCAAGCAAAACAGCGTCATCCGCGTAAAGTAACGCCGGTCCTTTTTTCTTACCCACATAGGGTACATCGGCATTACAGGTAGATAAAACATCCTCAAGGCCATTGATCTACAGTAGGAATAAAATAGGGGCCAATGCGCACCCTTTGCAAACACCGTTCTCCAGCCGAAAATTTCTGGTGCATTCCCTAGCCGGGCCATATCTTACAGACGCTGAGAGATCAAAATGTAGGGCCTGCAAAAATTGAACGAGCCCTGGATCCACCCCCATACCCTCCAGCAAGGTCCACAGTTTAGATCTTACCACACAGTCGATGGCGCTTGACAGGTCTATAAAGGCTAGGCAAAGGGAGCCCTGCTTTGCGATGGTATATTTGCTAATAAGCAAATGCATATTTAGGCATTGCTCCACAGTGCCCACCCCCTTCCGGAACCAATATTGCACCTCCGACAGTATGTTCCTCTCCCTGGCCCAGGACAACAAACGCTCCAATACCACCCTCTCTGCAATTTTGACAGCAGAATCCAACAGGGAGATTGGGTGAGAGCAACTAGGAGACTGCAAATCACCATTTTTACAAATATGCACGATATTGGCCATGTGCCACGAGTCGGGGAGGCCAGTAATAGTAAAGGCATTTAAGCAAATACATAATAATGGGGCCCATAATTCTGGGACTGCTTTATAAATGTTCAAAGGGGCCCCATCTGGCCATGGCCAAGATGGAGGCTTCAGATGGCATCCCAGATGTCTTCCAATGAAAAATTAATATTGATTGGCAATTCCACTGCTACCTCCGGGCCCATTTGACACAGGTCAGAGCGATATAAGGCACCAACGTCAGCTACCCAAGCCTATGGGCTGATGGTGGTGAAAACTGCATCAATACTTGAACCAAGGGAGCCAATGTCCTTAACCACCCTCCAGAAAGTTGTGGCATCCTTCATTCTACAAGACTGAACCAGTCTCCCCCAACACTCCATTTTGATCTAATTTTTTTCTCCTTCTCAGAGACCATTTATACTCCGCTCTAAACTCTTGGATCTTCTGACTATCTCTAGGAGTCTCCTTCAAAGCCCTATGTAGGTTGAGGGAGTCCTTCCTATACGGGCTAAGCAATTATACTCATCTTGCAAATCAACCATGGGGTTCAAACAATCAAAAAGCAGGACCAGATGGTTAACACACAAGTTGTTCATCACAACACCCAAGTCTGCATGTCTCCAAATCAATTTATGCCCCTGAGACTTAACTGTTAAAGCTGAGGCAGCGCTATCCCTGGCCACGCTTGCCCCTGTGAATAAGTTACAAACCACCCACAAGGGATTATGTTCGCTCAATACCATTACAATGGTACCATCCACCCGAACCCTCACCATTAGGGCCCAGGATACAAAAATATAATCAAAAATGGATTCATAATCCCCCCTTACAAAGGTGGCATTCGACAGGTAGGCAGGATCAACCTCGGCACAAGTATTAAGGAGATCAAAAGTATTAACCATATTTAGAAGAGTCTTAGGGGCCGATTACAATGGCGGTCGGAAAATCATTCCGCCCGCCGTGGCAATGGGAAAAGACCGCCCGCATGGCCTGCGGCACCACCGCCGATCACATTACGATGCACTGCCGGAAAAATCCGACCGCCGCGGTCGGATTCCAAGAAACACCGCCGGGCACGTGCGGAAAAGGCGAAATCCCCTCCACGGCGGTCGGATTCACTGCGGAAAGCTCACAAACCGCCGATACACAAGCGGAATGTCCATGAGTGCAATTATGATCTTACCGCGGTGCCTGTGGTACGACCGCTTGTTTCCGACTGCCGCGATTGTCAGCAATGATGAATGGGAGAGCTGGAGGAATGACCATTGCAGTCCGACCGCGGTGTTCGCGCGGAAATTGTAATGGCGGTCGAAAGCAACTACACCACAAAACTACCAAATGTGGCTGTGTATCTGGCTCAGCCAATAAAAACAGCTAACACACCCCATTGACACCTGCCCCTGGCAAATAAAAACTACAAATCCCAGCTCAACAAAGACAACACACCTGACATGAATACTCAGTTTGGACCCACCCACATAGCAGAGCATAAAACCAGCCCCTGCATGACCACAATTCCTTGCACAACTCCAGAACTGAAGGGCCCAACAATATCACACAAAGGATAGGCAACCCTGCACACATCACACCATCACAAACACACACACACACCACACACATCACCACCTTCACACCTGCACTCTTAACCACTCAGCACAACACACACCATGGCACAGAAGATGCCCAAATTCACTGATGGTGAGTTGTCAGTTCTGGTGGATGAGATTATAAGAGTTGAGCCATATATTTTAGGAAGCAGGGTCCAACAGACCCCATCAGCCAGGCAAAATCAAATGTGGCAAAGGATAGTTGACATAGTCAATGCTGTAGGGCAAGTTCCACGCAACAGGAAGGAAATCAGGAAGAGGTGGACTGACCTCAAGAGCAAGGTCAAGGAGAAGAACAGCAAGAACCGTGAGCTGGCAAACCGGACTGGCAGTGGCCCTCCCATTCCACCAAGAACATTCAACGCATGGGAGGAGAAGGTGCTTGGCATACTGCACCCAGAGAGTTGCACTGGAATTGAGGGGGAATGGAGGCTGGTAAGTACCAACAAAAGTCTGCCATAACACTGCTATGTAGTAGCTTGCACAACTAAAAAGCAACACCTCCTAGGCCCAAATGTACTCATGTCCACCACACTCCCCCAAACATGTCTCACAGATCCCACAATAACTCCCTCTCATTCACCACAAAGGTACATAACAATATTTACATGGGGGCACATGTACAGGCAGCCAGCACTACAACTCCCAACAGGCCCCCTTGTCCCACAGCTGAGCAGGATGGAGCATTCCCCACACCCACAAGCATGGGCCAGCCATTTCCCTCCAATGTGTAACCTTACAGGTAGGTAGCCATCTCAACAGGGAGGGGTCTTTGTGGCTGGGAAGTCTGCACTACAACTCCCAACAGGCCCCCTTGTCCCACAGCTGAGCAGGATGGAGCATTCCCCACACCCACAAGCATGGGCCAGCCATTTCCCTCCAATGTGTAACCTTACAGGTAGGTAGCCATCTCAACAGGGAGGGGTCTTTGTGGCTGGGAAGTCTGCACTACAACTCCCAACAGGCCCCCTTGTCCCACAGCTTAGCAGGATGGAGCATTCCCCACACCCACAAGCATGGGCCAGCCAATTCCCTCCAATGTGTAACCTTACAGGTAGGTAGCCATCTCAACTGGGAGGGGTCTTTGTGGCTGGGAAGTCTGCACTACAACTCCCAACAGGCCCCCTTGTCCCACAGCTCAGCAGGTTGGAGCATTCCCCACACCCACAAGCATGGGACAGCCATTTCCCTCCAATGTGTAACCTTACAGGTAGGTAGCCATCTCAACAGGGAGGGGTCTTTGTGGCTGGGAAGTCTGCACTACAACTCCCAACAGGCCCCCTTGTCCCACAGCTGAGCAGGATGGAGCATTCCCCACACCCACAAGCATGGGGCAGCTATCGCATTGCTCTCCCAAAACTTACACGTAGGTAGTGACTGCATGCACACCGCCATCCTTTTCTAAATGCATGTAGCCACATAACCACATCAGCACTAACATGTCAGCCAACTTGGCATAGTTTGAAATGGCACATCCAGTGTGCAGACATCTAAGTGCACGTAACTGTCACATATTCTGAACTCATACTCACCAAGTCACAAGTGAAACAAAGGCATCCCACAATCATGCACAGCATGAATGCCCATCTCAACACCAAACATGCATGGTCCACATGAAAATAAAGGTAAGTACATGTGATTCCAAAGCTATGTAGAACATGACAATGGTTCCTTCTAGCTCTGTTGAAATAGATAACATGAACAGCTAAATGAAAAGACGCACAACAGAAAGTTGATGTCACGCAATTAGGCAGCTGAGGACATGTCCGTGTAGTTACACTATCTGTACACTGCACCAAGTTTCAATTCACAACGGACACCATGAACTACTAAGGTATGTACCTCAACGTCATGTCATGGTGCACAGTATATAGCAGGCATACAAAGTCATTGCATTGTAAAGTGTATGTTGTATCAAATGTCTCAAACAATTGTCTAACATCAAGCTTGTTACGTGCAACTCAATTACCATATGACCTCTGTTCAACAGGAGATCAACAACTAACTGCAGAGGATGACACCAACATGCGGAGCCAGTCTCCCCCCCTGGAACGTGGACTCTCGGATGCAGATTCCCCAACATTCTCGGACGAGGATTCTCAAGCTGGCCCCTCTGGTGTGGCAGGGACTAACATGTCTCAAACCCTCATTGTCCCCACCACCACTACCACCACCACGGCAAGAACAACTGTGCTGCCCCCATCCACTACGAGCTGTGTGGCCTCCACCACCACCACCACGGCAAGAACAACTGTGCTGCCCCCTGCCACTACGACCTGTGTGGCCTCCACCACCACCACCACGGCAAGAACAACTGTGCTGCCCCCTGCCACTACGACCTGTGTGGCCTCCACTACCACCATCACCACTGCTGCCTGCAACACACGCACTGCCACGGTGGTTACCAACACCACCACACAATCACAGCATGCCAGGGAGAGTGTGCCAGTGCGTCGGGGGACTATGCCACAGGTCCGTGTCAGGAGGGCAGGTGGGAGTACAACTGGGACAGAGACACAGGAGGACAATGACCCTGAATCCCTGGCCACCATTGCAAGAGTCATTGGTGCCTACCAAGAGAACCATGGAGTGATGGGCCAGCTTGCTGAAGACATGCATGAGATCCGCCTGCTGCAGCAGTCCATGGACACACGGATGGGCCAACTTGTCATCCTTGTTGGCCAGCTAGTGGGTGTTCTGAGGGACAGACTCCCAGCCCCAAGTGCAGCTCCACCACCCTCCAGTGGATTGCCTGCTGTGCAGCCCACCATACCAGCTGCAGCCACAGAGAGGGGTGTGCAAGAGGAGAGAGTTCTCAGACACCACTGACCCTGCAGCAGATGCCCCCCCTCCCAAACGCACCAGGGGCCATCCGAGAATCCACAGGGGAGGATTTGGTGGCAGGCCACCATACCAACGCCACTCACAGAGCCAGCCATGATGGTATCTTGTTGTTCCCCTTTGCATTGACTATGTTGACTATCCTTGCCCACATTGCCATGTTGATGGCCTGAGTCTGTTGGACTGTGTGACTTCAGCTTTGTGGTGACTACACTATTTGTCTCAACTACCATGACTGACAACTCATTTATTCACTGTTCACATTTATGTACATATTCCCTTCACTTGCACAAAAACTAATTTTAAATAAACACTCTTCACATACCTATGTCTGTGTGAGCTAAATGTTTATTCCAGTATGTACAATGACAAATCAAATTTCAATGTTCCAACAGCTCTGAAGCAGAGGAGGCATTGAGAGGGTGAATGAACCTACAAAGACACAAGAGAATGACATTTACTTATCAGGTGACGCCTTTACAGCAGAAACACAACACTAGGCATCAAGGTACAAAAACAAGCACCCATAGCAATGGTCAACAACCTCAACATACACATGATGTACCTGGATACAAATACCCTGTGCCACACACATCATCCCATATCACACCCACAGCGACAGCCAGCAGTTAAAATTCTCTATGCCTTGATACTAACATCCAAGCAAACACACAATGTCACTGTTCTACAAAGTCACTTACATTCAAGGGAAGTAGTTGGCAATGAGCTGTTGACGCAGGTCAACACCTTCCTCTTCACCACTATCGTCCGCACTGGAAGTGTGTGGGTGTGCAGGAGGGGGCATCTGCTGCTCATCGTCATCCATGATCAGCGGAACGGCTTTGCGCAAGGCAAGGTTGTGTAGCATGCAGCATGCTACAACTATCCGGCACACCTTTCGTGGGGAATACAACTGTGAACCTCCGCTCTTGTCCAGGCACCGGAATCGGGACTTCAGGAGGCCAAAAGTGCGCTCCACCACACGTCGTGTCCTACCATGTGCCTCGTTGTAGCTGACTTCACCCGGGGTACTTGGATTCCGCAGTAGGCTCAGCAACCACGGCCTGTTGGGATACGCTCAGTCACCTAGGTGTGACATACACAGAGAAATGTTGTGATACAAACAGTTGACGAGAACAGCATGTCACACACAGCACACTACTTGACTCAGTGTACTCACCTACAAGCCATGCACGCTCTGGATGTAGATTTTCCATCAGCCGGGGTACAATGCTGTTATGCAGGATGTAGGAGTCATGGGCGGAGCCAGCAAATCGCGCACAAACATGGCTGATGATCATATCAGCTTGGCATACCACCTGCACATTTATGGAATGGTAGTGCTTCCTGTTCCTATACACCTGCTCACGTGCCTGTGGTGGGACAAGGGCAATGTGTGTGCCGTCAATGGAACCAACTACATGAGGAATGTGGCCAAGGGCATAAAAACCAGCCTTCACAGCAGGCAAATCTGCTGTATTTGGGAATCGTATGTATTGGTCCTTGTATAGCATCATTGCGGACACCACATCCCAGAGCACCATGCTGAATGTGGCTTGCGACATCCCACCGGCGCTGGCCACCGTGTATTGGAAAAAGCCCGTAGCAAAAAAATGCAGCGCTGCCATGATCTTCACTGTTGGGGATAGGGCAGTTGGATATGTTCGTTGAGGCTTCAGATGGGGCTCCAACTGAGCACACAGCTCTTGCAGTGTAACGCGATCCAGACGAAATTTCCGGATGATGTCCACATCCTCCATGTCCGCCAGGACTGTGAAAGGCCGGTGCACATTTGGTCGCCGCCTACATGAAATGGAAGAGGACTAATGTTATTCAAATTACACAATGAGATGTGTCCGACTTCTCACATCTTGACTCACTTGACTCACAATGAATGTACTCCAACAATTGCTTAATCCACAACTCAGATGCAGAGACACCTTCACCACATGTGTTTTTACAAGTGGACATGTTGTACATACTGACTACCCCAAAAACATAATCAGAGGTTGTGAATGGTACACCAATACATCAGGTGTCCCCAGGCCTAGGAGTAGGTGACACAGCAGATGTATGAGACAGCAACACTGCTGACTCATATGTAGCTGCTTTACCTGCCACACCTTCTTGCTTAAGTTGCACAGACCACTAGTTATCATCACAATGTGCACAGTGTGTGTAAGCTGATCACATATCCTACTTAAATCAGCTATGGGCACAGTAAAATACCACCATTATGTGGTCAGGCAATCATTACTGTTGTTTGATGAGCCATCTCACACATTGAGTTGATTTCAAAGATGAGACAACATCATACAACCAATAGATGTACATCCACACACATATCATAGGTGACGTGAGTAAGTGCATGGCAATGCATGTCACATTTTCCACAGACATGGCATGTGTAGGCATCAGTGAGTTGAATGTCACACTAGCATTCATTGTACAAAACAAGTGGAGTAAGACACTATGGAGGCATAGTGTTCAATTGTTAAATTTGACCATTGCCATTGCTAGTGCATAATGTGTCCATAACCGCCTGGCCTCCGCGGTGTGACACCACCAATGCCATTGCAGACAATGGGACCCGCGATCGCGGTAGTGAAATGCTACTTTGAAAACCGCGGTAGGTGTGCACCGCCACCGCGGGGCCACTCATTGGCCACACTTGAAAGTTGCAGCATAGCGGTAGCGACCGGCTGGCCTCCGCGGTGTGACACCACCAATGCCATTGCAGACAATGGGAACCGCAATCGCGGTAGTGAAATGCTACTTTGAAAACCGCGGTAGGCGTGCACCGCCACCGCGGGGCCACTCATTGGCCACACTTGAAAGATGCAGCATAGCGGTAGCGACCGCCTGGCCTCCGCGGTGTGACACCACCAATGCCATTGCAGACAATGGGACCCGGGATCGCGGTAGTGAAATGCTACTTTGAAAAACGCGGTAGGCGTGCACCGCCACCGCGGGGCCGCTCATTGGCCACACTTGAAAGATGCAGCATAGCGGTAGCGACCGCCTGGCCTCTGCGGTGTGACACCACCAATGCCATTGCAGACAATGGGACACGCGATCGCGGTAGTGAAATGCTACTTTGAAAACCGCGGTAGGCGTGCACCGCTACCGCGGGCCGCTCATTGGCCACACTTGAAAGATGCAGCATAGCGGTAGCGACCTCCTGGCCTCCGCGGTGTGACACCGCCAATGCCATTGCAGACAATGGGACCCGCGATCGCTGTAGTGAAATGCTACTTTGAAAACCGCGGTAGGCGTGCACCGCCACCGCGGGCCGCTCATTGGCCACACTTGAAAGATGCAGCATAGCGGTAGCGACCGCCTGGCCTCCGCGGTGTGACACCACCAATGCCATTGCAGACAATGGGACCCGCGATCGCGGTAGTGAAATGCTACTTTTGAAAACCGCGGTAGGCGTGCACCGCCACCGAGGGGCCACTCATTGGCCGCACTTGAAAGATGCAGCATAGCGGTAGCGACCGCCTGGCCTCCGCGGTGTGACACCACCAATGCCATTGCAGCCAATGGGACCCGCGATCGCGGTAGTGAAATGCTACTTTGAAAACCGCGGTAGGCGTGCACCGCCACCGCTGGGCCACTCATTGGCCACACTTGAAAGATGCAGCATAGCGGTAGCGACCGCCTGGCCTCCGCGGTGTGACACCACCAATGCCATTGCAGCCAATGGGAACCGCGATCGCGGTAGTGAAATGCTACTTTGAAAACCGCGGTAGGCGTGCACCGCCACCGCGGGGCCACTCATTGGCCACACTTGAAAGATGCCAGCCAGGTGGACCAATTGCAGCAGCTGACTGCCACTGATACCACCCCAGGGGCCTATAAATCTCTGTGGGAGAGCCACACATTTCAGATGCATTCAGACACTGCTGACTGCCATTCCTCTACAACTGCCTATTTTTCTGTATCCTGGACCCAGTGATGGCGAGAACAGAGAATGTCAGGGCCCATCCCTTCACTACAGAGGAGCTGGAGCTTCTGGTGGACGAGGTCCTTGCACAGTATGGGAGGCTTTTGGTGCGCCAGATGTACTGGTAAGTGTTCCTGATTCCAAGTGTGAGAGTGATCAAAATGATACCATGATGTTGCTGTGCAGTAGTATGTGCCTGTGAGTGCAAGTCGATGTACAGGCATCCTAATAGTTACCATGGCATGCACCATACATGTTCTGTGGAAATTGCATTTGATTATGTGTAGAAAATGGACACTCCTACAGCCATTCTTGCACAAACTTAATGAACATGTTGGTCTGAGACTAGGTGATGTAAATGTGTGTTACACTGCCATGCATGCTAACTTCATGTCAATGGTGTCTGTAGGCTTATTTCCACACCTACATAAGTTGATTGAAGGTAGGGGGAGACATGCATTGTTTAAACAGCCACACAGATACGATGGTGTTTTGAAACAGTACAAGTCGGGACTAATTTTTACTGTGCCATGTTATGTAACTGTCCACTCACTCTTCACAACCTCATATGTAACTGTTGAAATGTATATTGGAATGGAGCAATAACTTATGTGTGTTGTATATTTCTTAAGTGCACTATGTTGATGTGAGCATCATGCACAATAGTCCAATGCATGAATGGAACCCACTTGATGTTAATGCAACTATGAGACTTCACATCAATGTAAGTAGTAGATGTCATCCTTACATTGATTTGAACATGTGTTCAGTCTCGCATGTGTTGGCACTTTTCACCCTCTCATGCTGTACATCCATGTGATTTATCTGAGGGACCATGTTGAACTGCAGTGTGAGTTCCTCTGGCCTGCACAGACACTGTCCAATGTTACTCTGAGCCATGCCTAACTGGACTGAGTCAAACATGTGTTTAGTTCACACACCTAATACTCACTGAGCCATCATAGTCCTGAGAATTGCACAATAGAGGACTTAACATTGTGAGAAGGGCGTGATAATTCAGATTATGTCCCAATATGTTTCCTGAAAAATGCATTGAGCCATTCACAGGCCAAGGGCATCGAGGGGTGTGTAGTGGTGGACACAGTGAGTCTGCCACTACACTTCATTAGCACTGTATTGCATGTCATGCTCACTCACATACTGCATCACAGATGAGGGCCTTCTGCACAGAGCTGTCTGTGCTGCCATTGTGCATGTGTATGAGATGGCCATGTACTGTGTGCCGTGTCATACATGCATTCATTTCTATGTAGTATTGTAATGAACATGTACTATGTGTCATGCTGTATGGCCTCTGATGAAGATGTAGGGAATTGTGTGCCATGCATTTATGTTCTCCTGTACTGACACACAGTGTGAATGCCACAGGGTCTCTGATACTTCCTTTTCTTGTCTCCCATGCCTGCAGCTGAAGGTCCACCAGCGTAAGGCCACATGGAAGAACATTGCACGGAAGGTGCGGACTCTGGATGTATCCAACAGACGGCACACACACTGCCACAAGAGGTGGGACGACATCTCCCGTCTGAGCAGGACCGTGGCAGAGATGACGGTGGGGCTGCTCCCTCGCAGTGGCAGGTTGGCGCGCCGAACCATGACTCCACTAATGTCCCGCATCTTGTCTGTGACACAGCCAGAGCTGTATGAACGTTTGAGGGACCATCAGCAGGGAGTTAGTGGTGAGTATTCTGCGTAGGCTGACTTTGGGTGTGAGTGACTGCATGAATGGCGACCGAGAGCCATTGCTGATCTTGCTGCTGTGAAAATTTTGAGGAAATACTTCTCAGTGGCCTATGTGTTGAGTGCAGGTGTCATGTATTTTCCCAAGATGGACTTTATCATGTGTTTCATACAATGGCCCTTGACATTGCATGAGGAGATGTGGCCTTATGACATCTTCTGCATTCTGGGTGTCATGGACATCACCAGGCAGTGTACAGCAGTGTGCATCATGTCAGTGTGCATTTAACGATGTGTGCACTGCAGGACTTGTAAATGGTGTGAACTACACATCTGACACCAACGTGCAACAGTCTGCGTGATGACTTGCTCAACTTGTTAGACATCAGTAGCTCATGGACATTCTAAAGTACAAATTTGAATCTGTATCTGTGTTGTCCCCTTACAGTGACTCCATATGTGACAGAGGCAACATGCTGAGATGTATGCCTCTCTCACATAAAGGCACGTGGGTATGCTTGCAGAGATGTTTATGTTGGATTACAAGGAGGCAGGGACCTGCTATTTGCCTGTGTGAACCTCACATGGCTCATTGATGTAAACAATGCATATTTCCATGCATCTTCTGTGTTTAGCATGATTGTTGCACATGCAGACTGCACAGGGTGTTGTGCAACTTGGGTTTGTCATTATCTAGTTTAGTGCTGTACTTGCATTTGATGTTTGTGTGTATGGCACTGTACTGAACCTATGTCTCTGTCCATTGCAGCATCTACCGAGTGCACGGAAGGCCATGAGACGGACATCAGTGCTGAAGCATGTGGCACGCATGATAGCCATGAGATCACTGACACTGAGGTGACCAGCGCCTCGGAGGGGGACAGGAGTGTCCTTGAGGACTCGCGCGCAGAAAGCCCAACCTCAACATCATCTGACTCCAGTGGGGAGTCTGCGACAATGGTGGTCACAGGGAGTGACAATGCTGTCTCTTCCTCCGCAACACATCGGCCAGTGCCCACCATCCCGGCTACTACCACTAGTGCTGTCCGTGCCCGCAGGGCTGTTAAGGGTAGAGTCGCCTTCACCCCAGGCACCGCTGCCCCTGCCCCTGTCTCCCCTGCTGCCCTCAGTGTTGAGGCGGTAGAACTCTTGCGCCAGCTGTGTGTGGGTCAGACAGCTCTCCTAAATGCTTTCCAGGATCAGGACAAGAAGTTGGGACAGGTACTGGCATTTATGGAGGGCATTCATTCGGACGTGGGTGGGCTACACAGGACTGTCCAGGGTTTGTCCTCCACCGTGACGGCAGCCATTCAGGTATCACAGCATCCAAGTCCAGCCCCAATGCCTTCAACAACCACCCTGCCAGTGGCAACCCCTGAGGAGAGTGACCACACAACTGAGCCCTCAGGCCCCGAGTCGTCAACACCCAGCACACGACAGCAGCGCTCCAAGCATGCCAGACCACAGACACCATCCCCAAAAAGTAACACAGGCACACAGGGACGCAAAGAAAAAAGCCCTTCACATGACACTCAGGGGCAACAGGCAAAGAAGCAGGCCTCTAGCTCACGGTCCACAAAATTGCACCCATCACAAGAGCCTCCCATCCACACAACTGCTCCAAGTGACAGACAAACAGTTGGCATGCCTGCTGTGGTGCTGGTGCCGCTGAAGGGAAAGCCCAAAAAGCTCCCTAAGACTGCTTCACCCAGGACCTCTACTCCCACCCACACCCCTGTGAAGCATGGGCAGGAGAGCAATGTGAGTGGTTCACCAGGACTACAGGGGATGGAGGACAAAAGGCAAGCAAAAAGCAAGGCTAAGTCCATATCCAGCAAATCCCCACAAGGAGGGCCACCTGCACCTGTCACACCTTTGGTGGAGAGGGCCTCTGTTGTGTCAGCCACACTTCCCACTACTCCCAAGACACTTCTGCAATATCAGATACCCAAGAAGTGTAGAGGCAGCCCTCAACATTCACCCTCACCCACTGTGTCTCACGGCAGCATCTCTCCGCCTCTACGTGCCACCATGCCACCCGGTCCGTGCAGCCCTACACCTGCCACAACCACTACTGCCTCTGTGTCTCACGGCAGCATCTCTCCGCCTCCACGTGCCACCATGCCACCCGGTACGAGCAGGCCTACACCTGCCACAGCCACTACTGCCTCTATGTCTCACGGCAGCATCTCTCCGCCTCCACGTGCCACATGCCACCCGGTACGAGCAGGCCTATACCTGCCACAGCCACTACTGCCTCTGTGTCTCACGGCAGCATCTCTCCGCCTCCACGTGCCACCATGCCACCCGGTCCAAGCAGCCCTACGCCTGCCACAGCCACTGCTGACTCTGATGATCCTCTCTCTCCCAGGTCCAGTTCCGCCAGTGGCCACGACAATCAGCCACCTCCCAGTCCAACTGACAGGCAAGTCTGAGGCACAGACCCCCTCCCATACCCATCTCTCCCACAGCGGTGCCTGGACTGAGCTTTGATATCCCCGGTGCTTTGGTCATTCACATGGCAGTGTACGGTGTTACACATTCACTGTGAACATTTTCATGCACACATGTGCATTGTTTGAACTGTGGACTGGCCAATGGCCTTTTATTTGTTTGAATTTTTGTGCCTATCAGGATATTTTGCAATAAACACTGTTACTCCTGTCGTATAGTTTGTTACTGCCCTTGCTTAATTAAACATTTTAATGTGTGGGTATGGATAAATGTGCCACATGCTTTGCATGGCACTTCCACATTGCCATTTACTTCATTCACTTTGTCATTGTTTGGCAAACGTAATTCACACTTTTGGTATGCTTGACTCTGAGGTTTGGGGGTGCAATGATGTTTGTGGGTGTTGATGTACTCTTGCAATCATCATTCGCTGTTGATTTTAGTATGATTGTACACATGTCATGTTAGGGGGCTATACCACAACAGAGGTGAATTCTAAACACAGTCTAACTTGCGGAGTGTGTCCAAGGTTGGTGATGTCTGTGTGATGTGTTTGGATGTGTGAACAGCAGTGTGTGTGTGTTAATCTTGTGTAGGCCTGTCTTCGTACTCACATGGGTATATTTGGATGTGTGCAGTTGAGTGGTCACACAGTGTGCTTGGCCTGTCCTTGTCAGTGGTGTTGAGGTGTATGTGGCCCTGTACATGCCAACTACACACGTGTATGTTCCAGGTGGGGTTTGCCCCCTAATACTCATCTTGGCAGTGGCAGGAAGGGGGTTTAACACCACAAGCACCTTTGTGGCATTACTTTGCAGGTGGGGTTTGCCCCCTAATACTCATCTTGGCAGTGGCAGGAAGGGGGTTTAACACCACAAGCACCTTTTTGGCATTACTTTGCAGGTGGGGTTTGCCCCCTAATACTCATCTTGGCAGTGGCAGGAAGGGGGTTTAACACCACAAGCACCTTTTTGGCATTACTTTGCAGGTGGGGTTTGCACCCTAATTCTCATCTTGGCAGTGGCAGGAAGGGGGTTTAACACCACAAGCACCTTTTGGCATTACTTTGCAGGTGGGGTTTGCCCCTAATACTCATCTTGGCAGTGGCAGGAAGGGGGTTTAACACCACAAGCACCTTTTTGGCATTACTTTGCAGGTGGGGTTTGCCCCCTAATACTCATCTTGGCAGTGGCAGGAAGGGGGTTTAACACCACAAGCACCTTTTTGGCATTACTTTGCAGGTGGGGTTTACCCCCTAATACTCATCTTGGCAGTGGCAGGAAGGGGATTTAACACCACAAGCACCTATTTGGCATTACTATGCAGGTGTTGTTTTGCCACAATACACCAATGAACTTGTTCACATACATCACTATCCCTGAATATCAGATGGGCACACATTTTGATGTTGAACAGGGTGGGATGGTAGGAGCTGTGATGGTATCAGGTAATGACAGCTGCTACCAACACAGGCACACAATATACATTTGGCCCAGGGCCAACACAATCCTTACACGTCCCTGTGACTGCCCATGCGTGCCGCTGGACCTGCCTACTGGATTGTGCGGAACTTTTCCCGCGTCTTCACCGCTGCGGTGACATGACCGGGAGGATGCGGTGATGACGTTGTAGATGGATGACCCCGATGCGGAGGTGTGGCATTGACGTACCTGCGGTGTTGTCGACGGCGGCGGCGTCTTTGTTGATCGCGGATCAGGAACAGCAGCGGTAGGGCTTTTAGAGCAGGATCCATAGCGGATAGCGAACGCGTGGAGTTGTCTGTGATTCCCGTTTTCCTCCGCAGTATTGCTTCCGCCCTGTTTCAATGGGTGGTTTCTCTGTTGCGGTCCGATTGCCTATTTGAGGCATTGTGATTCGGGCGGCGGTCTACATGTCATTCCGCACGGCGGTCTCCCGCTATTGGCTACGTCCGCCCTCGTTGCGGAACCAAACTACTGGCGGAACTAAAAACACAGCGGCGGTAGGGATTTGGCCTATGTCTGCCCATCGTAATATGGCTGTCGGGGATTCGCGACCGTTGTAGGCAAAACAGCACCCGCCAGGCCGGCGGTAGCCAACTGCGGTTGCAATCCGCCCGCCATCGTAATCGACCCCTTAGTTTTCAAATCCCCCTGCAGGGGTACCCCCCTTGGACATACTTTTCCAAAAATGACAGACTCTATAGACTGCGGCGGATCAACAAATTTGACATTAATAATAATTAAATTCTTTATTGCGTGATTAATAAAAATCATTGCAATCAAAACACTTCACAATCACGTAATATATCAAAACAGCAGAACTCAATACATCAAATATTATTAATAATTGGACCAATAAATTCATAAATATCCCATAAAACAAAACATAAACCAGGTCATACAATATGAACTGATTCCAAAGAGAAACGAATTAATTTTTAAAAATGTCAATGATTATTATAGCAAGATATTGCACATATTACATATTAAAGTGCCAACATGCATCAATTATGTCAGACCCAGGGTTATTTTTAAAAGAAAGATTCCACAAATACTATAACAAGATATAGAGCCTAATTTTTGTTAAAGCGCCAACGTGTCATTGGTTAAAATTTCATGATTCCAGGACACTAGTAAAGTGCAGCAAGTATATCCGTCCCGAAATAGGTATAGTAGGTTCAGTTTGTACTACTAGGTGTCTGACTGAATTTAGTACATCTCAAACCGGCGATAGCAAACACTTTTCAGTTGTATTTAAAAATGTAATTAACTGACATAACGGAATAGTTTCTGTAATTGCACACTATTTGATATCACCGTTGCCTAAAATTCAACCATATATTTTAATGTTATTGAACGATTATGAGAGATTTTTACTGACGCGTTTTAGACTGAATATTTTCTTTCGTTTGGTTAGTTTCCCTGAACAGAATGATTGGTCTAAATACTTTTGCAAATGCCCATGTGATGATATTGCCGCCCAATCCACTTTGCATATCGTGTTTTTTTGTAAATTTTATATTAATGCTAGACGGAAGTGGATTTTACCAATTCTAAGAAAAAACGGCCAAAGACATTGCCTACCTGCTTTCATAATGTTGCAAATTTTAGATGATGTGTTAGTTATTGCTTCAATGATCGAATTTTTAAAGGATGTTTCTAAACTTCGTAAAACTATGATTATGTAGAATTGTTTTATATGGGATCAGTTTTTAATGGTCTTAAGTTGTTTAGAATTTTATTATGTACTTTTATGGTAAACGTTTGTTCACCGAATAAAGTCTTTTTGAATTGAATTGAATTGAATTGACTCACCAGATAAGGACCTAACAAGTGCCTGACGTGCTGATCTAAACCCAATCTTCAAAAATAGATGTTTTAAATAAAAACGCCGAATTGTAATCAATTTAGGACACACAAATACTATATGGAGTAATGATTCTTGTGGCCATCCACATAATCTGCAGTTAGTATCCACCCATTGCTCAATCCAGGGCTGCATACACTCTTTTGTCGGATTTATTCCCATTCGTAGATTTAAGAAACTATTTTTTATATTAGCAGAGAAATATGCCATCAAATAGGGCTGAATTCGTAACGACTGATATGAATTAATCACATACCAAGCATGCTTTTTCCCTGCTAATGCGGTTTTATCCAACTTAAGAGATTCAATGTTAATTTGTTTTTTTATAGTAATTTATAATTGGACGGTGTCAAATCCTGAAGGGCTACTTGCAGACCAATATCCCTTAAGCATGTTAAAATATGGGATCTCCATTTGACAGTATGGATAGACTTATTTATATCAATCCAGCAATAATTCCCCAGGGAGGCAGGGGCAGCAGAAGACATAGAGTACATACATTTCAAAAATACTCCGGCTGACACCAAACTCTGCCTTTGGAGACCGAACTCTAATCTAATTCCTGCTTGCCCTACTGATCTCGGGATCCCAAACGTTGATTTAAAAGCCTTGACCAGCAATAAATCTGAAAGTTTTACATCTTTCCCCCTGGTAATGGGAGAACCATATAAAAGATTTGGTTCTAGCTTGTATTAAAACCACCGTTTTTGCCCTTAGATCTTTAAAATGAAATTTAAAAGAAACTCTGTTATCAAACACCACCCCTAAATATCTGTATGTTTTAACAACATCAATTGGTCCTGCTCTGGCTCTCAATGTATTAAACTTTTGTTTGGTAAGTCCAATTTTCATGATTTTAGTCTTTTTAACATTTAATTCAAGGCCATTCGAGTCTATATAGTCATCAAAAGCATTTATAAGTCGTTGAAGACCAATAGGTGTGTGGCTCAGAAGGATAGTATCATCTGCATATTGGAGGTAGCTAATTTGCACTTCCCCCAACCTTTTTTTTTTTTTTAAACTTTATTTAGCGTTTTCATTAACACAAAAAACATACAATAGTGTGCGTGCAGCAGTCCATAGTCACAGGCTGTCTCACCATACAGAATCGGCGTCATAAGTAACATGGTAATCTGTTCGACGTGGCCTCCAATGAGATGACCAATGGCACAAATACTTTCCAATAACAGTAGGGTCCATGCACCAACCTCACCCACGTTTGCAAACGAAAAGGCAACACCCCTCCATTGGCCACACCACCCCCTCCCACACTGCGAACCCGTTATTCAGCAATGTATACTTCACATTGTGCATTCACAAAAATTAATCAAGCCAAACGATGTAGCGGATTCACCCCACTCCAGCCGGAACAATCCCCTGCTCCAGCTGAGACTCAGTAGCTTGTCTAATGGTCTCAATATATGCCTTGTAGTGTCCCCAGATATCTTTGGGGCGAGACGTGCTGGGCATCATACTTGCATAGAGCTCACTGTTTACGTTGCAGTACGCGATACTACGCAACCAACCCTGGACATTTGGGGCAGTCCTCCGCCCCCAGTGCAGTGCCACCTCCCGCTTAGCTAATAGGAGACCTAATGCTGCAAACCTGCGGATTTTTAATGGGAAAGTTACAGTGTAGCCTAACAGGGCAACCTCTGGGATCGGAGTCAATGGGATGTTCAATATTTGCCCCAGCGTGTGATGTACTTTCATCCAATAGTCTTGTAGCTTCGGGCATGTCCAAGTGAGATGTGCGAAGTCCGCATGTGGAGCAGAACATTTGCGACAATTATGTGGCGTAGATGGGTCTATTTTATGTGCTAGTGCCGGGGTAAAATAGATGCGGCGTAAAAATTTGAAGTGGAGCAGCTTGTGTCTGCTGTTAAGCGAAATGTCCTGTGTGACCGAGCAGCAGTATGCCCATTGCTTATCAGTGATTGTGATACCCAGGTCGTGTTCCCACGCGCTGCGAGTCTTTCCGTCCTGTACAGGTTTCAGTGCGACGCTTGCCCTGTAGAGCTTCGATATCAGGTGCGTGCCGTCTACGTTTTCTATAAGTATCGTTAGGGGAGGGAACAAAGCTGGCTCTAGTGGAAACGTCGGGAAGATGGAGCGCAGTGCGGAGTGGAGGCGGCTTAATACAAATTTGTCCATAAAATCCACTGCATTAAAACGTGTATCTTCCGAGGGTGAGAAGACGTGCCCCCCAGGGTACAAGTCTCCCAGTTTGGTCAAGTCTAACCTCTCCAAGGTGCGCTGCACCAGCCGCTCCAACGTGATGGGAATTAACCGAGGATTAATGACAGGCAGGGCAGAGGAGTACAATCTCTCCGTTCCTGTGATCCGGCCCAATTTATGCCATGCCCAGCTCGTGGAGGATACAGTCTGAACATCTAGCGGAACTCTGGGGAAACCAACGGGTAATACAGCCGAGAGGTGTCCGGGAAGTACCAGATCAGCCTCAGGTCTCAAATAGGGGATACGGGCATCTGGATGGTACCAGTGATATGCATAGCTACACTGTGCTACCAAATAATAAAGCTGAAAATCCGGAACATTATAACCCCCTCTCTCATATGGCAACGTCAGTACCGCCCATCGAACCCGTGCATTTTTACCACCCCAAATTAAACGACTCAGGAGAGAACGGAGAGTGCTAAAAAAGTGATTAGTAAGAGGAATCGGTATGTTGTTGAATAAATATAAAAATTTGGGGAGGACTACCATTTTAATAATGGCGACCCGGCCTGCCATCGACAAGGGCAATTTCAACCATTTCTCTATTTGAGCAGTAAGCGTGTCCACTGCTCTACCATAATTCAGCCTCAGTATCAGGGCTATGTCTAGATGCACGTGTATACCTAAATATTTTACCGACTCAGTGCACCACTCAAGGGGGAACTCAAGTTCCCAAGGTTGTGTGCTAGTTGTCAATGGAAATATGACTGATTTATGCCAGTTTATGCCCAGGCCCGAGAAACTGCCAAACCGGATGATTTCTCTAATTAATTCGTTTAGGTTATCCTGGGGGTGTCTAACATATAATATTGTGTCGTCTGCATATAGTGATACCAATAGTGGGCCAGTATTGAATTGTAAGCCCCTGTGGAGATGCTTTTCTTGGAAATGACGTATGAGGGGGTCCATGGCTAATATGAACAATAAGGGGGACAGTGGACAGCCCTGCCTGGTTCCTCGTGTAAGTTCAAATGGGCTGGACAGTGTACCATTGATACGCAACCGGGCAGTAGGTTTATTATACAAAAGGGCTGTTGTGGCAATAAAGCCCATGGGCATGCCCATGCGTCGCATCACAGAGAGAAAAAAGGACCATTCCAGGGAGTCAAATGCCTTCTCCGTGTCCAACAGTATGGCGGCGGCCGGGATAGCAGGGTCGATCCGGTGTATGACCGAGAATAGTGTGCGGAGATTCAGGGAGGTGGAGCGATGTGGCACAAACCCAGATTGAGCTGGGGAGATAACGAATTGCATCAATTGGGACAGTCTATTGGAAATAACCTTCGCTAATAATTTATAATCTAAATTTAGGAGGGATAATGGACGATATGAGCCGCACGTCGTGGGGTCTTTGCCTGGTTTGGGGAGCAGAATTATGACCGCCTCACGTAAAGTAGGGGGGAGAGTCTGCCGTTCAAGGGCCTCCGCATAGACTTCAATGAGTTTGGGAGCTAGGATATCTTTGAACGTTTTGTAGAATTCCCCCGTAAATCCATCGAGCCCCGGCGCTGAGGAGCCCCGAATAGAGTCTATGGCAAGAAGTACATCTGCAACAGATATGGGTTCAGCTAAAAAGTCCTGCATATGTTTTTCTAGGTATACCAATGCGACTTCGTCCAAGTAGCCCTCCTGCGCTTCCTTATCATCTCCAATAGTAGATGAGTACAGTTTGGTGAAGAACCTCAGGAAGCTACTCTGAATGTCTTTCGTGGTGGTGTAATTGTGTGCGTCAGAGTCTCGCAATTCAGTAATGTATGTTTTGTGATAAGGTGGGCGCAACAGTTGAGAAAGCACTTTACCAGGTCTCTCACCCTCTCCGTACCGTCTGGCAGTCTGGTTTTTTCCCAGATATAGAATTTCCCTATCAGCTGTGTCCCTATAGTCCTCTAATAGTACCAACCGCCTCTGTTCATATGTAGGTGTATTTTGTTGTGCATTGGTCTCATCTAGTGTTTTGAGGTCTCGTTCAAGTCTCGCCAATGTGTTACGTAGATCTTTAAGTACCCCGGCGTGTTTTGCAATGCATGTGCCCCTGAGAACCGCCTTGAAGCCCTCCCACAGAACCGCCCATGAATCTACCGAGCCAGTATTTATATCGAAGTAATCTTCAATGGCAGTGTGTATCTCAGCCCGGAATACCTCATCCTGTAATGCGCGGTTAGGAAACCGCCACTGGCGCTCAAAGCCCTCAGGGCGGGGGATCTGTAACTGCAATTTCACCGGGGAATGGTCCGAATAGGTCCGTGGGAGGGACTCCACCTGCGAGCACCATCCGTATATGTCTGGCGAGAGCAGCCAGAAGTCGATCCTCGTCCATGTGTTGTATTGGCCCGAATAGTGTGTGTATTCTGTCGTGTTTGGGTACCGTTTACGCCATACGTCTAACAGTGAGAACCGATCACAGAGCTCTCGAAGTGCACGGCGAGCTCGGGGTTTAGTGTCGTGTGCCCTCGAGGTACTGTCTGCGACGGGATCGGGGAGTATGTTAAAATCCCCGCCAACTATCAAAGTCTGTGGGTCAAGTTTATCGAGTTGTGAAGACAAAGCATGAAAAAATTCTGGGGCATCTACATTGGGGGCATATAGGCATAATAGTGTAATTTTCCTACCAAACAGGGTCCCATTAACTATCAAATAGCGTCCCTCGCAGTCTTGTTGACAGGAGCTTAAGTGGAATGGAACTGTACTGCGTACTAAAATGGCTGTCCTCCTTGCGTAGTTACTATAATTTGCAAAATATCTATTCGCCCCCAGCTGTACCCAAAGTGCGCCTTGTCGTTCTTAGGGAGGTGAGTTTCTTGTAAAAAAGCGACATCTACCTTGTGTCTTACTAAATAATGTAGAACCTGCCTCCGTTTTCGAGTGTTATTTAATCCCTCACATTCCATGAGAGCAGAGTGAGGCCCGATGGACCCTCAACATTACCAAACTTGGTCATCTAACCGGTGTGTCGACCCTGTAAGTGTAGACAATTGACAACTGACAACAGTGATTGGCCTAGAGTGCTGCAACCAAACGAAAAAAAATGCCTTATTAATGCAGTCCCCCACCCACCACCCAGCCGCATCCCCACCCGGGGAAGGGCCATACCCCAAATGCAAACGAACATGAGATACCACATATCTTTACACAGAAATGTCGTTCCCGATAAACAGTACCCCAAGGTGGAACTAACCATACACCAAGGATATACCATGGGGGGTAGCAACGCCCCGGCCAGTCTCCAGCAGACCGTAATAACAAAACAAAATTATGTAACGTGTTCCTGCAAAGTGAAATCAAAGATCATGCAATGGAAAATAATCCGATCATCCTGTGCCAGCACTCGAGAACAGTTCCGCACTTGCTTCTGAGCCGCTGTGCGAGGGAGAAGATCTTGTCCCAGCCCCGCTCGTAGGAATGTTTTTCTGTTTATATACCCGGCAAAACTCCTGCGCCTCCGTTGGGTTATCAAATATGCGAGCCCTTCCATCGACGTCAACTTTCAACCTGGCGGGATACAGCATGCCATACCGCAGACCCAGATTTCTCAGGGCGGCCTTGACACCGTTGAATTTCCGCCTAGCCTCCTGCACCATGGCGGTAAAGTCAGGATAGAAGGACAGTTTGGAGCCTTGCCAGTCCACATCACCCTTTCTCGCGCCAGGCGGAGAATTGTGTCCCTGTCCCGAAAGTTCATGACGCGTGCAACAATGGGTCGTGGAGGAAGACCGGGGTTTGGACGAGGGCCCAGTGATCTATGCGCCCTCTCTATGACAAAGCCAGGGGTGAAAGCCTCTTTACCGAATAAACCCAACAGCATGGTTTCTATGAACAGATCCATGCGGCCTGTGGGAGTTGTCTCGGGGACGCCCAGGATGCGCACGTTGTTGCGGCGACTGCGCGCTTCTAAGTCTTCATTTTTAATGGCCACTTCTTTTAGAAGGCGATCCACTCGCTCCAGGCGCTTGGCCGATTGTGCAGTTCCATCCTCGATATCGGAAATGCGGGCTTCTGCCACGTCCAACCTTCTATCATGCGTCTGAACCTTAGCTCCAAGGCTGGCGATGGTGTTGTCGAGAGAATCAAAGCGACTGTCTAGTGACTTGAAGCCCGCTCGCATCTCTTGGAGTAGTGCGTGAACAGTGTCTGTGGATCCGTCACCAAGCTCTGGGCCTTGCGCAGATTCCGCCATGTTGATGGTTTGTTCCTGAGTGGTGTCTGCAATTTTTCCGAAGGGGAGCGTCCGCTGCTTAGGATCCTTGCGGCCCATGCCGCAGAAAACGTAACTGCCACTACCCACTAGTTCGCAGGGGATATTTCCAGGGTGAACTAGTCCTCCCTCCGCGGCGCGTGGTGTAACAGTCCGCCTCCCCAAGCCCCTCAGCGCTTAGACAAGATGGCGAGTGGTCGGTCTGTGCGCAATGTTGCTGAGCGACACACCCCGCTGCAAGTGCCAGGCCCCTATTCGGCCAGCCGGCCGTGTCGCAGATGTTGTGGCCACATGTAGCAAGCAAGCACCCACTAGAAGCAGGCAACTAGGCGCTTGTGTGTTGAGGAGGTATAATATAGCGCAAGGGCTATGTTGCTGGCAGGCTACTGAGAGGGGAAGTCACCATGTGGGCCGGTCCTCAGCGATGTGGGGAATGGTGCCTCGAGTCTCAGAGCACTAAAGTCCCAAAGAGCGCCACGCTCATTAATACACTTCTGTACTCCAGCGCTTCACATGGCAGAAGGCATGATCCGAACAAGTCCCGGGCTGTAGGTGGTAGGGCGTGTGTCTTTTACCATCGCGGGCTCCTCCCCCCGCCGCCCCCGCAGCCGTTCCCGGATCCGGCCGCCTCACCGGTATACCGAAATTCCCAGCTAGCAGCGTTAGTTATACGGAGCTGCGGGCGGCTCCTTCAGCGGGGGGGGCGCGGCGGCACTCACCAGAGTCTGCGGCAGCCCGGCCACATCAAGGAGACTAAGGGCTCAGGCATCGGGTCCGGAGCCTCACTCGTGGAGGGGGAGCCACCTCATGAGACCAGTACTGCTCTCCCCTTGTGCCGATCGGCTCCGCTTTGGGACCGGAGAGTGCAGAATCGCTACAGGCGTCCGTCACCCCGTGCTCGTCCCACGATGCCGGCGCTGGTTGCAGGAACACGCCATAGTGCTGGACGGCCGGACGGAGCTTCAAAGCCAAGCGGCCATTTTAGTCGCTGGCTTGGCCACGCCCCCCCACTTCCCCCAACCTTGGCACGTGGGCATTTACAGAGTCTAAATGCTGAGCAAGATCTGCTAAGAATAAGTTAAAAAGACAAGGAGCAAGGACACACCCCTGCTTTAGGCCATTATATGTACTCATTTTCTTTGTTAATGATCTACCATCACCCAACTTAACTTGGACCCAGGTATCCGTATACAAAAGAATAATGGTCCTCAACAATTTGCCTGGGATTCCCCAGCCTAGTAACTTTTTCCATAACAGATTTCGTGGCACTGAGTCAAAAGCTCGATAAAGGCTATAAATAAATTATGTTTTTTTGAGACTGCTTTCTCGGCAAGTAGAGTTAGTGCCAATAGGTTTGTAGTGGTAGATTGGCCCTTCCGAAATCCAGTTTGGTTAAACGGAATGATGTTTTCATGCTCAGCCCATTTTTCCAATTCTATTAATATACTTGAAGCAAAAACCTTTGCATCAACATCCGTTAACGAGATTAAACGATAATTAGCGGGATTGCCAACCGTACCACTTTTATAAATAGGCTGCAAGATACTGCCCTGCCATGATGCAGGCACGGTTTCCAATGTCAATATATCTTTAAACAAATTGGACAGAATGTCGGCCCACATGTCAACATTTGCACGAAACAAGGCGTTAGGCATCCCATTAGGGCCTGGTGCTCCATTTGTACGAAGCCCACGTAACAGAATAACTAATTGATTACTACTTACACTTTCTAGAATATTATTCATATCAAGGCTTGAATCACTAATTTTAACAGGAGTAGTCATCCCCTTGCATATGTCACTCTCCATATTGATTGTTGGTGAACTCTTTTCAATGTAGCCACTACGCATATCTTGTTGATTTGCCTCTTGACTCACCGTACCATACAATTTTGCGATAAAAGTTACCCAGTCAGTCTCAGAGACATTTACACAAAATGCCCTATTGCCCCCCTTTCAAGCTTATTAATTATAGTCCAGAAACCTTTTGCATCATTCCGTTTGGAGGCGCATAATAGACTATTCCAAAGTCCTGCTTGATAATTGTTTAGCCTTCCAAACTTCACATTTGTATACTTTTCTAAGCTACTTCATATTTTCTTTATAAACAGAGTAGGAATGTTGAAATCTATGGACATACACATCCCGCACAGCTCTATTAAGGGACTTTTTTAACCTAAATAGCTTGGGGAAAACCATTGGTTTGTAGATTTTTGTAGCTTATTTTGTTTCTTATGTTGTTTAACGGCAAACGTCTCCACCAAAGATGTAATTATGAAGTTCCATTTGTCGATCATATTAACATCCCCCAGATCACACTGGTCTACTTCTTTTATTCTTTTTAACGACCTTTATAATTTCTTCTGCTTTATCCATGTGCCAGACTAGCCTCTTCAGATTATATGAGGATTGGGCCACATTGGGAAGTTCTATATATCTAGTGTTACATTTTACTAATGAATTAAGGGCCACTATCTGAGGATTATGATCACTTTCGGGCCGGGGAATTACTGCATATTCAGACACTTTTGTTTTTAAATTGTCTGAGATAAATGTACAATCAATTATTGATCCTTGATTTGAATTTTTGAATGACGGGGTGAGCCTAGATTTTTCCTTTAACAAACTAAACCCCGCCTGGGACATTATATCACAGCATTCTTTTGCAATTCCCTTAATCTTACCTTTTACTAACTGAAATGGAATCAGATGTAGATTAAAATCGCCAGAAACTATAAGGCCAGCTTCCGAGTGCTTGATAATTAATGAACCAAGAATAGCTCGTAGAACATACAGCTGCATGATTTTATTTTTCTTAGCACTTAAATATACATTGAGTATGATTAAGCTAAATTCAGTATTGTATAAAATTAGACACTGTAGCCAGTCCTGGTCAAGATCGACCACTTCCACTATTATGTTTAAATCACTCGCTATATAGCATGAGAGCCCACACTTTGCACGGCCCATTTTATTGTTCGCACTGCCTGGAGACTATACTCATTAAAGCCAAGTAAGGGGGTCATTTGCTCACTCCGCGTTTTTTGTAATAATAAAATTGTAAAGGTATTTAGAAATGATAATGTTTCAGGGTCAGACAATAAATTAGTCAATCCATGGACATTCCAAGAACATATTCGTAATTGCAGAACATTATCATCAATATCTAAAAACTTTCAATTTCCATCTCCTCTATGTACATTCGCAAGGGTAGCTGGTAACCAGGACCAGTCTTCTTTTCTAACATTATTTTTGGCAACCACTCACAAATTCTGCTCCTTGATTGCAAATTGGTAATCAGCAAACCTGGACTGCAAGCTTGGGTAGCTGATGGGCCTATCGCTCCTCTAAGTACTGGATTTGGCTTATAGCTTTTCACCTTTATTCTCTCCTTATCTACCTTGGGGGCCAATACCTCTAGCATCGGGGGATAATCTAAAGGAATCCACTTCTCCATCTTAAAACCACATTCCAGAAAAACACAACTTGAATCTAAAATTTTATTCACAATTTCATTTGTGGTCCAAGTTGTAATAGTAGACTCACAGGACGTGAGTGGTTGTATTTGTTTGAACTGGACCGACACTAAATCTGAGGTATTGATACATGCTAAATCCGGAATAGTTGATAGTATTTTCAATATTAAGCCCCGATTGAGGCTATCATGAATACCCCGGGATTCATACAAAGGAAGTAGTACCAGTTTTGTTCCCCGATTATTTATACTATTATCCTGTATAGTACCTTGGATGCTTGATGAGGCTGATTTGCTGTCTTTATTTAAGGGGATATTTGAGAATACTTTTAACGATGTTAGACTTTTGGTGCCAATGGGCTTAATCATTTCTGCCATACTTAGGCTATTCTGAGGCTGGACTACCTGATCTTGAGGGGTGGGCAGAATTTCCTGAGATTTATTAACATATATAGACCCCTTTCCCTTCTTGGTCCCACCTGTTGCATGATTCTTTACGCCCTTGGCAGGAGAGGCTTCTTCTTTACTACCATTTATAGAGGTTTGTGCCTCATGTATCGAGTGTTTCACTGGGCCGGATTGTATGATAAGAGGTTCCAAGCCATCATGGGCAGGGTCCTGAACTGGGCATTTGTTATTGACACAATTAAAAATAGGATAACAGTCCTTTAAGTTTATTGCTGTAACCGCAACAGCAGCTGACTTCTTAGCCTTATTACGGGCTTTCCGTAACCTTTTACGTGCCCTCTTAGATAATAGAGAACAATCACTGAAACTAACTCCAGAGCTTAAACTTGGAGAAATAACACACTGAGTTGGCTTAATTTCCTTTTTTCTTTGAGAGACATGACCTTCATCGTTTTGTGTGTCCCACCTAATTCTTTCGGTTCCCTAATAATATCACTATTTACATCTATCAGGAGTTGTTGCTGATTTATAACTATACCGGATGCACCCGTTCCCAAGGCTTCGTGTGAAACCGAGATTTTATCAGAAAAAGTATTCCCCACTGATTTTTTCACTTCATTGACAAGTGATCCTACTATTGTCGGAAGGTCGGCCACCTTATCTAAAATATGAGAACATGTACATCTTATTAATTGATCATTGACTTCATTTTGAGCCTTAACGACCAAGCTTGTCAGATTTTGCAATTTTGAATCAATGCCTGCCACATAGATAGCTAGAGAGTTTAACAGCTCCACCTGTATTTCCAGTTTGTTAGAGTGGAACTCCAGCGCAGTTGTAATAGCGTTCATTGTATTTAGTAAATTTTGCCATGCACTGTTATTATCTGCATTTTTATGGATAGTAGAACGCTCATACATTATAGGCGGAGCGTCATATTTTTCCAGAAACGAGAGATCTGCGGAGTTTAATGAATTATCCATGTGCTCCGTGGTCTGTGTACCAGGTTGAATATTTATGGCATTACTTTTTAAGGGGATTAAAGTGGAATGGGCATTTTTAACCTGATCCCCATCACAGATCCCTGAGCCAAATGGACTCCATGTTTGCTTATTAATAGATAACTCCAACATAGACAAATCTAGATTCTCACATTTCCTCACAACCCCTAATTTAGGTACATGAGGTTTCAAGAGGCTTTGATTTACAGGATTTATATATAATTCACCCACACAAATAACAGAATCAGTACTAACATTTGAGAGATTGTTACACTTGGATATATCTGAAGGAATATCTCCCGCCTGTTGCACACAATTCAGACTACGTTTCAGATTGGATTGGGAAGCCAACACATTTACCTGCCCAACTTTGGGGTCATTATGAATTTGAGCTATAGCTACTACCTCACCAGGTAAATTTGTTGCCACAGGTGAATTAAACACTAAAGGCAAACCACCAGCAGACTGTTCTCCAATCACTCTCAGTTCGTCGCAATTTAAAGCTGCAGATGCATTTGATTTTAACGACGTACAGCTTGCTGACAGTCTTCCTGTGCATCTCAGTTTGTTGCAGTGGAGTATGGCATCATCACAAAGTGTATGGACAATAGATACACACATATTTTCCAATTCAGGCGTAGAAAGAGGAAGTTCAGCTTAATTTTTGCCTTCAAACAGAGCAACATCTTTTGGTTTAAAGAAGTCCATTATACTTGACTGGGCACCTCCCACCACAATATGGAAACCTGAGGTCAAATATGCTAATTAAAAATCTAGGCCCAAGATAAAACTACACCGTATATTTATATTAATACATGGCTCCGAGCCAAAAGACCCATTGTAAAAATTAATATAAACAATATTAATACCACTAGCCTCACAGTCAGGGGGCAGACATGGCACGTCTCCACGGAGGATATATATTAGGGACTTCTTCCAGTTTATGGTTTAGCCTGAATAGTTACCAAATTGTGTAAGTATTTGCATCATTCTATCGAGCGTGAAGGCTGGGTTGGAGACATAGAGACATAGAGCAGAATGTTGTCTGCGTAAAGTTTGATTTTATCTTCCCAGTCGTCTGCCCATTGGAGCCCCCGCACCAAAGGTTCATGTCTAATCCATGCAGCAAGGGACTCCAAAATAGAAGCAAATAATAAGGGCGAGAGAGGCCAACCATTTCGGGTGCCACGCTGGATCCGAAATGTAGGGGACACACCTCTGTTGACTGTCACCTGGACCAAGGGATCCATATAGAGGAGTTTTATCCAACTCACATATCACCGGGCTGAAACCCATCTTGTTCAACAACTTGAACATGTAAGGCCACTTGACCGTGTCAAAGGCCATCCTGGCATCAAGTGAGAGCACAAGGGTGTCATCCTTCAGGTCTGCAACTTTCGGCCAAGACACAGTGGAGTCGCCACAGGTTACGGGAATCACAAAGTGTATGGACAATAGATACACACATATTTTCCAATTCAGGCGTAGAAAGAGGAAGTTCAGCTTAATTTTTGCCTTCAAACAGACCAACATCTTTTGGTTTAAAGAAGTCCATTATACTTGACTGGGCACCTCCCACCACAATATGGAAACCTGAGGTCAAATATGCTAATTAAAAATCTAGGCCCAAGATAAAACTACACCGTATATTTATATTAATACATGGCTCCGAGCCAAAAGACCCATTGTAAAAATTAATATAAACAATATTAATACCACTGGGCCACATCAGAAGAAGAGCTTGAACAACGGGGCTACCAGTGCAGATCGCACTGATTTTACACTCCAGAGTGACTCTGGTGTATGCAATTAGACCACCCTTAGCTCTCCCATAAGAAGAGGGAATCGCTGAGACAACATAGGTTACAAACCCATTCAAATTAATAGCTTCTGCAACCCAAGTCTCTTGCAGAAATATCAAACCATACTCCGAAATTAGGGCAACCCTGCCATCATTGTCCTTTTTATTAGATAACCCGGCAATATTCCATGAGAAAATTTTCAACTGATGAGTAGGATCTCAAGGAGGCTTCTGGGTGGAGGCATCATTAACACCATTATCGATGGGCGCAGGGCTAGAGTACGATGAAATTACAAGACCTTCATCCATATGAAGACCATTAGCTGCACAAGGGATGGGAATGGAGGGCGGTGGACTTGCCCAACCAAAACTCAGGTCCTGCTCCACAAGATACCTGCCCATACCATGGTCACCATTCATAAAGGCACAAGCTGGCTTATAGAAACCATTCCACAGTCAGTCCACATCCGCCAAGCTTCCAAGTGGCCCAAACAAGGTCTGAACTCGAATATTAAAAGAATGCGGATGAGGTTGGTTAAAACCCTGGGCGTCCACTCAGCTGGCTGGTTTAAGAGATGAGTTAACCATGGGCCTGTACAAGCATTCAAGGTGTAAGAGCTTAACTTTACTAGTTTTGTGCCAATACTGTGAAAAGGCGTCCAACAGATTCCCAGCAACACTTGTGTTGCAAAACGTAACGATGACACAATCTCCAGAGAATTCCTTACACTGCTTCCGTACCCAGCCCACCCATATGGCCATTAAAATGTCATCCAAAAGTACATCCCGGTACCCAATATTGTCATGCAGCCAGTGTGTTGATTTATTAATTAATTCCACTGTTGACTCTTCAGCCCCTAAGTGAAGGGTTGGCACATCAGCAAGCATGATGACATATGGGCAGGTTGCAGGTGGCAAGTCACACCGTGTAGTGGAACCAAGAGCTGGCAACGGTTTGCAATGGGAGAAGAGAGTATTACAGCCGATGGGATGATGCTCCACTCGTGGGCCCTGCGCCAAACTAGTTGGAACTGTACCAATAGCAAATGGGGCCCCATTACCATTACCAGGGCTAGGAGGATTGTTCGCTGACGCCACCTCAGAAGAGGGACAATCTTGCTGCAAGGTTATTATAGGAATATTGGCAGACATGGGAACAGACCTACTATCTTCAGGGGTCTGCTTAAGAATGGAGCTAGAGAGTTTCACCTCAATGGACTCTGGGAGATCTAATAAAGCTTTCCCAGCAACTCTTGTGTTGCGAAACATAATGATGACACAATCTCCAGAGAATTCCTTACGCTGCTTCCCTACCCAGCCCACCCTTCTGGCCATTAAAACTTCATTAAAAAGTACATCTCGGTACCCAATATTGTCATGCAGCCAGTGTGTTGATTTATTAATTAAGTCCACTGTTGACTCTTCAGCCCCTAAATGAAGGGTTGGGACATCAGCCAGCACAATGACATATGGGCAGGCTGCAGGTGGCAAGTCACACCGTGTAGTAGAACCAAGCGCTGGCCACGGTTTGCAATGGGAGATGAGAGTATTACAGCCGACAGGATGATGCTCCACTCGTGGGCCCTGCGTCAAACTAGTTGGAACTGTACCAATAGCAAATGGGGCCCCATTACCATTACCAGGGCTAGGAGGATTGTTTGCGGACACCACCTCAGAAGAGGGAAAATCTTGCTGCAAGGTTATTATAGGAATATTGGCAGACATGGGAACTGATCTACTCTCTTCAAGGTTCTGCTTAAGAATGGAGCTAGAGAGTTTCATCTCAGTGGACTCTAAGCAATCTAATAAACCTTTAAATTTGATTCAATCATCTCATCCAGGATATCTGCTAAACCCTCCATGCTAAACACACCAGGCCCAGTACTGGTTACAGGATCATTCTCTCTAGAGCCCGTTTGAGGTCTAGTGTTACATGACTTCAGAGTAGTGCCCTTTTTAGACTTAAAACTAGACAGTTTTACTGGTTTAGGGCAAACTTTGGTTGAAGAAGGGGCACTTATAAGGGGCAAGTTAGTAATTGGTAAGCCTGCATATGAGGTGTACACCAGGCACTATTGGTCTCAAAACAACCCAAATCTAGCTGGCTAGATAAGATAGTCTGAGAGACATGAACATCATCAGAGTTGTCGTCAACAAGGGAGAGCCTTCTTTCAACGTTCAAAATTTCTTTGTCAAGTTCACGCACAACCTTTTCAATATAACCATCAAGGGTGTCGGTCTTTCTCTTAGCTGCTTTTGCCATCAAGCTACCCACTTTTGAGTCAAGCTTCCATTTAGACATCCTCCTTTAATATATAACACACTTCATGTGGCGGGGAATACTATAAAAATTCACTCCCCCTTGCAATGTATATTGTTCTGCTTAAAATATTTCAGAAAAGGGAAAGATGAGGGAAAAAATGGAAGAACAAAGTTTAAAAATACCATAACTAGGAGGATAAGTAAGCTGAAAAAATGGTTACCCCCTGAGTAGGCAGTATTAGAAGGGTGGCCCAGCCGAGCCTCGCCCAGCCGTGGACGGGTGCAGACGGGCCCGCCCTTGGTCCGGGCGCAGCTCAGAGACTCCTGGCTCTTTAGGGGGTCAGGAGGTAAGCCCCTCCTCCTCATTCAATGTCGCGGGGGCTGGAGGACCGAGTCCCACCCCAGCGAGGCACCAAAACAGTGGACCAGCAGAGCATCGCTGGCAAGAAACGCCCGGTAGGTCGGTTGTGATCTTAAGTGTACTAGGGTGTCAGGTGAGTTGTTAATTATCTTTTGATAAGTAAGTGAGATTGCATTATGGGGTGTATGGGTGTCATGTAGCCTGTCCTCCAGTGGGGAAGCCTCGAGGAGCACCGTACCTGCTGGTAGTTCCTTCTGCAGTGTATGTTGTATCTGGAGGTAGCAGTAAGTTTTAGTGGGTTCTAATTAATACTCGTTTTGCATGTCCATGAAAGGGATGACGCCCCCTTGTACCCAGAGGTCTCCTACCCTTGATAGGTCAATGAGATTCCACTTATCAAAGCCAGGCTGTTTCCCTAATGCACCTATACTAGCTGTGTCCCATAGGGGGGTGGGCTGAGTTATTTTGTCCCTCCATCCAAGCGCCTAGAGAGATTCATGCCAAGTGTTCAGTGTCACTGCTGTTAGGCCTTTGAAAGCTGTGCGCCGCAATCCACCATATATAGCCCTAAGATAGCATATCTATCCATTCAGTATGCAGGTATCAGAGCAGTGCATGCATTTCTCTTTCGATTCCTTGGAAGTACGAAATCGGGACTGGGTATGGTGTATTGTGTAACGCGTAAAGAAAATGAGGCAAGGCCATCATTTTGAAAAGTGTCGCCCTACCAAGCAATGACAGGGGCAGGACCCTGCAGTGCTGAACATCATGCCTGAGGCGGGCAAGCAGCTGAAATAGGTTGTTAAAATAGAACACCTCGGTGTCAGTGGTAACATATAATCCTAAATATCGGAACCTGTCTCGGACCGCTCTAGCCTCACAGTCAGGGGGCAGACATGGCACGTCTCCACAGAGGATATATATTAGGGACTTCTTCCAGTTTATGGTTTAGCCTGAATAGTTACCAAATTGTGTAAGTATTTGCATCATTCTATCGAGCGTGAAGGCTGGGTTGGAGACATAGAGACATAGAGCAGAATGTTGTCTGCGTAAAGTTTGATTTTATCTTCCCAGTCGTCTGCCCATTGGAGCCCCCGCACCAAAGGTTCATGTCTAATCCATGCAGCAAGGGACTCCAAAATAGAAGCAAATAATAAGGGCGAGAGAGGCCAACCATTTCGGGTGCCACGCTGGATCCGAAATGTAGGGGACACACCTCTGTTGACTGTCACCTGGACCAAGGGATCCATATAGAGGAGTTTTATCCAACTCACATATCACCGGGCTGAAACCCATCTTGTTCAACAACTTGAACATGTAAGGCACTTGACCGTGTCAAAGGCCATCCTGGCATCAAGTGAGAGCACAAGGGTGTCTTCCTTCAGGTCTGCAACTTTCGGCCAAGACACAGTGGAGTCGCCACAGGTTACGGGCGGTGCTCCTCCCTGGCATGAAACCGGATTGATCAGCATGAACGAGAGTTGTGATTACCTGTACTAGGCCGGAGGCCAGAACTTTAGCCAATATTTTAACTTTGGCATTCAACAATGAGATTGACCTATGGGAGGCACAATTCTCTGGTGGTTTACCGTCCTTTCGAATGGCCACTATATTGGCCAGCAGTTGAATTTTCAGGAGGGATCCCAAGTCGCAGCTCTCCTTCAACCTTTGGAGCAGGTAAGGGGATCTTTAAGGCCATCAGTTTATAAAAATTGATGGGGATCCCCTTAGGGCCCACCGCTTTGCCCAAATTTAACTCACAAATTGCCTGCACTATTTTTTCTTCAGTAAGCTCTTCCTCTGGAAGTGCCCTAGCTGTACTGGATAGGCTTGGGAGCCGTATATCCGCCAGCAATTCCCGAGATTCTTCTGCCGTAGCGGCAGCGGCCGGGGAATACAAATGGGTGTAGTAGGTGGAGAAAGCCTTTGCCACCTCCTGCCTTCCCCTCACTCCCTCATCATTGTCAGTTGGTATTTCTAAGACACAGGGGCTCGTGCTCTCCCATTTGTCAAGCCACACCAGGAGCTTTCCAGCTCTGTCTCCTACTTCATAGAGGCGGTGTTGGGTTACCTGGTGATTAGTTTTGGGCGCGTTGAATGCAGCGTCTCTGGATTCCCTTTGCTTTAGGCTTAGTGTGTGGTGGGTGTCCTGTTGCACTTGAGTAGCAAGTTTGGCTTCTAACTCTGTGATTTCCCGCTCTAGTTTCTCCAGTTGTGCCCTGTTATCCTTTTTGTGCCCTGTGATTAGCAAAAGACCCTGTCCCTTTATCACCATCTTGTATGCCTCCTAGAGGGTCTTCGCAGAGTCCACCGGAATCTCGTTATCGGTGAAGTAATGCTCGTGGCCTCACGAAGACACTCTTGTATACAGGGTACTTTGAGGTACCAAGGATTAAGTGTTATTCCGCAGTGATCCTGCTGATTTGTTAGGCCGTATACTGCCCAAATTGGGTATTAATCCCCTTGCTAAGTGGGGGGTTATTGTGCTAGGGTGAGGATATAGGCAATGCAGGAAATACTACTGTGTGCCCTTATATGTCTGTAAGACCAAGAGCTGCTAAAAACTCAGCCAATGGACAATGGCAGGCCCCCTCCAGTCTGGGGGAGCAAGCGATCAGTATCGTCACTGAGTGCGATAGTAAAATCACCACCCGTCAGTAACATGCCTTTGGAAGGCAGAGGAGCAGTGCATTTAAGTCTGAGAACGCATTGCCATGCAATTGTGGAGGAGCGTATACAGAAATAATGTTGATTGGTTTATCCTCCCATATTTAAGAGACCGCAACATATTGCCCCTGGGTATTAAGCCAAATGCTTTGCACAGTAAGCGGGAACGTTTTGCACTCTAGGATGCCCACCCCTCTTGAGCCGGAGGTGTGTCCTGCATGGACCACCATTTTGTATCCCCACCGGTCCAGGGCATGATATGTGTTCCCTTTGAGATCTGTCTCCTGAAGGAGTACTACTTCAGGGGAATGTCTTTTAATGTACTGTAGTACAACCCTGCGTTTAATTTGATCTCCCAAGCCACTTACGTTCCAGAAAAGCAGTTTAATAGTTGATTCTGCTACTGAGTTGGCCATGGTAGCATGTGAGTATGGGGTAGTGTGTGTAGCTGTCTAGTTAGGATAGAGTGGATGTCCGGAAGAGTGTCTAACCAGGGGGAGTGTATTGTGCGTCCGCAGACAGTGAAAATACATAATAAAAACATAACAAAAACAGAAACATAACCCCCAATTCGAACCTGCTTTCCTGCATGGCGGATCTCGAGCTGCCCGTCCCACCAACTCTGTAGAGCCCCTGTTGCCCCATATCATTGTACAAACTGTAGGTGGCTGTGAACAGCACCAAGTAGTCACCCACCCGCCTCTCCCATAATTTTTTTTTGTAATTACCGAAATTATGTCATGTCTCAGTTACTTCTCTGCACCCAGGTCATCCGCAGTTCAGTGGTGGGTTTATGAACAACTGACAAAGCATTCAAGACATTGGAGTCCAGTGATGCTGAAGGTCTGTCTGTTGACAATAACAGTCCTTCTACAGCTGCATTCGGTGGGATCAGGATGCCTGTTCTTGTTGGGAGCTGGAACGCTGTTGTAGAACTTTGGGTGTACCTTGATGCTCAGATGCGTCGGTTTCTTGCCACCACTGTCCCGATCGAGGTCGCGATTTAGAGACTCAAAGGGGTCGATTCCGATCTCGGCCGGAAGCGCACCTTGCAGTATTCGTCCGGAAAAAATACCAGCCGAACGCGTGTTTCCCGACCGATTCGAACACTCGTCCGAACGAACAAGTACGATGCGCATAACAGCCCAGATTCCAAGCGAGCCGTACTCACCCATTTCAGCTCCTGTTCCCCGCCCGAGCCGGATCCGTAAACGCAGATTCGAGTCGCACGGAAGCAAATACACAGCACCTTCCGGCCGGACTAGTACGATGCGCCTTCCGTACGCGCCAAACCCGTCGCTACGTCCGGCACGTTTGAGCATCCGGGAGAGCCGTACATAAGCTCCGTTTCGCGCCACAAGACGATCCACGGCTACGAGACGAACAAGCCAGCGACGAGTACGAGTCGAAGACACGAGAAACCCGAACGAGACGACCCAACCATGAATCCCATCACGCAGGTCCTACCAATTCTCTACATCTATTACCGGGACCGGCACGGACGCGTACGCCGCAGACGGTAAGTCAAACACCAACAACACAAACAAACGACACGTACCCGAAATATGTCACACACACATAGGGATGCACAAATGACGTACAATAGCAACAGCAGAACCATAGGGGCGGAATGGCCATCACCAATGCCATACACACCCATAGGGGGATGGATGCCTACCACTACACCACCCCTACTCAAGGGGGCCTGGATGCCTGTCACTACTACCATCCCCACTCATAGGGGGATGGATGCCTACCACTAACACCACCCCTACTCATGGGGGGCTGGATGCCTGCCACTACCACCACCCCTACTCAGGGGGGCCTGGATGCCTGTCACTACTACCATCCCCACTCATGGGGGGCTGGATGCCTGCCACTACCACCACCCCATCTCATGTGGGCCTGGATGCCTGTCACTACTACCATCCCCACTCATAGGGGAATGGATGCCTACCACTACCACCACCCCTACTCATGTGGGCCTGGATGCCTGTCACTACCACCACCCCATCTCATGTGGGCCTGGATGCCTGTCACTACTACCATCCCCACTCATAGGGGGATGGATGCCTACCACTAACACCACCCCTACTCAGGGGGGCCTGGATGCCTACCACTACCACCACCCCTACTCAGGGGGGCCTGGATGCCTGTCACTACTACCATCCCCACTCATAGGGGGATGGATGCCTACCACTAACACCACCCCCACTCATAGGGGGATGGATGCCTACCACTACCACCACCCCTACTCAGGGGGGCCTGGAGGCCTGTCACTACTAACATCCCCACTTATAGAGGGATGGATGCCTACCACTAACACCACCCCCACTCATAGGGGGATGGATGCCTACCACTACCACCACCCCTACTCAGGGGGGCCTGGATGCCTGTCACTAACACCACCCCCACTCATAGGGGGATGGATGCCTACCACTACCACCACCCCTACTCAGGGGGGCCTGGATGCCTGTCACTACTACCATCCCCACTTATAGAGGGATGGATGCCTACCACTAACACCACCCCCACTCATAGGGGGATGGATGCCTGCCACTACCACCACCCCTACTCAGGGGGGCCTGGATGCCTGTCACTACTACCATCCCCACTTATAGAGGGATGGATGCCTACCACTAACACCACCCCCACTCATAGGGGGATGGATGCCTACCACCCACACAACCCCTACTCATAGGACGGGTAATGCATGACACAACCAGCATACTCCAACATAAGGAATGTCTGAAAATTACACCCCCCCCAACACCATGACAAGCGTGTGTAGTCTGTGTCAAATGCCTAAAACACTGAACATGACATTGAACATACAATGTGACCCCCTATCACATGTGTCACACATAAATGTGTGTGGCCTCCACAATGCAAGCCGACCATGACCACTGTGGCAATGGGGTCGAACACCCCATCATCACAGTGACCAAAAGGTAAGTGTGGGGTCCATAGCTGAAGCACCTTTTGAACATTGTGGCAAATATTATTAGTATGTGTTGAGATATATATATTTTATTGTCTTTTCCCTTGTTGTATAGGAATTTATGTGGCATTTCCTGAAGAAGGCGTCCAGTACGCCGAAACGCGCGTAGAAAATTACCATCTGTCTACAAAAAATCATAATTTTTGAGCCACTTTGTGTGTTGTTGTACATCATGTCATTTAGGTCATCTGTTTTGTGTATTTTGGTTTGTCTTCAACCTTAGAATTTATGTTTATATGATATTCCTATGTGGTGTCAGTTACGTGTAGGTATGGATCTGTATATCCAAATTTTTAACTAATATGAATAAAATGATCAATATTTTAACTTTTTGTTAGTACACTGAGTCTCTTTGATTAATAATGTGTTATGTTTAGGACTTGATATTCACTTAGTCCATTGTTGCCTAGGAATGTTATTTTCTTATAATGGGGCCTAAAGCCCCATCATCACAGTGACCAAAAGGTAAGTGTGGGGTCCATAGCTGAAGCACATTTTGAACAGTGTGACAATGGGGCCTAAAGCCCCATCATCACAGTGACCAAAAGGTAAGTGTGGGGTCCATAGCTGAAGCACATTTTGAACATTGTGGCAATGGGGCCCAAAGCCCCATCATCACAGTGACCAAAAGGTAAGTGTGGGGTCCATAGCTAAAGCACATTTTGAACAGTGTGGCAATGGGGCCCAAAGCCCCATCATCACAGTGACCAAAAGGTAAGTGTGGGGTCCATAGCTGAAGCACATTTTGAACATTGTGGCAATGGGGTCTAAAGCCCCATCACCACAGTGACCAAAATGTAAGTGTAGTCATGGTAAAAGCTGCAAATGCCAAACTGCATAGATTATTCCTGGTCACACAACAACAAACACATCAGTGGCATAGTAGTGCTTGTGTCCCATAGCAACATAGATTGGGTGAGGCAAACAGTGCAGTGCCAATGAAACATCGCTTGGGCCATGTGCAGACAAACATCACCCATGGGGGCTCACATTGTCAACATTCACAAATAACACAATGACAGAAGTGACCATCATAATGCAGATCCACATATCTGCACCAATGGACACACAAATGTAGATATCCTGTGGCGACTGTAGATGTCAGGTGAACAAATACCATACCATGGCAGCAATGGGACATACAAACCATGATCATTGTGCTGACTGATGACCTAGGAGTCCCAGGGACAGCAGGGGAAAGCCACCAAACAACATACAGCCAATGGCACACAAAGATATGCCAATGCAGTGGTGCAAATGCACAAACACAAACAGGCAGACTCACACTGCATATCAAACACAACAGGTGAGGGGGGTGGTGTGCCAGTGTCCCCAGGCAAACACACAACACACGAGGAGGCCTGAATCCCTATTCCACAGATGTCAACACAGTGCCACACAAAAGTAACTCATGGATCGGATTCCCCTATGTGGGCAATCAGGCATTGTTAGATGAGGGAGCCCAAATTACAAATGTCACACAAGCTTGTAGGAACAGCAACTAACACAGCAAGAGACAGACCCACCACAGCACTACCCCCAGGGACCCCACATTGTGGTGACACTGGCCTGCATGATAATCCCACTGTGATGACAAAGGTAGATGTCGTACACACTGTGACCCACAGTCATGTGTCCTGAGCAACTAACTACCATCACACCTACACAAGCACAAATAAAACAGCACGGCCTGTCAGCCAAGGCCAACATAGAGGTAGGGGTCTAGCCGTGCAACAACTCTCATTTGCACACACTCAACACCACACACCTTGATCTCCACCAATGTGCAGCAGTGAAGCTCACATGGACTGGTGACATTGCACATGCACCCATCACAATCCAAGGGGTGGTGGGGGGAACTAAGGCGGAGATACCCATCACACATGGCCAGTCAACAAGACTTGTGAATGTCTCACACACTGCACAGTATGCTGTACATGGGCATTACGTCAAATCCACACCAACCAATGGGATCCCGGACACAGTCACACACCAATGAAGAAGGCAAGCTCACCCACAAACAACACACATAGACAACTTCCAACATTGCAGCTCTGACCCTGAGGAGTGGCAGCAGTCACACACACAACGTGTCACAATCACTGGAAGCTAACACAAACTGTAAATTACATGACTTGTGTAACCAACAAGTGCCAAGGGGAATCCTGACTGTGTCTCATCTGCGTTTGCCCACAAACTCAGCCCTGACAGCAAACACACCTATGGATGACACCCTGATCACCAGTAATGTGCCATGCACACACATCACAGAGCACCCAGGGAGAAGATTTGGGGGAACATTGCTCAACTCAGCAAGCATCACAAACAGGAACATCACTAGGGCCCCCAGCCTGCGTAGCAAAATGGAAGTGAACACACACAGACATGCTCACACAACACACACCTTGGGCTCAGGCAATGTCACGGAATTACACACTGCCATGAGGGGACTCCACTCCTGTGTAAGAAAAGCTGTGCCATACGTTGTCTCTGCAGGGCGCTATCATGTCAGCAGAACACTTGGTCACTCAGTCAACAATTAGCACAAAATGAAGGCTCACGTCACATCAGCCTGGTCATGGCATTGTCACCCAAATCATCTGCACCGATCAAATACACATGTATAGCAAGTTGCACTGATACCACAGATGAGTCCTTCCCCATTGATGCCCAAACATGCATGTCCAGTGGAGATGGTCACACGGTCAGGGAAATAGACCAATTGAACAATGGCAAGCACATCTGATGTGCAGGGGTGTAAGCCACAGATGTGATATTGAAAAAACAGGTAGGGAATCCCATTTGCAAATATGGAAAACATGACACCCTCATATTGCTGCAAAGGATGACATGGCTACACACCAGGATAGGACACATTCCCCTGGACCACATGGGGTCCTGCACAGTAACACTTCATTTACCTGACATCAAAAATCAACATCACTGCAGCAAGGGCATGGTTAGCATCATCAACATCATGTACATCTGAAGCAAAACCACTAGAGAACTGAAAGTAGCTTTATTCAGCAAATGTCATGTGGAAAATTAAAGTCCAGAAAAAACACAAAGGCCAATGGCCAGTCCATGAATAAAGTCCAAACAGGGTGACAGTGGCAGATGTCACCCTTTGCTTGCCTGCACTGCTAGGGACCAGGGACATTCCCCTCGGAGGGGCATACGGGGGGGCAGGCCAGGCACCGCAGGGACAGGATCAGGGCTCACCAGAAGGAGGCAGGGAAGGGGTGGCTGGTGCTGGAGAGTCACTGACAACTGCAGTGGAGGTGTCTGACATGGTGTGTGCCGGCACAACTGGGGGGCATGAGTCAGATGGTGTGGGTGCCGGCACAACTCCAGTGGGCTGGCCAAATGGAGAGGACAGGTTCCCCACTGCAGTGCCCAAGACAGAAGGGGTGGTAGTGGACTCCACTGCAGTGCCCATCTCCAGGGGAGTAGAATGGGGTTCAGGTAAGGTGGGCAGGACAGAGGGGGAGGACACGGTCTCCACACCAGTGGCACTAACATGTGCAGCGAGGGGTGTGGTGCTGGAAGAGCAAGTGGTAGGTGGAGAAGGCCGGATCATTTTGGGGATGGTGTATCTGTGGGTGGGGGAACCTGGGGCAGGGTGTGGTGGGGGAACCTGTGTTGTGGGGGCCTGAAGGATGGAGGAAGGAGACTGTGTGCTTGACTTGCAGGGCGGTGGCGGGGTCTTGCTCTTCCGGGACCGGGGGGACTTGCGGGTGGGGGCCCCCGTCTGTCTGCGCCTGGGGGAGGGTGTCCGGGGGCGAGAGGCACTCCCCTCTGTGTGGGTGGACTTCCTCTTCCCCCTGTAGGCTGGATCAGCGGGATCGGAGGGGAAGAGGCCGAGGTCACAGAGGAAGAGCTGCTGTGTAGGTGGGGTTGCAGATGAGGCAAGGGAAGGGGTCTTGGCGGGAGAGGATTTGGAGGACTGCGGAGTGACTGTGGATGCCTGTGTGTGTGTCTGTTCCCCATCCCCTGTGGGTGTGATATCAGTCCCCTGAGGATGCTTGTGTGCACGTCTTGCTTTTGTTTTGGGTGTTTCTGTGCTGCTCGTGTCTGTGTGTTTGGGTGATTGTGCAGGTGTGCATGTGCTTTGGACAGGTAGGGTGCCAGGAAGTGTGGATGGGGCAGAGGTAGGAGGGGGGAGGGACTGTTGGAGGAGGGACACTGCTGCCGTCAGGGAGGAGTCCATGGACTTATTGCTCCTCTGTAGGGCAGACATACCCGTCGAGATGCCCTCCATGAACGACACCAGCTGTGTCAACAGAGTGGTGTGTGCATGGAGGACACTCAGCATTGCTGTCTGCCCTACATGGAGCTGCCGAAGTAGGTACACAGACTCCTCACTCAGGGCAGCAGGGGACACAGGGGCAGGGGATGCGGTGCCTGGCACGAAGGAGACACGCTCCCGAACACGGGAGCATGCACGGACCTCTGGAATGGGAGCCAATGGGAGGGCGGTGGTGGTGGTGGTGGTGGCGGGGCCAGACAGACTAGCTGGGGTGTGGTGGCTGCTGACACCCGCCTCCATAAGGGAGTCATCCCCCGAGCTGCTGTGGTCCTCAGCTGAGGTGGATGGTGCTGAGGGCTCCTCGGTGTGGCTCCGCTCGCCCTCCGTGCCACTGGGTCCCTCCGACCACTCGTCGGCTGCTGACCCAGTCTGGCTCTGCAGCTCATCCTGGTCCGTGGAGCTGTCCCCTCCTGTGGTCGTGGATGTATCTGCAAACAATTAGGGAAACAGACAAACATCAGTCACCTGCACTGACCGCACACACCACAGTAAGTACAGCACATTACAGAGCAAGCCCTGGCATCCTTAGTTGAACATTGCCAAAAGTCCTCACACAGATTAGGAGAAGCCAATTGTCAGTCTGATGGTCAACCATGGAACTCACACCCCTCCTGCCCTTGCACCCATCTGTCTGGTGCCTGTCTGATGGTAATACCCCAGTGTGGACACATGCACCACCTACACAGTTGTTGGACATTGCAGAGAACACGGTGAAGTATGTGAACATGCACACATCAAATCTCTTGCCACTGAGTCAGTACAGGTGTCCGGATAAAGGGATGGCCAGAGTCTAATTAGAAATGCATGTGATGCATACCAGCACCAGACACCATGATGCACCCATGTCCGGATTTTCAATGCCACAATGGGGTGCATGTTGCACATGTCACTCCCGTGCAGGATCACTCTTAGAAAGTTTAATGCCATGGCACAGGCATGCCTGCAAAGTCATACATCACTGTCTCCAGTCACATGGGCATGGCAGCCAGCCAACAACAGTCTGCACTGTGTCACAATCCTAGGACATGGGGAATGCAAGTTATGTAGCTGACAAGTGCACATGTCCATCCCCCACAAACCACGTCATCTGAACTCTTATTTGTCCACGTCATACCAATTGGACATATGGGAGACATGAAACACAACTCTCTGAACCTGAGCACCTCACAGTCTGCTGTGAATGAAAAACAGCTGCCTGAAATTCACAGTCGCATACACCTGTGTGCACAGTCAAGTGATCAAACACCTATAAGTCACAGAAGTATCGTCTCTCATGGTCACATCTCAGATGGCATGCTGAGCCCTACCCGATAACATCCCAGTAGTCCTGACAACGAAGCCACAGCACAATGACACAGAGGCAGACACCTGAGGGAACATTTCACTGATCACAACATGTCAGCTGATACACGGGAGTGGGAGTACAGAGTGTATTGTATGCCCTGGAGTAGGCATGACTGTCCTGCTCCACCTGAAAGAGGGATGAGCCCTGGACAGTAGGCAGGTGGCTAAGCATGTGTGACACACTTGATATACATACTCCTGAGGCCCAAACATTGTTCCCACCCGCAGCATGGGTGTGTGCCAAATACCCCAGGGTCATGTGGTGATTCAGATCCGCAAGTGGACCACATATCAAAGTTACACCCAGATTACATGTCAGAACTTAGGCATTGTGTAAGCAATTGACCCACCCATGAATCCCACAACATAGTCACGGGAACAAATGCTGTCCCCCACCTTGAGCGAAGCAAAATGCAAGGACACAGTACCCAAGTGACACAATTTCCTGACTGCAAGGACCACACCTGCGTATCAGATGAGGAGTGGGCATGTCACAATTGAGGGACATGGGTCCTGGACCACAAGACTGATGTACTGTGGAAGTTTAACCAGGCCAGAGGAGGGCACATAGCATGTCAGACAAAGTTCACAGTGCAGTCATGGACTCACCCCTCCTTGCTGCTGTCTGGCCTTCAGCTGCCCATCCAGATCAGGGAAGACCACCGCCAGGATCCGGAGCATGTGGGGGTCAGGGTCCGGTGTCCGCCCCTCCTGCGAGGAGGCGACAGCTTCAGCTGGACCCTTGCGATCCTCCGGGTCCAGCCCCGAAGGTCCTGCCACCTCTTCTGGCAGTTGCGGATCCGGCGCTTGTAGACCCCCACGGATCTTACTGCCCGGGCGATGGTCAGCCAGATTTCCTGCTTATGGTGGGCATCAACCTGTGAGGATGACAAAGTGAAAAGGCCATTACTACACATGCAACATATACGTGCATCACACAGTTGGATATACATGTCTCAATCACAGGGGCATATGATGTACACAGGCAGTGCAACGATGGCTATGAACAGTTTGCCAGCAGTTACTACATGGTATCATTGCATGGGAAGTAAACCTTGTTGGAATGCACTGTTACTGCACTGTACCTTTTCAGTGCATGTGACTACACACTTAGGGCGGTGAGAACTACTCAGTGAGCATGCTAGCCAGTGGTGTTCACACTGTAAGTCTTGCTAGTCAGACAACATGCACAATTAGTAAGGCAGTGGACAGCACACTCACCTGCTCCCCTGGTGTCCCATACAGCTTGCTGTACTGTGGAAGGAGGCTGTCCAGCAGGGCCTGGTTCTCCTCAAGGCTGAAGGCTGGGGCTCTCTCCACAGTACGTGCCATTGCAGTAGCCAGAGGATGCAGAGACAGCAGCAGTGTTGGTGGCAGATGTCGTCCTGGAGCATGTAGTGCAGGCAAGTGAGCCCTCAGGGGAACAGCCAGCATTATATGTGTGCTGCAGAGGCAGATACTGTCCCATGTGTCCAAAGTGATAGGTCCAAGTCGTTTGCATCTTCTGAATCTGGCCAATCCATGGAATTGCACCACTAATACACGCCCACAGCATCCTTCAAAAGTTAAACTTCATGACACCCATGAATTTGCAACATTGTTGTGGCTGGCCAACTGAATTCACTGCATCAGACTCGTTGAAGCTTCGAAAACGCATCCGTTGCCATGCCAGGCCGCAGCCAATGCGTGCGCACCGATCTGTCCATTGCTGTACAACGCGTATTCCGGGATACAACGCGTACTCGCTCACAACAGATGCAATGGGCCGTGCGGGCACACCGATCGGTCCATTGCTGTACAACGCGTACCCGCTCACAACAGATGCAATGGGCCGTGCGGGCACACCGATCGGTCCATTGCTGTACAACGCGTACCCGCTCACTACAGATGCAATGGGCCGTGCGGGCACACCGATCGTCCCATTGCTGTACAACGCGTACCCGCTCACAACAGATGCAATGGGCCGTGCGGGCACACCGATCGGTCCATTGCTGTACAACGCGTACCCGCTCACAACAGATGCAATGGGCCGTGCGGGCACACCGATCGGTCCATTGCTGTACAACGCGTATTCCGGGATACAACGCGTACCCGCTCACAACAGATGCAATGGGCCGTGCGGGCACACCGATCGGTTCATTGCTGTACAACGCGTATTCCGGGATACAACGCGTACCCGCTCACAACAGATGCAATGGGCAGTGCGGGAACACCGATCGGTCCATTGCTGTACAACGCGTACCCGCTCACAACAGATGCAATGGGCCGTGCGGGCACACCGATCGGTCCATTGCTGTACAACGCGTACCCGCTCACTACAGATGCAATGGGCCGTGCGGGCACACCGATCGGTCCATTGCTGTACAACGCGTACCCGCTCCCAACAGATGCAATGGGCCGTGCGGGCACACCGATCGGTCCATTGCTGTACAACGCGTACCCGCTCACAAAAGATTCAATGGGCCGTGCGGGCACACCGATCGGTCCATTGCTGTACAACGCGTACCCGCTCACTACAGATGCAATGGGCCGTGCGGGCACACCGATCGGTCCATTGCTGTACAACGCGTACCCGCTCACAACAGATGCAATGGGCCGTGCGGGCACACCGATCGGTCCATTGCTGTACAACGCGTATTCCGGGATACAACGCGTACCCGCTCACAACAGATGCAATGGGCCGTGCGGGCACACCGATCGGTTCATTGCTGTACAACGCGTCCCTGTACAGGTCCTTCGCATATGTCACCATGCTTGTCACTGGTGAACGTATGCCAGCCACATATACTTGCCAGGGACTCAGGGGCACACCTACAACACCACACCCAGTCCACACTGTATCCTAAGGCATGTAAGGCTGCATTACCTTTTCTGTGTATGGGGGTAAACATGTGGTTTTTGGGGTGGCACTTGGGGGCAGCCACACCCAGGCTGTGCACGTGTTCATGGGGACAGGATCCTTTGTGTGTTGTGCACATGACCACTGTGATGTGCAACTGTTCATTTCGGAGCATGTGGCATGGTCACATTTCCAGGTTGTGTATGTGTATGACATGTCACATACCCCCAGGGTCCCATGTGGGAAGGCATGTACGTCACAGGTGACCCATTGCCACAATAGTGATGGCCCTCCACAGTCTGTGTGCATGTTGTGTTTCCGATGTCTCTGATTCCATGTGCACAATGGGAGACAGTCTCCACATCAACGTTGTTTGTGCATGGACTTTGATCTTGTGCGTGTGTGTGTCACAGACGTCCATGTCCTGCGGAGGCAACAGGGGCCACTAGCTGTGGGAGTCATGTTTGTTTTTCTGACGTGTACATGATACGCCATGTCATGCCAGTGTCCATGTGGCAAGACAGGGTCACTGGGAATCTACCTGTCAATGAGCCTGTGGCGCATCTGTCCAGACATGTCACTGTGGTGTGTGTGTGGAACGTGACAGCAGTAAATGGGTACTGTGACACAGCCTAATGGTTTCCCATAGCACAACCTGGAACCTGTTGTCAACACATGTTGAACTGAGATGTTAGATGATGGCCATGTAGGTGCCATATATCTCCGAACCGAACGGCACACACATCAAGTACTTGTTTCTCGTAATGATGTATCATGTGAAATTGAGTATGGTGAATGGCACATATGTGGGGTGACTGACAATCTTTCTTTCTTCACCTATGCACTGCAGGGCTCCAGCTGTCCATAGACATTCCCTGACCTGGCAACGATGGTGGAACGTGACAGCATCCGACGGTACCGCTTCACCAGGCAGCTGATTGAGGATTTGGCAGTGCGCTTGGCCCCACATTTGCAACCTGGCCGGCCGTACCCTACAGCGCTGACCCCTAAGGTGAAGGTGATGGCAGCCCTACACTTCTTTGCCACCGGTACCTTTCAACACACTGTGGCGACTGCTGGTGGGATGTCACAGACTATGTTCAGCCGTGTGCTACGCGATGTTTTGGAGGCAATGTTGAGATGCCTGAACCAGTACATCTATTTCCCTACACGTCAACAACTCACTGACGTCAAGAGTGACTTCTATGCCCTTGGGAGGATGCCACATGTCATTGGCTCCATTGATGGGACACATGTGGCTTTGGTACCACCACAGGCACATGAGCAGGCATACTGGAACCGGAAACATTACCATTCGATCAATGCTCTGGTGGTATGTCTTGCAGATATGAGCATCACACGTGTGTGCCCGTTTCCCCGGTTCGGCACACAATGCCTACGTGATGAGGAGTAGTCGCATCCCGAGGATGATGTCACAGATGCAGAACCAGCGTGCCTGGCTTGTCGGTGTGTACTGACTTTGTACCATTGTGTGTGTTCTGCTATGTTGTATTCCACCCACTTTTCGAACTCAGCTAATGTGCAATTGTCTGTCTGTAGGTGACTCCGGATACCCCAACATGCCGTGGTTGCTGACACCCCTCAGGAACCCTGTGACACCAGCCCAGATGCGCTACAATGAGGCACATGGTCGGACCAGGAGAGTGATCGAGCGGACATTTGGTCTCCTGAAGAGCCGCTTCCGCTGCCTGGACAAGACAGGAGGGGCCCTCCCATATGCCCCAGCAAAGGTGTGCAAGATTGTCATCGTCTGCTGCATGCTACACAACCTGGCAGTGCGGAAGGAGTTGTCTTTCATCCTGGATGACGATGACCAACGTCCGCCACCTGTGGAGGATCCTGGCCTGGGCCACGATGCCAGTGATGATGGTGATGTCCGCACACAGCTCATCACCAACTTCGTCAGCTGAATGTGAGTATCCAGAGAGTTGTCATGTCAATGATGTGAGTTTGCATGATATGTGTGGGTGGTGCTCTGGTGCTGTTTGAGTGTGGCCATGTGCTACTTGACTGCATGCGTGCAGCCATGTGTCCTTACAGTTAGTCTGTACTCCCCAACAGTGTTGACATGCTAACTTGGTTTGGGGTAGTTATCTTGTGTCATGTATTGGGCATGAGTATTGCAGTTCTGTCCTGTTCTTCAGTGGTTTTGACTGTGTGTCATGTCTGTCCTTCACAGGGTGCTTACAGAGTTGTTTGGTCAACTTGGATCCCCCGACACCATGATTCAGCTTTCAGGGTGGCAGCAGTCGTTTCCCTACAGGTGATGTGCCGCACACTCCTGGGGCCTGATTCACAGAACTAACTTACGTCAAAATCCTAAACTTACAACAGTTTTGGTATTCACAGAATGAACTTACACATTTGGGTATTCACAGAATGAACTTACACATTTGGGTATTCACAGAATGAACTTACAACAATTTTGGTATTCACAGAATGAACTTACACATTTGGGTATTCACAGAATGAACTTACAACAATTTTGGTATTCACAGAATGAACTTACACATTTGGGTATTCACAGAATGAACTTACAACAATTTTGGTATTCACAGAATTAACTTACTCATTTTGGTATTCACAGAAGGCACTTACTCATCAATGAGTAAGTGCCTTCAGTGAATACCAAAATGTGTAAGTTACACAAAATGTGTAAGTTACACAAAATGAGTAAGTTACACAAAATGTGTAAGTTACACAAAATGTGTAAGTGTCTTCTGTGAATACCAAAATGAGTAAGTTTATTCTGTGAATACCAAAATGAGTAAGTTCATTCTGTGAATACCAAAATGGTAGTAAGTTTAGGATTTTGACGTAAGTTAGTTCTGTGAATCGGGCCCCTGGACTTTATATCTTCTGCACTTGTTGACTGTGTGGCCACTGCCACGTGGGATTACCTTGCATTTGTAGTGGAAACAACTTGTTGCAAATGTGTAATAAACCTGTGCTTCACTTTGGGATGTGCGTTGTCTGTGGTCACACATCTGACTGACATTTGCTTACTGCACCTGTGGGCTAGTTGACACAGACTCTGAATAGGTGTGGTGTCTGTGCATTCCACAGTATTTCCTGGCAACATCAGTGTAGGCGATGAGTCCGATGGCCCTGGTGTCTCTGTGTTGTGAAGTCCTAGTGGTGTGTCTCCCTCATTTGTGTCACGTCACCATGACTCACTTGACGATGTTGTACTTGCTGTAGCAGTTAGCATACACAGTGTGATTTAGCAGATCATCATCCCCATGACAGTAACCACGTTGGAATCACAACAGAGGCAAGTATGGTGTATTAGTGATTTTATTTACATACATGTGTGAGTATAGTGCACAGGATGGTGGGTGCTGTACATTGGGATTGTGATCCAAAGTTCCCAGATGAGTTGCAAGTCTTGGTAGCAGAAATGTCCTGAGTGAAGTCCACAATCATCTGATACATTAGTCCAACTTAAACTCCCCATGTCATGTGGGAGAGTTGTGTTGCATTCTACAGGGTGAACAGTTTGTACACAAAGGAGAATTTCCAGAACAGGTGTTGGCTTCCTGGGGGATGTACATGGCCATCGACCTCTCAGTTTTCCTTCCTCGGACGACCCCTCTTCTTTGGGGGGACCCTCACGTGCAGGCTGCTGCGGTGCAGGGGACTCTCCGCCAGAGTCCTCCTCCCTCCCTGTGGCAGTTGCAGTTGTTGCAGCACCAGATGTTGTGGCCCCACAGGGAGGTGTGGCCATGTTGGTGCTATTCTGGCGGAGCCATGTCAATATGTCCCTATGCACCGCTGTCAGTTCTTGCCATGTGTCCCACTTGGACTCCATGCGAGACATGTGTGTCTCCACACGGGACATGTGTGAGTCCAAGCGGGCATGATGGGCAGCCTGCTGCTGTTTAATGTCCTTGAGGATCCCCACTACCTGGGTGACCTCTCCGGTGCTATTCTGGTACGCCTCAGCAATGCGTGCCAGTTGTGGGTCATCATGCAGTCCAGACCCCTCTACAAACAGCAACCTATGTCTACCACCCCTGGCGACACGTGCGGGACCTGCGGTGGCACGCACAGGTGACCCTAGGCCCCCTTGGGGGTTGTTACTGGGGTCGTTGTCCGTAGCTCGACGTTGGGCCAGGGTCCCTGTGCTGTTGTCATTGGTGGTCCTTGGTCTGTCCGTGTCGGCGGGGGTGGTCTGTGTGTTGGCAGTTGTTAGAGCAGTGGGTGCAGGGGGTGCAGATGTTGGTCCTGCTGGTGCTGCATGATGACTCACGCTGGAGGTGCCAGGTAGGTCTTCGCCATCCGAGGAGGGCAGAGGCTGTTCCACACCAGTGGGCTCAGTGTCCCCCGGAGCCTGGGACAGGGACTCCTCCTCGCCTGCTGCTGTGTCCCCATCATCACCTGTTTTTGGAAGAGACACACAATGTATGTTATAGTTCTACAGGCATCAATGGTTCACACACCTGACAGTTGTGACTGTACCTCTGGATGCGGGCCTGTACATTGCATTGTCCTAAGTTGTCACAGTAAGAGGTTGATATTGGTGTAGCACATTGTCCTGCTAACCTGAGCCATTTCATTGTGAATGTTGAGGTGTGTGCATGGCCAGCATTGGTTGTATTTGGTGGACATCCGGCCCTCCTTCTCCACCCAGCCCAGTTATCCCACCATGAAGCATGCCACCCTTGCAGTGGGTTCAGGTTGACTCTCAGGATGTCATTCAGTGGTGTCCTGCTGTTGGTTGGTGCACAGGTCCCAGCAGGTTCTGGTACTCCCCACAACAGAGCACCATTGTCAGACATCTTTGATATGGCTTTTCACTCCCTGTGAGGTGTGCATGCTTCAGTGCTAGCTTGCTGGGCCATGTGGGTGGGGGATGTTGAGCTGTGACTGCCAGTCCCATCATGCTATTGCCTACACCCCCCTTCCCAGCATGCCCATACGTCCTTCTTTTTGACTCTGTTTCCCTGTGGGGTAGTGTGCCTGTGCTAACAGGATGGCTGACAGGGTTGTCCTGGTGGTTGTTTGGCTACAAGTCCCAAGAGTGTCCCTGTGCTTCACACAGCATAACCCAGGGTGGTGGTTCTTTGTGGGATCTTCAATTAGAGTGTGAGGCATTGCATTCTCCCAGGTGGGTTATGTGGAGTTAGTGTTGAGGGGGGGTGTGAGGAGAGCTGCTTGTAACTATGGTCAGTGCTGTCAGTCCTCCTTCCCACCCAGCCAGATATCCCACCATGGAACGTGCTTCCATTGCAGGGAGTGCAAGTTGGCTTTCAGGATGTCAGGCAGTGGTGTCCTGCTGTTGGTTGTTGCACAGTTCCCAGCAGGGCCTTGTGCTCCCCACAGCAGTACCCAGTGTCAGCCATCTTGTCAGTCCTTTTCCACTCCCTGTGATGTGAGCATGGTTCAGAGTGGTGTTGATGGGCCAATTGTGAGGGTGACCAATATCTGTGACCACAACTCCCATCATGCTATTGCCTACACCCCCCTTCCCAGCATGCCCATACTTCCTTCCTTTTGAGTAGACTTCACTGTGTGCGAGTGTGACAGCAATGGCAAGATGGCTGACAATGTGGTCCTGTTGTTTGTTGGTGCACAGTTCCCAGCAGGGCCTTTTGCTCCCCACAGCTGAGGCCAGTGTCAGACATCTTTGAAGTGGCTTTTCACTCCCTGTGAGGTGTGCATGCTTCAGTGTGAGGTTGCTGGGCCATGCGGGTGGGGGATGTTGAGCTGTGACTACCACTCCCATCATGCTATTGCCTACACCCCCCTTCCCAGCATGCCCATACTTCCTTCCTTTTGAGTGGACTTCACTGTGTGCGAGTGTGACTGCAATGGGAAGATGGCTGACAATGTGGTCCTGTTGTTTGTTGGTGCACAGTTCCCAGCAGGGCCTTGTGCTCCCCACAGCTGAGGTCAGTGTCAGACATCTTTGAAGTGGCTTTTCACTCCCTGTGAGGTGTGCATGCTTCAGTGTGAGGTTGCTGGGCCATGCGGGTGGGGGATGTTGAGCTGTGACTACCACTCCCATCATGCTATTGCCTACACCCCCCTTCCCAGCATTCCCATACTTCCTTCCTTTTGAGTGGACTTCACTGTGTGTGAGTGTGACAGCAATGGTAAGATGGCTGACAGTGTGGTCCTGTTGTTTGTTGGTGCCCAGTTCCCAGCAGGGCCTTGTGCTCCCCACAGCTGAGGCCAGTGTCAGACATCTTTGAAGTGGCTTTTCACTCCCTGTGAGGTGTGCATGGTTCAGTGTGAGCTTGCTGGGCCATGTGGGTGGGGGATGTTGAGCTGTGACTACCACTCCCATCATGCTATTGCCTACACCCCCCTTCCCAGCATGCCCATAGTTCCTTCCTTTTGACTCTGCTTCCCTGTGGGGTAGTGTGCCTGTGCTGACAGGATGGCTGACAGTGTTGTCCTGGCGTTTGTTTGGCTACAAGTCCCAAGAGTGTCCCTGTGCTTCACACAGCATAACCCAGGGTGGTGGTTCTTTGTGGGATCTTCAATTAGAGTGTGAGGCATTGCATTCTCCCAGGTGGGTTATGTGGAGTTAGTGTTGAGGGGGGGTGTGAGGAGAGCTGCTTGTAACTATGGTCAGTCCTCCTTCCCACCCAGCCAGATATCCCACCATGGAACGTGCTTCCATTGCAGGGAGTGCAAGTTGGCTTTCAGGATGTCAGGCAGTGGTGTCCTGCTGTTGGTTGTTGCACAGTTCCCAGCAGGGCCTTGTGCTCCCCACAGCAGTACCCAGTGTCAGCCATCTTGTCAGTCCTTTTCCACTCCCTGTGATGTGAGCATGGTTCAGAGTGGTGTTGATGGGCCAATTGTGAGGGTGACCAATATCTGTGACTACAACTCCCATCATGCTATTGCCTACACCCACCTTCCCAGCATGCCCATACTTCCTTCCTTTTGAGTGGACTTCACTGTGTGTGAGTGTGACAGCAATGGCAAGATGGCTGACAATGTGGTCCTGTTGTTTGTTGGTGCACAGTTCCCAGCAGGGCCTTTTGCTCCCCACAGCTGAGGCCAGTGTCAGACATCTTTGAAGTGGCTTTTCACTCCCTGTGAGGTGTGCATGCTTCAGTGTGAGCTTGCTGGGCCATGTGGCTGGGGGATGTTGAGCTGTGACTACCACTCCCATCATGCTATTGCCTACACCCCCCTTCCCAGCATGCCCATACTTCCTTCTTTTTGAGTGGACTTCACTGTGTGTGAGTGTGACAGCAATGGCAAGATGTCTGACAGTGGTGTCCTGCTGTTGGTTGGTGCCCAGTTCCCAGCAGGGCCTGGTACTCCCCACAACAGAGGACCATTGTCAGACATCTTAGAAGTGGCTTTTCACTCCCTGTGAGGTGTGCATGCTTCAGTGTGAGCTTGCTGGGCCATGTGGGTGGGGGATGTTGAGCTGTGACTACCACTCCCATCATGCTATTGCCTACACCCCCCTTCCCAGCATGCCCATACTTCCTTCCTTTTGACTCTGCTTCCCTGTGGGGTAGTGTGCCTGTGCTGACAGGATGGCTGACAGCGTTGCCCTGGCGTTTGTTTGGCTACAAGTCCCAAGAGTGTCCCTGTGCTTCACACAGCATAACCCAGGGTGGTGGTTCTTTGTGGGATCTTCATTTTGAGTGTGAGGCATTGCATTCTCCCAGGTGGGTTATGTGGAGTTAGTGTTGAGGGGGGGGGTGAGGAGAGCTGCTTGTAACTATGGTCAGTGCTGTCAGTCCTCCTTCCCACCCAGCCAGATATCCCACCATGGAAGGTGCTTCCATTGCAGGGAGTGCAAGTTGGCTTTCAGGATGTCAGTCAGTGGTGTCCTGCTGTTGGTTGTTGCACAGTTCCCAGCAGGGCCTTGTGCTCCCCACAGCAGTACCCAGTGTCAGACATCTTGTCAGTCCTTTTCCACTCCCTGTGATGTGAGCATGGTTCAGGGTGGTGTTGATGGGCCAATTGTGAGGCTGACCATTATCTGTGACTACAACTCCCATCATGCTATTGGCTACACTGACTTCACCAGCATACACAGAATTCCTTCCTTTCAGTGAGCTTCCCTGTGAGGTGGTGTTCTAGTGGTGGCAAAATATCTGACAGTGTTTGTTGGTTATATTTGTGCCACTGCCTTGCTCTATTTGTTGTTAGGTTTGTACATGTCATGACACAGTTACATGTCACTATGAGATGGCAGGTATTGTGTTTGTCTGACTGGCATTCACATCTTGGGATGATTATGTTTTGGTTGCTGTGGATTTGCTAAGGGTGCATGGTTTGACTATCCCCTTGACAGTGATGTGTGTGTGTTGTCACACCATATTGTGTATATTTGTTGTGTACTCACCAGGCTCTGGGATGTTTGTTAGTCCATATACGCTCACTGGTGGTAGGATGGCCCGCACCTTCTCCTCCCAGGGCCTGAGGTATAGTGGTTTGGCAGGAGGGCCACTGCCGGTGTGCTGGCTCAGGATGTAATCCTTCTTCAGTAGGTCCCTGACCCTCCTGCGCACATCATACCACCTGTTCTGGATGTCTTCCTTTGTGCGCAAACATGGTGAATGTGCGTTGACCCTGTCGACGATCCTCTCCCACATCTTGGTTTTCTGCGCCATGGGGGTTTGTTGGACCAATGTGCCAAACAACTGTGGCTCTACCCTGAGGATCTCGTCTACCAGGACTTCCAATTCACTATCTAGGAACTTATGATTCTTCTTTGGGGGCATGGTGATGGGTGGTGGTGGTGATTGGTGTGTGTGCAAGTGAGGGTGGGTGAGTGTAGGTTTTGCTGGGTGTGTGTGAGGGTGCTATTTGTTGAGGTGCTAATGGTGTGTGGCTTGTGTGATGGATGAGCTGTGAGTGTGTCTGTGGTTGCTGTCTGATGGTGTTCTGTGCTGGCAGGTCAGTGGAATTTGCAAAGGATCATGGTAGGGATTTGTGGCCTTTATATAGGTGGAGTTGGGGGTGTGTCCTTGTTCCATTTTTTTCCCCCTGTATTTATTGACTTTGTCATTGCTTGTTTGGCCCTCTTTTTTTGTATTTTTTCCTTTGTAATTTTTGTGCATGTAGGAGACGTTCTTCTGACCGAGTAGGACGCTGCAGTTGTCTCGTGCGAGCTTCTCTGAGTCGTTCCCGCTGTGTTTCAGCTAGGTTTCATGTGCGGCGTACGCGTCGGTCGTGGAGTATTGTGTTGGCTCGGCTGGCTTTTGTATGCGTGTCGGTCGTACGGCTTGAGCTCCATGCGACTAGGTCTGGTTTTGCACGCATTGCATTGTACTGCGCGGGTCGGAGTTCGCAGGTACGTTTCGTTCGGGTTGATTCCTGGTGCGTGTCGGTCGGTTCGATTCGCGTGGTTTCCCGGCCGGATAGCTTGTTTCCGTCCGGGTCGGTCGTTCGGCTTGTGTTCCGTACGAGTCGGTCGTGATTCACATTCATTTCATCGTACTACCCGGGTCGGGCAGCGCCGGTACATGTCGGTCGGAGTAAATTCCCGTACCGAGTCGGTCTGTACGTTTTCCGGCCCGAATCGGAATCGGCCCCTAACTGTCCTCCAGTCGTCCAGCCAGTCCCATGCATCGCTAGGATTTGTAAAGTACCAGGTTTTGCCGTCTGCCGATATCCTTAGCTGCGCTGGGAAAATCCTGGAGTATTTTATCTCTCATTCTCTCAAGGCCCTATTGACTTCCAGAAAGCTGCATCTCAATTAACCTGCTCATGGTTTGATACAGTTATGGAGAGGGAGGGATGTAGGAGGTGGAGTTACGTCTGTCCTACCCTTATATATAAACGATTCTTCCGGAACAATCTGAGTAAAGAAGGCAGACTGGAGGACCTTTATTGATTTTCATTTTATCTTTCTTTACAGACAAATGGGACCAGAGGGGTGGGTGGTGCTAAAATAAAAGATTAGAAGAGGGTGAAGCAGACAGAATGGAAGCACCCAGATTATGTCCCACCTATATTCCTCTAAAGGTTGATGCAATGCTAAACCCGATACGTCCTATTCCTTTGGGAAACATCAGAGTTAAGTGGAGACACATCAACCTGAGCTTGTGTTGGAAACTCATAACAAATGGAAACTCTTGCTGAAAGATTTTTTTTTAATATATTCATTTTTTTTATTTTATCTCGTTATGACAACAAAAAACATCAATACAGTTTGAGCGGTTTTCCCCACCACCATCACTATCCCATAGTTCTTTGGGAAGGTTCTCCTGTATACTTTGCAGTCTGAGCATTTATTTATTTATTTAAGAGTTTTATAAAGCGCCAGAATCACTCCCGAAGGAGTATCTCTGCGCTAAGCGAACCTACGGGCAGGTGAAGACAGACTAAAATAGGGAGGCTTTAAGCAGTTTCCTGAAACGTAGATAGTCCGGGCATTGTCTGAGTTGTAGGGGGAGCTCATTCCAGTATGATGGGGCGAGGAGGGAAAAAGTTTTCCCACCAAGTCTAGCTTTCCTAACCCTTGGAACCTGTAAAAGAAGTTTACAGCTGGATCTCAGTGTCCTGTGCGGAGAATAGGGCTTCAGTTTGCACGAGATGTAAGAGGGACCCTTGTTATGGATGGCTCTATAGACTATGCAGCCAGTCTTAAATTTTATCCGCTTACGGACTGGTAGCCAATGAAGTCTGCGAAGCAGCGGCATCTCTAACATCCATGCATCCATAATATCGTATTCAAAGTCCTACATTTCAGTCTCTACCTCAAGTGAATAGCCCCACCATCTGTCTGAGATCTTAGCATGTTTTTGAGGGCAGCCCCACACTCTATAAACCAGCTGTTCAATTTTCACACAAACATCTTGCCAGGCGCCCATTCTCTAAATGTGGGGCCTTTAGCTGAGCTCTAGGGTATAGTGATATCCCTTTTGGCTATTATATACCCAATTCAACCAGAGTACTAAGAAATGTGGACCACCCCATTCACCCATGAGGCCAAGAAGCATAATTTTAGGATCTAAGCTCATTCCCTCCCCACTACCTCATTCAGTATCTCTGCTATACTCTGCCATCTGCCAATAGAGTGATATTACTTGACATTCCCATATTGCATGAATATAAGTGCCCTCAGCCACTCTGCTTTGGTGCTCGCCCCATCTTCCAGCGTCACACTGAATGATAGTAGAACCTGTGAAATACTTACACTGTATTTGATATTGTTGTGAAGAGATTGCCATATATTTAATCGCCATCTTGGCTTCAGTCTAATCATCGGCCTCTAAAGTGGCCACATGTTCTTCCCATTTGACTTGCAAGCCCGCTGAAAGACTTTAATTGAAGGGATCAATTAGTTGGCATGTGTGGATTGTTCGAAGCTTTTAAAAGGAAATCAAGAATCCTAGAATTTTATTATACCCAGATGCCCAGAATCTCCCTTTCTACCTTGTACCAAATCTGGAGGTAGAAAAACAGCTTAAAACTATCCACCTGCATTGTCTCTTGCATGCCTACTGGACTCTCTCATTGTTCAGAAGAAGCCCAGTAGTGCTGTGAGTGACAGGTAAAACCTGGAACTTCCTAGGAGGCAGAAAAGCCTAAATCTGAGAGGTCTAGAGAGCATAGTGAAGCAGCTTTTATCTCTCTTTGTACCCTCAGAGGTGTCCAGCTGAAGTAAGATCTATGCACTGACTGGAGTTTTCACTGGACCTTCTGCCACTCAAGATCAATATTAAAGTCCTCAAAGTGCAGAAAATGTATTTGCAAGGTTAAAGAGGATCAAGCCTTTGAAGATGAAAGCCTCTTTGATATTGAAGCATTACTCAGGATTAAAGCGTTTGATGCTGAGACATCATTCATGTCACCAAGAAAGTGTACTTCCCAAAGAAGGCTTTTTCAAAAGCACTATTGCACCACACTTTGTGCCTATACCTCTAGGGCACTATTTCCGCTTAATCGTTAAGTGTGAGATGACAATGTCTGACACTTAGACTCTCCTCCTTCAAAGGCTATAACGTACATATTGGGGAGAGGGGCATCCAAGCTGAGCATTCTGATGCTTACCGCAGCAATGAAAACTTTGGTCATGTTTGAGAACCTCCATCACTGAAGCTTATTTAAACTCATGTTGCCCCTGAGATTTAATAAACATGCACTGGAACTGTTTCTCAGTGCTTCTTGATTGAAGTCGCTACGCCCCACCTTCTGAAGTAGTACAGATGTTGGGAACATGATATAATTTGCAAGGGCAGATCCACAACCCGATTCTGTAATTTTGTTTCTGAACTACTACTGCTCCATTGTTGACATGTTTCTGAAAAAAGAGAGAAAGAGATTGGATTACATCCTGCACTGCTGGGAAGATAGGTTAAGCTATTATGGGAAAGCTTGCAAAACTTCACAGAAGGTCTCCCTATAAAGGAAGGGACACATTTCAAGAAATTCTTGTTAAAGTAATGATGACTTACAGATAAATCATCTGCACTATAACCAATGAATCGGACGTGGTTGCACATGACAAAGCTCATCATGGCAGTGTCTTATAATGGTCAGGCCAGCTGCCTGACAAAGGATTTGGATTTTGCCTTTTTCCAGAAACACCCTTTTCATAAAACCAAAGTGAGGATGAGATGCAGTAGGTGAAATTCTGTGTTGGACAGTTGGACAAGAAGAAAAAGGATTACTGCAAGCACAATTGTAGTGCCCAGGTGCTTTGGTTTAACCAACAAGTTCAAACCCCTGAGTTGCTTCTACAGTAGCAAACGCCACCGTATCTCCTTTTTGACACTTTGTAGAGGACAACATCATTGGTCAACCTGAGTCGTAGCAAGAATTATGAGATTGATGACTGCTGGTTATCATGTACAATGGCTATGCCTTGAGGGTCAATTCATCTCCACAGAAATTTCTTCCAACAGATTCAGTTCAGTTAGACAAGACACACTCTCTGAACAGACGTCTGCATCCTTGTAAACAAACAAGCCTTAGAGATGGTCCAGGTTCCCACAAAGGAAGAATTAAGATGATGTTTCTTTGTGATACAAAAGAAAGGGTGCAGGCATGAGTTCAGACCAATTCTCAGGATGAAAACTTTCAGAGTCTCAATGACTGGATGCTGTGAAGGTATTTCTTGTTTCCTTCTTGATTGGTCTAAGAAAGGGTGACTCCTCCCAGTAGCAACAGTGCACCCTACACCTTGTACACTCATAAAAAGTTGACGTGTTTCTCCTTACGAGGGTCCTACTCAGGAAAAAAAGCCACTAAGGACAGAAAAACCTCCTTGGCAATATTAGCAGTTCTTGATTGAAGAGGATGAATGATACAGTTGAAAAGCAGGGGACCAACTATAAATTGAGTCAGAGTTGAAAAACAGCCTAATATAAATCTTCCATGCTAGGAAATCTGATAAGCATTACTGCTGCAGAAAAAGGTAGGAAAAAGGATGTAAAAGGAGTGTTGAATGAGATGAAAAAGAGGAAACTGAAGCGTTGCAACTCAACCTTGTTTGACCAAAGACTCCTTCTAGGCAGGAAATTACATCACATGAAAAATGTCCGGCACTATCTCTTGAACTGGGAATCTTTAACAACAAACACTGGAAAAGTGATCATCTTGATAGCAATGTGTTTAAAGCTAGCCACACCTACTTCTTCAGGAAAATGACTTTAGCTCAAATAGCAGGCTTAGGGACGTTTTTCTTTGCTGCCGTACTGTGATTCTGCAGCTGATTCTTCAGCCTGGCACTCACTAAGCAGAGAGACAGGAACGTCGTTACTGCGCACCTAGTGCAAGAACCTAACATCCGCCGCCGCCTCCTCTGCTAAGTCTTGTTTCCAGGTGTAACACAAATGTATTCATAAATGCATCAAGAAAACTGAATATGCGCTATCATTATGCATAATTGATGTATGAAAGCATCAAGCGTTCCTTAAGTTTATAGTTAGGATCATTACCAGTGCAAACTACTCCCATTCGGTCTCAAAGCAACCCTTCTAACCTTCTCCAAATGCATAGCTCTGATAATGGTGCACTTCAGAAAGAAGATATCTTTGTTTGTCCATACCTTGCCGACTGACTCATCTAAACTTCTCCTGCCTGAAAGGGATTATTTTTAAACTTTCAAGTGGCAGTCTTTATTTTAAATCAACGAGGTTTGGATGTCTGGTATGCCAAATCAACTATGACCCAATCAATTCCCTAACTGGGATTGATTTTGGACATTTAAGAGTAGAGAATGTCTACTATACATCTAAAATGTCAATAGTCTGAAAAGACTGCACACCTAACAGCCCACAGATTTAATGTCTTTTAAGCTCCATGGCATCTTACATTTTTTGGTACCAAATGTGTGTGTTAGTATAAATCTGCTGTAACAATATCTGGAGGATGAGTGAAATCATTGCTCAGGCAAGTAGGATGACACACGTAAGCTAACACCTGTAACTGTACTGCCCTTCGTACAATGGTGCAGAGTAAAGAAACAGCTAAAGGGTTTTCCATTTCATCAGGACATTTCATCTCAGACAATCATGCCTGTAGTTCAGACAATCAACTCAAAAAGACAAGTTTCAGAGTCCTATGCCTAGACGCAAAGAACATCTGGAAATGGCTAATAGCCTAGATATCTATAAATTACTGCAGTCCATCTCCCTGGAGTACGTCCTACAAAAGCCAACTTCTCAACAGATTGTTCCATTAAAACCACAAGGAGGTCCTAAAAGGCAATGTGCTGCACAAATTGATCTGCAATTGTAGTTTCCCATAAATATACTTCTTTATAGCTGAAGAAAACTGCATATGTCCATTCTTCATCTTCTGATATTATCATGCCGACACTAAAGAGAATGCTTTTGGGTCTTCTAGTCAGAGAAATATTTCAACTATATTCCAACCAAAGTGAGCCTGACCCCTATAGTCGTAGCTTGCCAATCATGTTTCACCATTCTCCTACACGTTAGTATGTCCACACAAAAAGGATGCCATAGAAGCTGAATTTCCTTTGCAAGATCTGATGATACCTCATGCACCCTACTCTACCACTGTTGAGCTTATCTTATGAAAAAAAAACACTATGGTTATCTAAATCTGCCCCCTCTGGATGTACATTCTGAAGGAAGCCAAAAGTCCTTCTACCAAAGCTTACTTCTTCAGATGGAAGTAATTCTTCAGCTGATACATTCTAAATAATATTGACCCTACGAAATGCAAGTAAAAAGGTCTCCCTTGCCTGGGGCTGCAGATTCATTAAATAAGGTACACCTAAAGTGGCATGCACGAACAACTCGAAATAAAGGATTTCTTAGATGGAATCAAAGGTTATGTTCCAAGTAAGAATTCTCGTACAAAAAATGAGACCCTAAAGGGGAATGAAATTAATGAAGTCCTACGCGTGTATCTTCCTAGCACAACTGACTTTATTAGTGTAGAGAACACTGCCCAGCCTGCCGAAGCCCAACAGATAAGTATAGAAGCCTCTGATATAAATTAATCAGGCTTTTCTATCATTGTAGTTCAGCCTAGAGTTACAACACATTTACCTTTCCACAAAACCAATTCATATTTACAGTGACTGATTATAAAGGTATAGTCACCCTGTAAAAATAACACCAAAAATTACTAAGAGATAAAACGCTTGATACATTTGGCTCAGTGTAACATTAATCCGTAAATGTTGCTATCTTAACTTGTGTTACAAATGAAATCATTTTGATCGATGCAAGGAACATAGAATGATGTTTAGCAACATCTGATAAGATCTACCACATTTATCAAAAATCATTTTTCAAATTGTTTAATGGGCTACAACATTCTCCATGTCGAACTCCAAAAGACTTTGCACTTGACATTTACTGTTGTCGTTCAAAACCATCTTGACAGGGACTCACCACTTTCGCCCGCCCCTCATCCTGCCACCACTGGCCACCATCAACCTTTACAGCAATGCGACGCAACTCTTGCACACACAACATCCCAGAAACTTGGCAGCCCTTTTTAAACACGCATTGGCAAAGCCAATAGGTCTGGCTCTGGCAAGAGCAATGTTTTCTTTTTTTCTTCTGTTTTTGTCTGCAAACAAATGCAACTTGCAAAAAAAAAATATTAAAAAATAAAGGATTAGTCGAACAGCCTTGCCACACCGCCCTGCCACAGCATTCCTATTTAACGACTACAAACTGGTAGTGGTAACCCATTCGGAAATGGAAAGGGGTCCCTTTGGGACCGCTTCCCCATTTGGTGAATGTAAAAAAAAAGTTTAAGAGGCGGCAGTGGTCCACGGGGCTACTGCATCTTCTTAAACAAACAAAAAAAAGAAAGAAACTCTTTTTTTAAAAATCAAGTCCCCTTTCCTTTAAGTAAGATGGGCTGCATTTGAAAAAAATAAAAGAAAGATTGCTTTATTAACAGGCAGTGGCAAAGCCAATAGGTCTTGGCAATATGAGAGTTATAGGTGTTGGCAATGTTAATGCATTTGTGTATATCAATGAGAACAGCCCCAGAGCTATACACAAATACATTTACATTGCCATTGCCTATAGCATTTGGATTGCCGAGACTTTTTGGGTTTGCCAATGCTTGTTATATCTTGTTGCAGCTGCCACCATTGCAGGCTTCCTTAAATATCTTCCCAGCCACAGCACTCCTAGCTAGGATGCTACAGGACAAGCACAGAATGCTCTTTGTAGAGGTTATCTTGTTATGACGTAATACTGTCCCCATTAACATACTGTATTGCATGTTATGGTTCTAGTTAAGCTACCAGTTCTTTACTGTTTGGACCGCCGGGCAGGAGACTGGCAGGACAGGGCTGGGCTGAACATGGCCTCCCATTTGGTTGAAAAAAAAGTCACTTTTTGAAGTACTGTATGTTTGTGAAATTCTCATTCAACTCTTTTGCATACCGCACTGGTATATGACTCGGCTTCAGATTATTTAATAACTGGTATTGCTCTCGGCAGCGGGTTAGAATGTTTAATTAGAAACTTGCATACTAGTTCTGAAAATAGGGAGTTAGCGACTGAAAAGCATTGTGAAAGTCCTGATTTTGAGGCGAGAATCCACCCTACAAATAACCTAGCAAAATTCACATACTTAATATAGTTTTATTACCAAATAAGTGAAATATTGAGAGAAAATTGCAGACTCTCCTAGCCAGTTGGTGAAGGAGAGTCCTGATTTTATTAAAGACAAACGCTGTGAATATTATACAGTCTCTCTTTATACTGTTTATTCATATTAGCACATGAATTCAAAGTAAAATAATATACTCCATAATCCTGTTCTCTGGGCAGGAAGTAGAAACAAAAACAAAGGACAACATATAGTTTATACAAGTGCAGCCATTAAGAAACCTCCTCTTTTCATGCTGCTATGTGCGTTAAAAGTTGACTGACTATATCCTGTGCTTGGTTGCAGATGTATGCTTTGGAGTTTGTTCATTGCTGCATGAGCGTTTGCAGCTTCTCGATTCCTTGTATTGAGATATTGCTTCCAGTTTGGTTTTACAGTGTATCAGAGTGAGCTTGTTTAAAAAGAGAAGCCGCCTGATACAAGAGACACTGCATAATATAATCTTTACACATCCCTATGCAGCACCTTGTATTTCTTAGCAGAATTTTCATGTAGAGCAACGTTTGAGACCCATCAACAAGCTCTGAGTACAGTACTTCACACAACAGACCACTCAGGTCCATTTGCATTGCCTCTTAGAGTAGTCAATTTACATTACAGTGATTTGTACAATATAGCAGCAAAGGTACCACCAATACTGCAGCATGCTTTCTCTGTAAACTGTGTGGTAGTAAACAGCAGTAGTTGTCCTATATAGCACCTTGCTTGATACAGCTGCAAGTTAAATATAAATTTGGTCCAATGCTTAATTTGTAGTAACGTAAGTACCAGGCCCGAGGTATTTCTTAGGAGACCACCATGGTTGACATTTCCCTCTGTCCCTGACAGCATTGCCAAATGCCTACCATCAAACAATGAAAGTGTTACATTTAGATTTTTCCAGATCACTTTAATGCTGCCAATACGTTCTGCACACGCTGCTTTTCTGTTTTGTTTTTTTAAAGTACATTAAACATGCTGATGATGAGTCCTGCTCAAAAAGACAGACACTGCCACAATGTAGGTGACTGTCATAAATAATCGTTTCATATAAAAGACCAGTAGGCTTCTTGTGAAGGGCTCAAATGGCAAAGAAGCAAGTTTCGGATTGAGAACTTTGTTGAACTAAACAGCAAGCTTCATTTACAGCACGTTTTATGAAACAGTAATAATTATTGTAACGGTTCTACGGTTACCAGCGCATGGCAAGAAAATGGGCTTGTTAATGTTGGTTGGATGGTAAAATATAAATGTTATCAGGGTTCAGTGGCCCTTCAGGCCTCTGAGCCCGGGTGACACTGCTCCTGCTGCACCATGTACAGCTACGTTTCTGAATAAGTGTGTTATAACGATAATAGCTGACAAATTCTGCAGAGCATAGCACCTCTCATGCCGGTGGCAATCAACACGCTTTCTTGGAAGACAGGAAACGCTGCACATGCTTTGGCACTACAATAAGGACTTCAGAAAGTACAGCAGCCTTCCTTGTCAACAAATTGCTTTAAACATGGCCTTTCACTCTTGCCTTGGGAGACGGTGCTGAAGCCGGCTGCTGAGCCAGCAGTACAGTAACAGCGCCGTACTGTCTACAAATGAATGATCCTGGCACTGAAACGGCGACTGCTGCCGTGCACAGTGATTTAAGGCCCCGGTGGCCTGGGTCGTGCCAACGGCACTCTTGCAGGGGAGTGGAATCACTGATGCCTGTGAGAGATCCACGCAGGCGGCCATGCAAAGCAATGCGACTGCTGCAGACCCAGAGCACATATGCACCAACAAGCATCACAAACTAAACCTGCAATAGGAGATACTTCTAAGAAAGCACCAGGCAGTGCATGCACACAGAGCGCAGAATCAATGTCCGGCAAGAAGTATGCATGCAATCAAAATAATAAAAATGGTCCCCTAAAAAGTGGCCCACATTTGAGAATTGTGGCAGTTTTGAACCAAGAGAGGATGAGGAGCAACGGCTTGAGCTGCCGATTTCAAAGCGCTGCAACTTCGCACTATATAAAAACTTCTTAAAAAATTAAACAGTAAGAGCCTGCAGAGCGAGCTGCAGTGCTTCTAATGTGTGGCAGGACGGTCACCCATTGAAAAAAATAAATAGATAAAGTAGTCCAGATACAATAGCTAAAAAATGGCTGCTGCATAGTTTTACAGTACTTGATTGGTGCTCTCGCTGCCGGCTAATGACTGGAACAGGCATTACCTATGCATGCTATTGTCAAATTGTGATACTGAAAAATGGAGCGACGATGGTGTCAGCAAATGGCAAGCTTATGGGCGGGCTGAAGCCCCAGATGTAGACACAGCAGTCTCGGTTCGAAACCGCGCATGCGCGCCGCGCCGTCTAGTGCCGAAACCTAAAAAGCAATCACAGACATAGTAGTCTGCTGATCCAAGCAGTCCACCATCCCTGTGATGGCGGCAATTCCTAGTGGGTCGCAATTTGCAACTTTCCTTATTAATATTCATGAGATTGGATGATTTGCGACCCACTTGGAATCGCTATTTTAAAATGAAGAGTTTCATACTTTTGGAATAGCTATTTCTCAATTGCGATTCCAGGTAATTACTATTCCTATTGTTAGTACATCTGGCCCTTAATGGAAATATTGGGCTGACTCATTGCCCCACTCTGTATGCTGTGGTGATTGCAAGCAAATTGTGGATGATTGCTGAACAGACCAACGGATGGAAAAGGCTGATACATAGCCTATGTAGTTATATATGCATGTCATTTTGTTCGAATTAAAATGAAAAAAAAGCATGAAGATGGCAAGACAGTTAAAGCTGTCTATAGGCCAAATTTAATTATGTACAATTAGAAAAAGAACGGGTGAAAATGCTTCCATTTCTTACCGGTAATTGCATTACTCATAGTCCTACTCCCTCGCCTCCATTCATCACAAATTGAGACTCCCTTGCCTCCATTAGACTTCAATCAGCTGCCATCAAACAGAATAAAAGGCCCCTCCTAGCACTGCTTCCTCCTGTACGCAAACAAGCTTGGCACTAATGCAACTCAGTTGTTATGCACTGGGAGAGATTTTGAATGAAGATGAAGGAGTAGGGCTAGGAGTAATGTAATTACTGGTAAGCAATGGAAGCATTACCTCTACGTCCCTTCCTCACCTTCATTCATCACAAATTGAAACATAGCAGGCCAGAAAAGAAGACAACTGAGTTGGAATCAAAACAGCAATAATTTATTCCAAAACCAGAAAAAGAAAACAGCTCTATTGCATCATAGAGGCAAGCACCTTATGACCTAGAACATCATATTACATCAACCTTCGCAATTCGATAATGTCTTACGAAACTTGAGGGAGTACAAGTTCACAAGAGGCATCCTGCAATTCAGCCTTTGAGGTCACTATGCTCCTTGTAGGCCTCCCTTGAATCCCTTTAGGAGGAACATCACCCAAAGTCCCATATGCCAAAGAAATTAACGATCTTATCCATTGTTTCAAAGTGGGAGTAGCTGCTTTCCCCCTTTTTCACATGCCCAAAATTAACAGGGACTCAGACCTCCAGAAAGGTTTCACCCTGTCAAGTAAACCGGAAGAGCCCTCCTGACATACAAACAATGCAATCTCTGTTTCTTCTCAGATGAAGGAGAGGGGCTAAACTCTGTAAGCATTATCTCCTACTGAGCGTGAAAGGAAGAATCTACCTTAGGCTTTAAGGAAGGAACAGGAATCAGGTCTACACGATCCTGAAAAATTATGCAAAAAGGATGGTTTTAAGATAATGCTCCTAGCTCTCCCACCCATCTGGCGGATGTAATCGCCACCAAATAACAAGTCCTAAACATAAGAAACTTTTAAAGTCTATGAACTTCAAATGCTCAAAAAGAGGGCCAGTTAAAGCATTTAAAACTAAAGGGACATTCCACTCCAGAAAGCACCTAGCAAGCGTCAGAAACAGATTAAACAACCCCTGAAAGAATCAAGGCATCAATCCTTCTTCATCTCTCAAGTTTCTCCATGATCCTCTCAAGGTCCTTATAGCAGCCCGCTGCACTTTTAGTGTTGCAACTGTTAAACCTAAATGAGCACCGTCCTTTAAGAATTCCATAATCCGAAAACGACTAGCTGAAGTAGGATCAACCTCTTTTCTCTTAAACCGGTGAGAACAAGATCTCAAATGCCCGAAAAGCACAAAGAGTAGATGAGAACTGAGATGCCTGAAGCATGACAGCAAGCTCCTCTGGTACCCCATGATCAACTTAACGCATTTGCTCAACCTCCAAGCCGTCAGCTGCAACTTCACCAGTGTCCCTTGACTCAAGACCAGGAAGTCAAGAGGAGAATGAACCATGGGTAACTTCCATCTTTGATTTACCTTCAAGCCCTCTAACAGGGGAAACCAATTCACCCGTGGCTAATGGGAAGCAGTGAGGACCACTTGTGCTTTCTCTCTGTCTCTCTCTCTCTCCTGACCCTCACTAGAAATGATCTGATCAAGGTTAAAGGAGGAAATGTATATATAAACCGAGTGGCCATGGGCACGTCAGACCGCCTATTGCGCACACCTGAGAACATCTCCCTCTTGAACAAAACCTCTGGAGTTTGGCATTCTCTAGGGAGGCGAAGAGATTCAGAAATGGCCGCACCAAACTTAGAACAATAAGGCTGAATAGGGCAAGCTATAGAGAAAAATTCAGGGATGAGGGAATTTCCCTGCTCAATAGAGCCACCCTTACATTCTCCTCCCGCTGGACGTAGACAGCAGACAGGGACAGCACCGATGTCTGCGCCCAATTGAAAATGTCCAGATTGATCAAGTTCAAAGACCTGAAACTGGTCCTCCCCTGTTTGTTGATATAAGTTTTGGTCACCATTTTGTCTGTGTGGACTACTACCACCTTCCCCAGGAGTAGAGGACTGAACCTCAAAAGGGCTAAAACGCCTGTGTGAAATTAATGTTACAGGCCATGACTTATTGAAATAATTCCTGTCAAACAGAGAACAGTCTGTCAGATTGGACGATTTCACCTCTCATCCTTTCTCCTTTCCATGCAGGGTCCCCCAAGGGTCCTCGCTTAGCCCAACTTTGTTCAATACATCACGCCCCTAGCTGAGGTAATCAAATGTTTCAGCTTTTCCCTGACTTCCTATACTGATGACATCCAGATTGTCATCTCATTAAGCAAAGAGGACTCAGGAATTTCCTCCAGATTCCGCAACTGCATGCTGGCAGTCAGTGCATGGATGAGCGGACACTGTCTCAAACTTAACGCAGGAAAACTAAAGTGATGTTATTCAGAGAACAAACCTCCTTCTGGTCCCCAGAATGCTGGCCAGTAGAGTTGGGACCTCTTCCAACTCCTTTCAACAAAACCCGAAACCTGGGAATTTTGATTAATAACAAATTAGCGTACTCCAACCATGTTAGTGCCCTATCATCTTCCACCTTCTTTACTCTGAAAATGAGGAAAAAAAGTATCCCGTTCATTCAAGTTCATCTTCAAAAATCTCTTATTTCCTCTCTCATAATGTCCAAGTTAGACTACTGCAGTGGTCTATTACTCACCGCACATCAATATATCCTTAACAGATTGCAAATTCTACTAAACACCACGGCTAGACTTCTAAGAATTCTTAGACACCTCTCTGTAGCCTCTGGAATCAGGAACCTCCACTAAACTTTCCCATCAGACTGTGCATCACTTTTAAGGCACTCTGCATCGCCTACAAGGCACTGCCATGCCTCAGGGCTGCACTTTTTCCAACAGAACTTCAAATGGTATAGCCCTTGCCGTACCCTGCGCTCACCAACAGCCAAAAGGTCGTCACTCTCAAATTCAAATGTTCCACCTAGGGAGGCAGAAGTTTCTTCCTAGGAACAACAGCTTTTTGAAACAACCTACCTCTGCACATTAAGACGGCACCCGATCTTATCTCCTTCAGGAGGTGCTTAAAAACCTAGCTATTTAATACTTGCTAATCTCCTGGATCTTCGTGTACGTATTCCTACTGCTATCAAAGCCAACGCCAAGACACCTTAGGGTAGTCAAGCGCTTTAGAAATATTTTTAACATAACACCATCTTCAGTTTTCACCAACTGGAGGAATGCTGTGCTTTCTCAATAGACCAATATCTGTGAATCTGAATATTGTCCACCTAGGGTCTTCATCCTGTAAGACTGGCTTCAGTCGTCTGGAGCAGGAGGAGCCAGAAGCACTCCTTTCAAAAGATGCTTCTGAACCAGATGACTTAACATACAGTGGGAAATGAGCTTCGCTATCGCCATCAGACTGGAACGGGGGAAAGCCCAAATTGTTCAGAACATGAGAATCTCCCACATCTCCTCTCTTCTGACATATTTGCCTGAAGAAGTAGAAGGAGCCTCCATCTCTAATGCGGAATCATCATCAGGCATCCCAGCTGCCGGTTTAGCACTCTTCACAGGTCGAGATGACTGCGACTCCAAGGCTCTGGACACTGCAGGCTCAACCATGTCCTGAATTTCATCCCTGGACATAAGAGGCTCGACATCATGTGCCGACCCTTTGCTTGCAGAAGGACGTCCTCCCAGGATGGACCCCCTCTCATCTGGGGAAGAAGTTGTGGATAACATGTTTCCTCTTTCTTGTCCTCCATATATCGACAATGAAGAGGAAAGGGAAGACATAACAAATTAAGTACAAAGGACCTGGCTGAAGATGGCCCAAGCACCCATCACCCCACTCCCCAGGAATTCTTCAGTCACTAAGGTGAACAAAAAATAATGTGAGAAATTATAAACCATGCCTAAACACCCTCACTCACCAAAAGTTGCTATTAGACATGAGCGCTGCTCCTCCCGGGACCACTGCCGTACTCGCAATCCTTTCACACGGAAAAACAGCCCCAGCTGCTGAGAACTGCAGGACTTTGTCACAGCGTACTCCGATAAACTCCCCTCTCCCGTCTTGCAGGAGACTGCAGGGAGCACGAACCGGGCTCTGAATCTGAAAAAGGAGCCACGTACCCATCAAATTCTCTATTAAGGTAAGAAACCCTCCGGTCCCCTGGCTCCGCCAAAAGGGACATGGCATCTATGTAGACAAAAAAAACAGGAGGAAGCTGTATTGGGAGGGGCCTTTTATTAGGTTGAACCTAGGCAGTGTGCATGCGCTGCCTTCGAGACATGCTGTATTCTCTCTATGGGCTTTGAACACGCCCACCGCTTTTCATTGGTTGTTTCATCTGCCTTTCGAAATTCTTTTGGTTTCGTTGGTGAATACTTACATTTGTCCAGCCTTTTGGCTGTTTTACTCCCGCCCTGTAGAAAGCCCCTGCTACATGGATCCTGTCACTATAGGCCATTTGTTTAGTTTTGGTGCATTACAATTTTATTTAACTTTTGTTGCAACTTTGGCTGTCGGCTGTCTGAAGTCGGCACTCTGAATCCCGTCTCATCAGAGTTTTATGGTTTCGTTGGTGAATACTTACATTTGTCCAGCCTTTTGGCTGTTTTGCTCCCGCCCTGTAGAAAGCCCCTGCAACATGGATCCTGTCACTATAGGCCATATGTTTAGTTTTGGTGCATTACAATTTTATTTAACTTTTGTTGCAACTTTGGCTGCCGGCTGTCTGAAGTCGGCACTTTGAATCCCGTCTCATCAGAGTTTTATGTTTATGTTTCATTGTTTTTTTGTATGTTGACGGGCTGTTTTAGGAGTGCGACTGTTTACTTTTGTTGTAGAAGGTATTGCAGCTTTCTTTTTGGTTTATATTTTGTCCCTTTGGCTTCTTTGAAATGGCGCTGCCGCCTCCACTGTGCAGCCTCAGCACATTGGTTTCTCTCCCCTTCCACTATGCAATAAAGGTATAAATGCTTCAGTTTATATTGAAAGCGTACAGCCTAATTTGCATATGTGTGCCTGTAAATGCAAGTGAGACCTACAAATAGCAGGTGAGTTCAGTTTTCGCCACACCTGTGATACTGCATTCGACAGAAAAGACCGCAACAACACTTCCTTTATTAGGGTGCATTAAGGGTGCAGTACCTTATGTGGCTATTAGAGGTCCCTTTAGAACTCCAGAGGGACACCTGGTAACAGCCTGTGGTACTGCACCGTTTCCTTGCTTCGTAGGATTTTCTGCTATTGCGTATGGTACTGCTGGGATATTTTTTTTATCGTTTTTATTTTGTCTGTTGATGGGCTGGTTTAGGAGTGCGTTTGTTTACTTTCGTTGTATAAGGTATTGTGGCTTTATTTTTGGTATATATTTTGTCCCTTCTGCTTTTTTAAAACGGCACTGCTGCCTCTGCAGTGCAGCCTCAGCACATTGGTTTCTTTCCCCTTCCGCTGTGCAATAAAGCTATATGTGCTTCCATTTTATTTGAAAGCGTACAGCCAAATTCGCATCGGTGTGCCTGTAAATGCGAGTGAGAGCTACAAATAGCAGGTGAGTTCAGTTGTCCCAACGCTTGTGATGCTGCATTCAACAGAAAAGAGTGCAGCAACAACATCCTTTAGTAGACTGCATTAAGGGTGCAGTACCTTAGTTGGCTAATAGAGGTCCCTTTAGAACTCCTAAGGGATACCTAGTAACAGCCTGTGGTACTGCACCCTTTCCTTGCTTTGTGGATTTTCTTTTATTGTTTATGCTACTGCCGGGATATTTCACTGAAATTATTTTTTAAGGTTTCCGTCGTCAGGTTTCCGTGGTCTTTCAGAATCGGCCACCGCAACATACTTTTTCTAATAATAAAACCATTTCATTCTGCGCCCCGCATCTGCAAGGAGAGCAGGCCTCACAAAGCTTCCTCAACTGTAACATAGTTGAAAAGACACAGAAAAAAAGATAAAGTGTTCTCTACAGCTTCCTCCACTTGTTGTTAGTGGGAGGGTGCAACAGGAGACGTTGCAGCTACCACTGCGTGTATCCACACTTAGCCCCTCCTCTTGCCCCATCCCACTACAGGGACAAGGTTGGGTGCTGCCATCATGGCCTCCCTATGTTCCTGGGGTTGCATTCGCTATGCACTGCTGCCAGCTGAATACTTTAGTGGCTGGTGCCTCCCATCAATGTATTCAGTGTGTTGCCCCATGCAGCACAACCAGTACAAGTTTCTGCTTGTTGGGAGAGAGATTGAGAGGAGGCAGAGTGTTGATGTATGGAGGATGGGGAGCAAAGTCACGTTTTCGGCCATGGGTACAGCCTCATCAGTTTGAATCTCTGTTCTGTTCCAAGGGCCTTTGACTCCTGAGTGACTGCTTATTTCCATCACATAATTAAACAATTAGCTGGAGGTGTGACTTTTTTTGTGAGAACATTCATGTATTTTATTTAAAAAAATATATCTATTACTATGTTTTGTTTTTATGGCATGTTGTTTTTTTTTACTATTCTAACAATTTACTCAAACTTTATGGGCGTTAGGTGTGCCTAATCCTCCCCACTAGCTTGGTCACAGAATTTTTATTTTCAAGACAAGTAAGAACTTTGATATGGTGCCGCCGCCTCTGCAGTGCAGCCTCAGCACATTGGTTTGTCTCCCCTTCTCTCCGCTCCACCAGATTCTTTCATAAACCTATCAAATGTTTCTGTGCACTGCAGCACTTTCTGAAACCAGCACCTAATGTTTTAAATATCATTGTTAATGACGTATTTCATGAGCATAACTTGTAACACATACTTTCGATTATTTTCGAGTGCACTGTGAGCTCATTGCATGCTCTAGGCTTTCTCTGGAAGGTAGTTAATGATTATCAGAAAGTTTTCATTTAATTATTTTAGGTTTTGTGAAGCATTGGGTAGTCTGATATATGCGTAGTCTGATAATGTGCTGCATGGCTAAACACTTATAAGGTCCCAAAGGCTATGCCAATGCTTGTTCTGATTGATGGCTACTGATTGGGGTCTAATAGAGGCAGAGGAGCCTCACTTGTGATGAATTAAGGCGAGGGAAGGACGTGGAGGTAATGACCTTGCTGGGACTCCTAATACAGTAAGCATTGGAAAATGCAGCCTGTTTTAGGAAGACAAGGGTTCTTATGTGGCCAAAAATGGTCCTAGAAAAAGACGCAGAAATTTGCGCCAGGCATGATAACAGTAGTTATGATTTTCAGGGGTAGGCAATTAATGCTGGGGGGAGCAATGAAGTGTATGCACAGGGACAAGAATAGATTAAAAAAAAAAATATATATATACGATTTATTTCCAACAAAAATCATATATAGTTCAGGTGCTCACATAAAAAAAGTGAAAAGTGAGGGTGACTTATTAAAAAAAATACATTGCATTGACAACACACAAGCGAACTCCTCAGAAACAATTTATACAAAGTTCAAGGAGTTCTTGTTGTAGGGGCTGACAAAATGTCACCCTCACTTATCACATCACGCTTGTTTTCACTTTTTTTATGTGAGCACCTGAACTATATATGATTTTTGTTGGAAATAAATGATATATATATATATATATTTTTGAATCTATTCTTGTCCCTGTGCATACACTTCATTGCTTCCTCCAGCATTAATTGCCTACCCCTGAAAATCATAACTACTGATCTCATGCGTGGCGCAAATTTCTGCGTCTTTTTCTAGGACCATTTTTGGCCACATAAGAACCCTAGTCTTCTTAAAACACTGATTCACCCCAGGAACGATTATTGGGGTACCCTTGTTCACTATAGCGCCTGTTTTAGGAAGCCCAGCAAATACATCAAGAAATAGTGAAAGGAACTCAGGTAACCATAGCCTACACAGACATTCTAACTGTAGCAGTTATTTATTGTGTTCCCTAACTAAATCAATGAAAACCTTATTTTAAAAAATAATGCCCAGCCACGTTAAACACAAGATATGGCGTAGATAAGGAGAGAGGCAGTGTTGTGCATATTCATGATCACTGAAACCATCAAGGAAAATATAATTTTAATAAAATCAAAAGTTCTTGGCAGATACCAGACCTACCAAATACTAAGAACCATAAGGAAAATGTCTTTCCACGTTCTTTAAAGTGTATTCACAGGTACAGATCTGCTTTTATAAATGTCAAGTGCTTTTGCAGTTAGCAACAAAAGTATTCCTGGTTTCTAGTGGTGTTTAAGAAAATGTTATACTGAATTAATGTAATACTATTTGCTCCACCTTCTCATTCCAAAGCCACGAAAGCCCGAGTGGCAAATGCGCACATAAACAGGTTTATTCTCCATCAAAAGCAAATAAGCAAATTAACTACTTCAGTTCTGCCCTCCGAATTACTTTAAAATAAAATCACTGACACGAGACTCAAAGGATTTTTTTTGCTACAACAATTTATTAAAGTAGCTGTGGTAAGGAAAATACATGAGAAACCGTTGCTTACAAAGCAGGGAGGCCTCATCCTCAACTTTATAATATGCTAAAAAAATCATCATAGTCTCACAAAAAAGGATAGGCAGTATCTTACTTCAGTAGATAAAATATGTAACGCTGTGCTGGCATCTTGTGTAGTTCATACATGCCAACATTAGTGGCGGCTGGTAGGGTACTGCGGCGGGGGTATGTAGGGGGTAGAAAATAAAAAAATAAAGAAAACTTACCAGCTGGTCGCATCGGGGGTTCCCAGGCTCCCTAAGCCAATGACAATTCTGCAATGCAGCATTGTGATTGGTTCCCCTAAGCCAATGACAACGCTGCAATGCAGCGTTGTGATTGTTCTGAGCGCCGTGGTTCGGCGCTCAAACGGGGACAGGGAAACATGCAAAGTGCGCATGACTGTTTGGCCATACCAAGATGGCTGGCCAAATAGTAATGGGCACTTTGAGTGTGCTCACCACTCCTCCCCCTGGCCCCTGCTCTGGCCAGCCCCGCCCCTCCCTGCACCTAGGAATGGAAAAAGAAAATGAAAATGACGTTCCTTTATTATCATTTTATTTTTCCTATGCACTGCTCTTAAAGCTGTGGGGCGTCGCTCCTCCGCCTTAGCAAAGGAGCCGCCGCTGGTCAACATTTTGAAAATAGAAAGAGGGAGATTTAAAAAAATAAAATCGGGGGATGAATTTTCCCTGTAGACTTTCATTAAAGCAGGTGCGATTTCAAAAATATATTTTAAGATAAAAATGTAAAGGAAGGATTGACCTACCAGTCGAGGGTCTGTAGTGTAGTTCCTATTTCCCTAATAGGCTCTGCGCATTGGAATAATGTACCCTATAGATTCGACATAGGACTGAGGTCAGTATGTCCCTATCGAGTATATTAAACTTAATTACTTTGTGCCAGCTAACTCAGAGGCCACTAGAAACTCCTTGTAAACAAGAAGGAGTAGTTTCTGGCAACCGCATAAACATGACAACTTTGTTTCCCTTTAGAATCGGAACGCTCTCAGAATCGTGGAAACAATAGATAACAGTTTCACTCAGCTAATCGTGCATGCTTAGTTTCTTCAGAGTTACACAGAAAGAATAGACGGGCGTTTCAATAAAAGGATTTATTGAACAGTCTTGTTTCTCATGTAAGAGATATGAGCTGTTATGATCACAAGACAGTATGCGAGATATATAATGTACAGCGTAAGCAGGAGAAAGAAATAATACTGCGCTAGCATTATCTTTTAGCTATGACACATATATTCATATACATAAATAACAAGCTAAAAATGCGAGTACTCATAAGATGCTTCTCTAATCTAGTTCTACCCCAGTGTACCTAACCTATCCTAGGTGTAGGGCAAGGTAAGAAGTAGGTGAAGTATTCTATAGTATGGTATGCTATAGTCTAGTATGCCAAGTCTAGTATGCCAAGAGTCCCTCTAGGTTCTAGTCAGCTCCATACCTTGAGAATGAGAGAGGTGGGAATCTCCTTCCGAGTCTCGAACTCTAACACCCCGCGAAGGGAGTCGGAACACTGGGAGCTGGATTCTCTGTGAGCAGGGATGACAGCGTCTCTTGTCAGAGCGTCAGGCCGGGACACGGGCTCCTCTGAAGTCGAGGTCTCCTCCTACTTGCTTGGGCAAGGGAAGGTATATTTATACCTGGTAGGTGCCTTGGAATGTTAGCATTGACGTAAAGTCGGGCAGAGGAAGACGTCAGGAATGAACCCTTAAGGTATAGCGGTTCATGCATAATAAATGAGTTCTTGGAGAAATCAATAATCCTGTGCTAGGGAACTCCCAAGAGCTTAAGGGTCTGGTTTCTAAGAACTCGTTGTGACGTTAGGGTGGACGGATGTAAGTGACCATGCCTGTATTTGGATAGCATGGCTAATGCCTAAATAAGGACTGGGATCTTATGCCTATATAAGAGCAATGCGAATTGTGCCTATATAAGGACATGTTTCAGGAAAACCTATATACGGACACCTAAAGCGGAATACAACACCCACTCCACTTTCGAATGAACGATAGTACTAAATGCTAAACATTAAATGCTAAACATTAAACTGAGTACCACATGTTGTTAAAAACATTTCTAAAAGCATATTAAAAGAAGTTTAAAATAAACTGTTGCATGCATTTTGTACATTTTAAAGCATTTTAAAGCATTTTTTCATTCTAAGCATATATTGGAAATAAATGCAACATGAATGAATAAACAGAAATATATACATATGACTGAAATGGTTGACAAGTTTTCAAAAATCAAAGTCATTGCATATCATGAAATTGTGGTAAATAAGGTGACAATGTGTCCCTGGAAGTATTCAAAGAAGTCCGTTCTATATGAATAGTTCTACTGTAAGCAGATTGAATTGTCATGTATTTTAAAAAAATAGAGAAAAAGAAAAAGTTCAATTTTTAGGAAGAGTTCCAAGTTTTGTTCTGTTTTGAAAATATGGAGGCCAAATTTCATTGCTTCCCTGGTACACTGTGAGCCGATTCAAAGTCAGTGTATGGGTCTGGTGTAAACATGAAATCATCTATTTCTGTAGACAAAAGATCGTCTACCGATGTCGGTGACAGTTGGAATAACTCATTTAGAAGGTTAACTGCACAGAGATGTGATGCATCGCCTTCAGCATAGGATGCAGCAGCAATGTTCACGTCAGTTGTTACCTGTGTGCCTGTTGATCCATCTCGTACCTCAGCAGCAGCAGGAAGCGTCTGTGAGGATTGGTAGCCTCTGGGGACAACACAGAGCATGGGCCGTTATCGGGTCCAGCAGAGTATCGATATCCGTTGGCATGACTGATGGGAGTGTTAGACAGGTGTCTAGCACACATTCTTCACCGCAAAGCAGGCAGCGTAGAACAGGTAAGATGCAATCTTGCCAGATTGGTCTAAATGACAGAAACCATGTTGTATTAAGTTCCCGTAGACGAGGTATGCCCAAAAGTTGCACTATGCGCTCACAGCACTTCTGTTCTAGGAGAGCTTTCTCCAAATTGCTGGGAGTGACGCTGGTGGATAGGCTTGCCATAGCGTAGCAGTAGGAATAAAAACAGGATTCCTGCAACGAGTGCTAGAATTAATGGCACACCACCAAACACCGAATGTGCGAAGTTTGGAATGATTCCGAGGACTGCCTGAAAAGGTGTTAACAGTCCTGAACAGATGGTCTTAAATACATGTACAATTCCGCTCGTATCAGACATGTTTAAGATACGTCCCATCATTTCTACGAAATGTATAGGGCAGTTTGTACGAATTAAAGCCTGTATCTCAGCCGAAGTCCTTGCTATTTGTAAATCATAGATTTCTTTGGCCGAGGTCAAAGGCACGGTCTGTTGCAAAAGCATGGCTTTCATTCTGCTTAAAGTATCAAAACGTATAAAAGAAACATTCAATGAAGGCCATAGAGGCGACTCCCTGACTGTGTCTATTGGGGGGAACAATACTTGCATACAACAAGTAACCCTGGAGCCGACCGTTACCAGATATGGGATGCCTGGCAACATGCGACAGCAACTCTGATCATCCAACATGAGGTAACTCCCATTAGAAAGTTGGCCAAACGTTGGATTAATCACAGTAGCTGGTGTACCCTGCTGGTGGCAGGACAAGTTTGCCACAGAACCATTACAAGCCCCGTGTAAAGAAATGTCCTGACATATGAGTGAACCGCTTAGAAACACTTCACGATTCCCACTCCAACATCTGTATTCGTAAGGTAAATCCCAGGATGTCTTAATGTACTCCTTACCCAACCTTTCATATTTGCCTGCTTGCATTTGTTTGAGGCAATACTGAAAATGAAAAGTAGTGACAGGCAGAGTTATCTTGCCATGAATAAGCCATTCTGTAGCTGGTTTTTCTGCTACCATAAATGGTAATTTTCCAGTTTTTCAATGCTCAGCACTGTATACTTTGCTCCCCTTTGTGCCAGTTCGATCTGTTTATCCGTTAGATTGTATTCTGAAAACAGAGACGACGTGTTGATAAAAACGCCAAGGCACATAGCCTGCACGCAAAGATTGCAGCGTCCAGCCTAATAACATAATAGAACGTAACTGAGATTGGCCTTGTTGTAACATGGCTAAATCTTGTTCCAGTATGTCAATAGCAGAGGATACAATGTTGTCCAATGAATAAATTCTAGATGACAAAGTTGTTAACCCATTGTCGACCACAGTGAGAGATTTCTCTAAGCTAATACGATCAAGTTCACGTATTCTTTCTGCGGCCTCTGCCTGTGAAACCTTCCATATTTCATTATAAGCAGCATAAATGCCGGCATATATGAAACGTTTTTGACGCAGTTTTCTTGGTCCTAGCAAGAATTCCCTAAGGTCTGCGTCTTCTTTAAGTAAAGATAAGTGTTGTTTCACATCCTCAAGTGTAGATTTTTGTAACCAGTCAAGGCACAATTTTCCTATACTGTATGTTGTTACTACCCCTGGATGTTGTCGTTGAACATATCGTGGGTCTAGCCTATGGATAGTAAAGCCCTGTATTCTATTCAGTAATCTTTCTTGACAGATGTTTGTGTCTGTGGGCCAGAGTAACCATTTTTTCCAATCAGGATCTGATCTGTTGTTTTGTAGTATAGTGTCTACTGTGACCGCTCCCTGTGTAGTGCTATTACTTGCAGGTGTTGGTACAGAAGGTGTGTTCATGTCTTTGATCTTGGCTAAACCAAGGCAAGACGTTTGTTGCACAGTGTCATTCAAAAACATTATTTGATGTGGGATTATACATGCTCTAAACAAAGCTTCTATCCCCTGCTCTTGCCAATCTTTAGAACCCCAGACAGATTTTGTGTCGATTGTGTCTTTCCAAAAGTCAAATCCTTGTCTAGACAGTTGGGTAATAAAGGCTGCAGAATAAATCTGTTTTGTATTAGTTAACATAATTTTCTGTCCTGTTTTGTTTACATTTTTATAGTAAAATGTTTCTGGATCAGATGTATTGTACCCGAAAAATATGGAAACTTATTAGCAAACGTCTTTGAACTACCCTTTGGTGGTGTAGGACAATGTTCCCATTGGTTAAACATAAACACATTTCTAGGTGTTGCAGATTTATGCAAAAAATGATGACCATAGTGGTTGTAACAATAAAGCTGTTCATAGTCTGATGAACCCTCTAAGTATTCATTGTTAGAGAATGCAGCAGACCTTTCTAGATCAGACATCATATCATTTACAGTCTCAAAGTCCCAATCATTAGAATAGGTACTGGTGGTAATAAAATCACTTAATGAAATTTTAAATAAATGTGGAATGTTCAAAAGTTCAGTCGGGCCAAATATGTCGAAATCGGTTTTGTCCCACACTATACCATCCTGTATAGGAACGGCTGTGATGTTCACTGCTGGCAAGTCTCTTGTTTCACGATGGGAGGATTTGTGTGGCTTTAAAAGTAAGTTCACATTTTTACTTTCAGTGTCCATACAGATGTATCTGCCATTTATAAGCACGCTAAGAGTCATAACAAAGCTAGCCAAAGCAGAAAGAAAAATATTCCAGATATAACCCATAGTTCAATCCATGGTGAAACCAGATAAGTCTCTTTCAGGAAATGAAAAAGGTCTTGTACTTGTTGCTTGAAAGTTTTTGATGCTGGCGTCGTTTCAGGCTCACTCGGATCCTCAGAAAACGTATCAAAGTTAATGAAATAGCCAGAAGCAGTTCGGTCAATTGTTGGAATTGCATCAGGATTTGTTGAAATCGCTGGAACCAGTTGATCACGTGTTACGTTGGTGTAGACATGTGTATCTGGACGAACTGTTACTTGAGTTTCAAGAGGGATGAGTTCCATAGCATTGTTGGTTAGTCCTTCATCTGTTACTGCTGAATTCTCGATGGTAATGAGTCTTTCAGTCTGAACTTCTTGGATAGTAGCGAGAGGAGTGCGTCTGCTACTAGGTCGGAGGCCTACTATTTAGTATTGGCCACATACTGTGGTTTGATGAGGTCGATTGACACAATTCTTTTCTCCTTTTTTCCAGCAAGGGGCGGCAGAACTACTGTTCTTGTTCCGTGGACGGCTAGGACAGGTACTGGTTGTCTGTAAGAAAGTCCAAATTTCTTCTTGTCCGCAATCTTCTCTCTGACTAGATCCCCAACTTTTGGGATCCAGACAGGCCTTGCTGGGACTGCCGGTGTTTCCCCAGTGGTGGTTGGCTTCAGGAACACGTTGCTTTGTTTCGATCTTAGTTCATTTAGATCCTGTAAAACAGCCAAACGATCTTTGATATCAAAGGGTTTATTTTCCACCACTGTGCCTTTACATTCGAGATCAGGAACCCACATTCTTGTCCCAAATAGGACCTCATATGGAGTGACCCCCCTAGAGAACTTCTTGGCAAATTATTTAATGAGCGTTGGACCCCATAAAGATGTTTGACCCACCCATCACTCGAACCTAATACTCTAGCTGTTATAGACTGCTTTATGTCCCGGTTTTTCCTTTCCACAACAGAATTTCCCTCAGGATGAAACGGAGAGGAGTACCGCAATGCAACGCCCAAACTGGCCATGGCTTCTTTGTAAGCCCGAGAGCTAAACGCAGGGCCCTGGTCAGAATGTAGTGTGCCTATTGCGTATGTGCCTATAAAGACTCACAAGTCTTTTATAACAGTTCGAGCGTCAGCCGAGCGCTGAGGCCATATCCATAGGAACCTTGAGCACGAATCCACTGCGACCATTATATATTTATAGTTACCGTCCCTTTGCAAGGGACCGCAGTGGTCCAGGTAAACACAAGCTAATGGTTTGTCTGAAATCAACAGGGGTGTCTGCGCAGGACGTTTCACTGTGGAGACTTTCATCTGTTGGCATATTTCACATTCCAAAACATAGTTCTTGGTCTTTTTCCTAATGCCAGGCCACCAATATCTTTGTTTAAGTAAAGATACTGTTGCAGAAACACCTGCATGGGCAGAGGCTATCCCTTCATGTGCTGCTAGGATTAGTCCTAATCTATGTTCCATGTTTGGAATTACCCTATCCCCCACTCCAGGGATTCGAGCAAAAGGAACGTTGTTTGCATCAATTACATAAGAGTACTTTAGTGGAAATTTCTTTGGTAACGCTGCACCACTGCCTTTGCTTGAAGCATTGACAGCCAACAATATCTCACTGTCTATTCTCGTTTTTGAACGAGTGATCGCAGCTACGGAAGCCGTCTGAACAGCCCCTTTGCGGCTTCATCAGCCAATGAATTCCCTGCAACGTGAACGCCATCACGTTGATGACTCAGCGTGTGTATCATGTGAGCTTTTGGTAGTTCGTCTTTTAACTGAACTACTTGTTCCCAAAGCGTTTTATGCTTTATTGTGCCACCTTTTGCATCTTTGAACCCGTTTTCAAGCCAATTCTGTATATATTCATTATACGACTGAACACAGTAAAAGAATCGCAAACTATGAGTGTGGGGAATTCGCGATCTGTATTTTCAAGTGCCAGTTTGAATGCTTGTAGTTCAGCTCGCTGAGCTGTACAATCTCCTAGAGATTGAGTTTTAGTGACCATTGGTCTGAAGTTACCATTTTGCATGCGACCTTTAACGATTGCGCATGCTACACTGTAAGCTTGCTTTCTCCCTGTAGCGGGTTGTGCTGATCCGTCAGTATAAATTATAAATTCGTACTGATCTAGAGGCAAAATTTCAGTGGGCAGAGGACATTCATGTTCATATTGCAGGAACGCTTGTGTTTTTAAATCAGGATCAAAAACATATTCAACATCTGTTGCAGCAAGAGAATTAACCCATTGTATCCATCTAGGATGTAAAGCTTTTGCATTTTGAATGCTCGCTTTTGTAACCGCCTCTAAGGCTGGTACTGGAGTTACGACAATAATGCGTTTTCCTTGAGCTAGAGCTCTTTCTTTTGCTACAGCGGTTTGTACTGCTGTCAGTATTTTTTCTGTTGAAGTGAAGCGCATTTCTGCTTGTGTATACAAATGTGATTTGTATTCTATTGGTACTTTTCACCCTCATTAAATGTTAAATAGGTGAATCCGCATTGACCCGAAATTATTCGGATCACTAAATTGCGTGTTTTTACGCATGTTTGTAAGTGATTTGTTGCTAACATGTTAGCTTGGAGTGAAAGCAGGATTTCTGTGTGTTCCTGTGTCCAATGTTTTGTTGAAAAATCAGGTTTGTTTAATTCGTAGAGAGATTTAACCCTTTCTGCGTAATTTAGAATGTAAGTTCTTCCAAAATTTAGGAAACCCAAGATAGATTGTAAATTTTTTAGCGTTTTTGGAGGTTGGAGCAGCGCACACTTTTCTAAAAAGTTAGCTGCCAGGCTCTTGCCTTCACGTGAAAGCTCATATCCTAGGAAAAGGACATTGAGATGGGCAACTCTGGATTTTTAAAGTTGAATTTATAGCCTTCAGAGGCGAAGCCCAATATAATGGTACTCACCCTGTTCAAGTGCCTATCTAAGTCATCGTCTGTCAGATAGATGTCATCGACATATGACAATGCCTCATTATCATAAATTTGTAGTAACTCTGTTACCCTCGATGAGAATAACCCGGGCTGTTTTTGAACCCTTGTGGGAGTCTACAAAATTGACGCTGGGTCCCCATTATTGAGAAAGCTGTTAAGTACCTGCTTTCAGGTGCTATGTTTTGACAAAAGAAACCATTTGAAATATCCAATGTGGTTTTAGATTTTTTACGCACAATGTTATTCATTAATGCTGTACTATGTGCATTTTGCACTGCAAATGTTTTAGAATAAGTGTTCAAGTGTCTGTAATCCAAAACTAGACGATATGTATTGTCTGGTTTGGATACAGGAAACAAAGGATTGTTCATTGAGGAGGTGCATGTTTCAATCACCCCTTGGTATTCAAGTTGATCTAAGATCTCCCTGACCTGTTTTTTAGCTTCTTGCTTTATTGGGTACTGCCTTTGTGCAGTAGGTTCATTTTTTAGCTGTATTTTGTGGTGAGGTGAGTCCTCATCCCATCCTACATGATTTTTATATAATGCTGGGGCCTGTGCAACTGCCCATTTCCTGGCATAAGTATATTTTAGGTGAATTGGAATATGGTTGGAGAAGGCAGGCATAATGATGTCCTCACCATGTGGGCACTCCCTGACAAATTGTGGTGGCCAGTCTTTTTCTGCTAGAAGTATGTCATAACCCCTTGAAAGTTTTTCCCAAAAGAGTGTTTTCACTTTTCTTGGGATGTCTCCCTCCATTCGAAGCATTATTTCATATAACTTTTGTGGAGTAGTAACCCTGGTGTCTACAGTTTCTACTGTGATGTACTCATTCAAGTCCACTATCTCCAGAAGTTCCTTCAGGTTCTGGCGAGCTATTGTGACTTCTGCTGCACTGTCCAGCATTGTCTGAGCCCATTCTCCGTTCTTGAGCTGTGTTCTCAGTATTCTCGGCATGTCTGATCTTCAGACCTGCTACCTTCTTTTTTGTGAATTGAGGTTTTGATTTATTTTTCTGAACGTGTTTGTCGTCTTTGGATTTCACGCGTTCTTCTCTATGTTCTGACCGTCCTCTTCTTTCCGATGTCTGGGACGATATCTGAAAGGTACGAGAGGAACGTGTATCAGTATCTTGATACCTGTCAGGTTTTCTTAAATTATCCCTATTCCTGAGGTTATACCTCCTTTCAGAGGAGCTCCTTTTGAGGAGACCTACCTCGGGATTGAGAACGTTTCTCGTTTGAATTTTGTTTATTAGTTTCCCACTTCTTTTAGAAGAGGTAGGAGTTTGTTTAATAGAGTCCTTCTCAGGACTTTCAGATAGTTTTGGCTTCAAAGGTTTTCCACCCAAACTATCTCTGCCTAATTCTGCATAAGATTGTTCTATTATTCTGGGTGGTTCATGTTGATGTTCTGTTACATCAAATTCCCTTAAGCGTTGGCGGATCGCCAATGATGCTGCCTCCCCTTTAATATTAGATAATATTATTGTTGAGACCTGGTCGAAGTTTTTCAGTAATTTCATACCTAAATTCAGAGCAGGCGCTGCCCCGTATTCGTTTTGAATTTGTTTCAGGACATCTGGTATTACTGCGATTGATGGAACACCATGTGTTTTAGTATAGATGGCAGCAAAGACTGCGCCCCAAGTGGTGCACTCTTCCAGTTGTGGTGTGATCCCCATTGGTAAACAGATTGCTAGGATTCTGTGTTTCTCATAAGGGCTAGTATTAGGAAATACTGCTTCGATTTGAGTAATTCTTTGAGCTATCCAAAATGGAATTTGCTCACATTTTGTGGGCATTTTACCCATGACTGCGTGTAAAGTCTGTGGAGTAATTTTTAGTGTATTCCCCTGTTGAGGGGTTTGATTTGGAATGGTAATTGGTGGTTGGACTGTGAAAGTCTGCATGACATATTGGACTAATTGTCTGTACATTTTTATTAACTCCTGTAGTTGAGTAAATAATTCCTCTTCTGACATTACATCGATGTCAGGATGAGGTGTGTAGCCGGCTAGAATCGGCCATGTTGCTCCTGGTCTACCTAGTGGACCGAGCCTGGTAATATTTTTGTGATGTTTTAGGGCGCCTTTAAACCAGAGATTATGCTCCTGGTATGTGAGTGGAATTTCAATATCCTCGTAAGGAATATATTCCTCTGGTGGTTCATCTGCTTTAAAGAAGTGAAACAGTTTTGTTATTGGATTTGATTCTGGGAATACTATCCATGAATAGAATACTTCTGTCTGAAAGGATTCGTGTGCCTCTATCACGAAAACTGCTCTACCACCTCTTGGTGGTAGGCCGTGTTTTATAAGTTTTAGAGTGATGGCTCTCCTTAAGTTTGGATGGATGTTTATAACACCCTCATCGGCTTCATTTAAACCTGTAAAATTAAAAGCTGTTACGACTGGGTCAGCCGCAGCTACACCTTTCTCGGTGCCATTGTCCCCGTGTATGGACATTTGTTTTTTGAAAAATGTAGAACAAGTTTCAAGGAAACAAAAGATAAGGTGCACAATATTTTGGAACACTGTATCCTTCAACGTTGAACAAACCAAACAGCTAATATATAGGATTTTTGTCCTATTTAGCTTTGGCGGATATTTAACCCTACCCACTCCAGACGTCTTATGGAGTATGTGAGTAGGGGTCTCTGAGAGAAAAGCACGACTGAGTTACTCAGTATCTAGCGTTAAATTAGTGCCTTACAAAACCGTTGGGCGCCATGTAGTGTAGTTCCTATTTCCCTAATAGGCTCTGCGCATTGGAATAATATACCCTATAAATTCGACATAGGACTGTGGTCAGTATGTCCCTATCAAGTATATTAAACTTAATTACTTTGTGCCAGCTAACTCAGAGGCCACTAGAAACTCCTTGTAAACAAGAAGGGAGTAGTTTCTGGCAACCGCATAAACATGACAACTTTGTTTCCCTTTAGAATCGGAACGCTCTCAGAATCGTGGAAACAATAGATAACAGTTTCACTCAGCTAATCGTGCATGCTTAGTTTCTTCAGAGTTACACAGAAAGAATAGACGGGCGTTTCAATAACAGGATTTATTGAACAGTCTTGTTTCTCGTGTAAGAGATATGAGCTGTTATGATCACAAGACAGTATGCGAGATATATAATGTACAGCGTAAGCAGTAGAAAGAAATAATACTGCGCTAGCATTATCTTTTAGCTACGACACATATATTCATATACATAAATAACATAAGCTAAAAATGCGAGTACTCATAAGATGCTTCTCTAATCTAGTTCTACCCCAGTGTACCTAACCTATCCTAGGTGTAGGGCAAGGAAAGAAGTAGGTGAAGTATACTATAGTATGGTATGCTATAGTCTAGTATGCCAAGTCTAGTATGCCAAGAGTCCCTCTAGGTTCTAGTCAGCTCCATACCTTGAGAATGAGAGAGGTGGGAATCTCCTTCCGAGTCTCGAACTCTAACACCCCGCGAAGGGAGTCAGAACACTGGGAGCTGGATTCTCTGTGAGCAGGGATGACAGCGTCTCTTGTCAGTGCGTCAGGCCGGGACACGGGCTCCTCTAAAGTCGAGGTCTCCTCCTACTTGCTTGGGCAAGGGAAGGTATATTTATACCTGGTAGGTGCCTTGGAATGTTAGCATTGACGTAAAGTCGGGCAGAGGAAGACGTCAGGAATGAACCTTTAAGGTATAGCGGTTCATGCATAATAAATGAGTTCTTGGAGAAATCAATAATCCTGTGCTAGGGGAACTCCCAAGAGCTTAAGGGTCTGGTTTCTAAGAACTTGTTGTGACGTTAGGGTGGACGGATGTAAGTGACCATGCGTGTATTTGGATAGCATGGCTAATGCCTAAATAAGGACTGGGATCTTATGCCTATATAAGGGCAATGCGAATTGTGCCTATATAAGGACATGTTTCAGGAAAACCTATATACGGACACCTAAAGCGGAATACAACAGGTCTAACACAGTTTTTTTAGGCAGACGTGCACAAGCAAAATGAATTTACTAAGTTTGAGGGCAGCCAATGACTGAAGAGGGATGGCGCTTTCTCCAGTACTACGCTCTTTGACAGGTGACAACAAACTATGAGACCCCCCCAATGGAAGTAAAGTCAGCTACAGCTAAACAGAAAAATCATCCGTCGGATGGTATTAAGAATGTCAGGCCAGGAGCTGCACTGTGAACAGTTGGATGTTATGAGTATTGAGTAGAGAGTATTGTGTAGCCGAGTGAGAATAGACAAGATTATCTCACAGTAGAGATGTTACAGAACACAGACTCCACATCTAAATTTCAATCACAGCTCATAAGTAGCGTATATTTTAGTGCCAGGTCCTCTCAATATAGTTAGCAGTCCTCCCAGATAACAAATGGGGGGCAGCGTTTGGACAGAATAGGGAAGCCTATATTAACGCCTTCTACAACACACACTGGCTCGATGACTAACTGTGAAGGGCCACTAATCTAAAGCGAATTCAAATGCATCAACATGAATGTAATCTGTTAAAATAGCTTAGTGGGCTCAATATACGCTCGGAGACTGGCGTGGCTCCGAACATGTTTGAATTCTGACATGACCAATAGTCTAGCATCCTCTCCCCGAGGTTAATTAAGGAGTATGATTCATTTGGGAAGAGGAAGTGGCATAACAGCCAGAGCTGTCGACTGTGGTACTGGCGAACCAGGCTTGAGTCTCGGCGTCGGCTTAAAATCCTGTGACTCTGGGCAAATCACATAATCTTCCCGTGCCTAAAAGCAAACAAAGCAAGCATCTAATTTATTTGAGTTAGAGCTATCGGCATTGTAAATGGCAATGTTTTTTACCTATGTGTTCTGGAGTGTATGTATGTGGTGTGTAGTGGAATTATGTGGGTTGGATTGGATTAGTTAGTTGTGTAATTGTGTGACTTGAAATTGTGTAGTGTGGAGTGGATTTGTGTAGTGGAATTATGTGGCATGGTTTGCTGTGGAATTATGTGAATAGTAATTATGTGGTGTTTCAGTGTACTGGAATAATGTGCGGTGGGATTGTGTGTTATGAAGTGTAATTATGTGGTATAGTATTTTGTATTGTGAGTGGTATTTATACAGCGACCATGGTAATACTGTATAATAAACTGTATATTAACACTAATGGCCACACATAGATGAATGAAAAAAGCAGACCAAACCCTTTTTAACCACTTTTCTATGTTTTCAAATTCTACATAAAGGAGACGAGTTAGGAGACTTATTACAAGGTGCTGCTTTGGGGGAAAACGCTACTTCGGGGGCAGCTTGCTCAAAAAAAACAAATTGTCGAGAGAAAACTAGTGCCTTCAATGAGAGGCAGACCTTGTGCATGTAAACAATTCCCCTTTGTTGAAGGAGAGATGTATTGCATCAGTTAGCCTAATACAGACAACCACCAGGCTTCTTCCCATCCCTATATTATCTATTCAGGTTTGTATATGCGCATCGTTTCTTTCAGCACCCAGGAAACTGACATAATTTGGGGATGAGGCATAATTGAAAAATACACAAATTGCTTAAAAAGGCACAACAGACAGGAATTGCCGGTAGTGGACTACAGTTATGACATGATGTTGAACGGTAGGGGCAGGAAATGCTATTTGAAAGAGACCAGCATAATAAACGTCATATATGCACTTTTAGTTTTACAAGGAAATAGTTTAAAGATTTGATGTGTTGAACCTCTAATACGATGCGGTTGAATGAGCAGCATTTACAAGGACTATATGCAGATGCATGCTATGTACATTACTGAGTGGGTGGCTTTTACACTACAGCCAGGCAACTTGCTTCATGTGAAACATTCCTCTTTGACTCCCATTTTTAAAAATGCACCTCTTCTTTCTTATTATTACGAGATGGGGGCTCAGCTGGACTGTAAAACAATTCGACTCAGGCGACTGCTGGTGCATGCTTTAAAAGGAAGAAATGCCACTTTTAGATCACTGAAGATTAACAATTCGGGTAAACTATATTTGGAAACTCCGCAGGAGATATGGTCGACGTATTTCCCTTTCCATGTACTGCAGTTTTAACAAAAGGATTATACTAATGCAAACATTCTAAATGCCACAGAAATAAATTTAAATAGGCATTACATAGCGATAAACAGAAACGTGTATTTCAAAGAGAAGCTTGTGTTGTGCAGACCTTCATTTCTCAAATTTAACTGATGCTTCTTCTTGGGTGTGTTAAGGAGCAAAAATACAGCAGGTTGTTGAATCCCCTCCCTCTCTAGCCTGTAAAACAGTTCAAATAAAGGCGTTCTCCCACTGCACCAGACTTTTACACGTACCTGGCCCTGTCCAGCCTCATTATTTTAAACTTGTAAACACAATTGCAGTGCGATGTTTGCAGGCTACTAGTGTGTGCTACCTCGCATTCCTTTTTGTTACTTTTTGTTGTAGTCACTTGCACTGCAACTAAAACAAAACAAAAGGGCAACGAAGGGACACCGAAGGAACAGGCCAGGTTTTAAAAAAAACTCAACACTTGCCCTACAAGTGACTCCCGTCACATAAGCACCCGGATCTCGGAGTGGGAGGCCTTTGCGCCCGTGTCACTGGAGCCCACGATTGGATGCACACACACACAACGGGGGTGGGGGGTAGAATGAAAATGCACCTTCGGCCATGTTGGCAGCCGGGCTGGCTGCTTAGAAGCGGTGCTGTGCACAGTGCCACCTTACCTTGCACTGCAACTAAAACATGTCGACAGCTGGGCTGGCTGCTCAGAAGCGGTGCTGTGCAAGGTGCCCCCTCGCTTTGCACTGCAAATAAAACATGCTGGCTGCTGGGCCGGCTGCTCAGAAGCGGTGCTGTGCATGGTGCCCCCTCGCCTTGCACTGCAACTAAAACAAAAGAAAAGGGCAACAAAGAGATACCGGATGAGCGGGCCAGGTTTAAAAAAAAACCTCAATACTCACCCTGCAAGTGACACCTGCCACTTAAGCGCCTGGATCTCGGAGTGGGAGGTGGAGGCCTCTGCGCCCAGCTCTCTGGGGCCCGTGATTGGGTACACAACTGGGGGAAGAATGAAAATGCACCCTCAGCCACGTTGGCAGCTGGGCTGGCTGCTCGGAAGTGGTGCTGTGTATGACCCGCTGCCAGTCAAGTGGGGAAAGAGCAACGGGCGGAAAGCAACAATTAGAAAAAAAAGTTCTCCCAAACAAAGGATAAAGACTGAAGGCGAAAGGAAACTGTACTTCCCCGGTGCTCCTCAGCCTTGAACAGAAGTGAGGTATCGCCTGCGCAAACGAGTTAGGAGGCAGCAAAGACTAGGGACACTGGAGTGAACCTATAGTAAGCAGCAGGAGGGACTAAAGTCATTTTATTTAATACAACAGGTCTTGCAGACAGTGCATGCGCGCTGCCTAGGCTCGACCTAAAAATGAATGTGTCCTTTTGTAATGTAACTGGTGCTCATGTAAACCACTACAGTACCTTTGAGGGAGTTGGCGCTATATAAAACTGGATTCAAGCTAGCCTGGCTGATGAGGGGTGTTACTGGTGAAACTGGTCCCAGGATGCTTGTTTCAGGTCCAGGGAAGACCTGGCTTGGCAGTTCGGGCTGAACTGTTCCCATGAGGCACAGGGTCAAGACTGATTTGCATATAGCTGTAGTCTGAACTGGGGTGGCGAAGTGAACTAAAGAACGATGATGGATTTAACCCAGATCTGTGACTGGGGGTGAGTGTCTGAAAAGTTTCAGTTCTCAGTTCATCATCTCCTTGTGTTTGCTATATAAAACTTCAAAAAATGGGTTTTAGTGTCTCCCATTACATAAATCAATGTCCAAAAGTATTCCCTTTGTGCTACAGTCATTAATGTTATGCCTGGCCTGCAACAATGTTTACCCAACACCATTACTATATGGAGAAGGCCATGTGACACAAAATGAATCAATGGACTGTTGTAAAGGTGCACTTATGCTGCGAAAATTCGGTTTCATTATTGAACGGACTTAACACATGTTTTTTATTCGTCTGTTTCGTATGCACTGCACTCCAAGATGGTCTAGCTGCTAGATCAAATGGCAGCTCAGATATGTCTGTTGATTTAGAAATCTTACAATAATGACCTTTCTCATCAAATGCAGCGTTGCTTTCCTTTTAAAACATTTTAACAAAAACTTCTTTTGGAAAGTCATGGAGCTTTCTTGATACTATTTACACTCTGTAATAAATCGCGTTATCTGTGGCTCCCACATAGGAGTGCAGTTCAACATTTCATGTCCCGTTCAATTGTTGTGCAAGAGGATGGAATTGAGAAAGGGAGTTGGGAGTGTTTACTAGCAGCAGTCATTAAATACTATCAAGCATGAACAATAAAACGTTCGCTGGGAATCTTTAGAGGAGGAGTTTGTTTCCTTGCTAAGATGCCACAGGTGTAGTCGTATAACTTCAGTTGAAGAAAGATCCAAAATTAAAAAAAGAGTACACCACCTCACCTTTGCCACATGTTTTCTTTTTAACTAAATGAACTCACAAAACTCCGAAAACCCGTTTGAGTTTACGGTGAGGTGCCACTCCTAGGGACACGAACGTTGGTACTTAGGCTCTCCACTTACATTACCAGAATCCTACTGAGAAAAGCCATGCTAATCAATGCAAGACTACTTTCCCGATGTTACCTGGTGCACACTCAAGCCGCGTGTAAATATGATGGCCATCTTGGAATGACCCCACTACCCTCTATTTAGTTGTAGCTGAAGTGTCAACAGTATACTGAATTTTGAGAATTCCGAATTGTTTTTTCAGCATAAGTGGGGGAGAAAAGAAAAACAAGCACTCTGTGGGTTTCATCTATATTGATTACAGCAGTGTGAACGAGGTCACGTTGTACTTTGTAAAGTAAGTGGTAGATGACGAATCAGGAGTTCTAAAACTTGCCAATTAAAATTCCATAAAGGCTAGTATTCATGTAGGAAAGGAACGATGTTTTAACTCGTAGGTGAGGTATGGAGAATATCACTTATTTGTTCAAGTATTATTACGTGAACTCTAAGCCAGGTACTGTCTGTCTGCAAGGGAGCAGGGCAAGGCTATGGCGGTCATCATGGACTGGGAGTTTAATATAGCAGAAGCTAAATGTTCCCGTTGCGTTTGCTCCTGCAGCCCTGGGCGCCATAAAGCTGCTCCTTGTGTTGTGGCTGCGAAGCTGTTTGCCCACATCCTGCTTCCAAGCACTAGAAGGAAGTATTTTTAGTGGATGTGTACTTTGTGTACAAACAAAATGCTGTCACTCAAAGTGAGGGAAGCCAATGGATGAGGTGGGATGACTCACTGTTCCATGCTCTACACTGTAGTGGGCGGAACGAAATTGTGAATGGCAATGAGGACCGCTGACCAAAAATCCCCACTATGTATGTATGTATGTATGTATGTATGTATGTATATATATATATATATATATATATATATATATATATATATATATATATATATATATATATATATATATATATATATATATATATATATATATATATATATATATATATATTGAATAACAGTCTGGCTAGACAGTTAAATCTGTCTCAAAGGCGGGGTCTAAAAAACATGGTTCCTTGATTCTAACCTACCAGTTCTGGAAATAATCTTTTTCTTTAACCCCTGATATACTTAGTCCTCTTTTTCACATTGGCGTCAGCATGCAGCTTAGCCATTCTTCACAAGTTACACACAAACCAGCTATCCTCACAAAATGCACGCAGTGGTTTTTACTTGTCAACTTATACCTGTTGTCATATTATTATTTTCTGATACTGCTGCCTGTTATACCCTGTACGGGATAGTTGACAGACATAGTATGGCACCACGAGGGTGCAGTTGTATCTCCATATTTTGAGCCAGTAGTTTCTGGTGATCGACACTGGTACTTGAATGTCAACACTGGCACTTACGACAGTCTGACACATGTGGAGCTGTTTGTCTAATGTAGAAATGAGCACAACAGTTGTTTATTAATTCAATATGCATAAATATTTTTAATACTTGCCACCCAAGCCATTCTTATATCTTTGGCAGCCTTAAATAGACTGAATTGTCACACTTGTAGGAGTGTGATGATTAGTAGTTGTGTTGGTACTGTCGTTAGCAGCGCTAGAAGTAGCAATGGGTGGTGAAAGCTACAGTGGCCTCCTGATGAGGGCCCTAGCGCTTATTTTTTTTACAAATTAAGCACTGATTCTCCAGTAAACATACAGCGTGCTCTCCACAAAGTCTGACATAAAGTGCACGCTATCTGGCTACAGGGTGGTGAGCTGAGGTAAATTCTGATGGCAGGTCAAAACACTCATAGCACATCAATAGCACTGATGATTTGAATTGTAGATTCAACAGTGCACCCAACCAATGAAAATGCTACAGAAGAGTGTTGAAGGCAGGGAAAGAAACTTTTTAATTTTGGCTGGCAGCACTTCATTACATCATGTGTTTGAACAAACCTAAATTCATTGGCAGTGCAGTTGAATGCCATTACCTTATTTTGAATTTTAACATCAGTCTCTTGCTAACAAAACCTGTATTTTCTGATAAACTCCAAATTGTCTCTTGAAGATTTAGGCATTCTAAGGAAACATCATGCATATTTTTTAATTCTCTCACAAAGTCGCTCTTAGTAATTGGGTTTTTGGTTGGCAGAGGTATGCCCAAGTAGGAACCACAATCCTTGTCAGGGTAAGTCAGATACCCACCCTAAATTAATATGTGCTCACCCTCTGGTTGCTTGGCCAGAGCTGTTAGGCTTAACCTAAGAGGCAATGTGTTAAGTAGTTGTGCAACACTTCAAACGATAAAACAGTGAAAACACCACACAAAAAGATACCACACCTGGTTAGAAAAACAGAGCTTAATTTAAAACGAACAAAGCAAGATCAAAATAACAAAAATCCAATAAGTATAACAAGAGTATTTTTAGAATTACAATTTAAAATCCGACTTCATCGTAAGTTGTGATTTTAAATTGTGATTCCAGAGACACCAAACTTGGGGGGTCCCATCTCATCCCAATTTGATATTACACTTAGAAAAGTAATAAGGTAATCCCAATGTTATGAGAGAGATAGACCTTGCAGTAGTGAAGAACTAATTTAAGAGTTTTTCACAACAAGGACATGTAAAACTTAAAAGTGCATGTCCAAGGGCGTGGCCTAGTGGTCCAACATGGCGGACGCGCTTTAGTCGAGCTCTTGTAGCCCAATACCATATCCGTCAGCTATCCTGCAGAATCAACCCTGCCAAAATGTTCTCGTGCCCCCAGAGAGAATCCCTAGCTCAGCTGCTACCCGCATGAGGAAAAACAACATCGCTTTGAGGCTGGCTGAGTGATATTGCTGCGACTGCCAAGGTGGTGCAGCCCCGCAGCCCTACCGCGACAGCGGCCAGGCGTGTGCTGTGTTGCCCGAAGGTCCCCCTTCCACCCTGCAGAGATAGTCAAAGGGCCATAGCGGGGCAGGAGAGACAACCAGATGGCCAGAAGTGACCCAGAGTGAGGTGACCGGCGGGAGGAGCTGATCCGTCGCTGTCCCGGGCCGTGGAGATATGGGCCGCCGGAGGAGAGCAGTGAGTGGCAAGGTGGGGTTACCGCTGGGCTCCCACATCAAGAAGTGTGCTGGGGCCACATGGGGAGTGACCCGGCAGAATTAAGGCCGTGTGCGGGACACTGCCGGAGCTCCGGCCGATAGAAAATAAGCTATCCCTGACCTCAGCAGCCGATTTGGGCTGCGGTGTCTACCACGCGTTTGATGGGACCGACGTGGTGAAGCGGCCTTAAGAGGAGAATCACAGAGATCGGAGCAAAATCGCCTTGCGTCCAGGTGAGGGGTCGCCCTTGACACAGCGCGCCCCCACGGGGGTCCGCGCTGCAGCAGTCCAGCCAACACTAGAAGCCTGACCGGGCTGGGAGTCGGTTGGAATCGTATTGAGTCGTGGATTATGTCACAAACACGCTGCAGAGTGCGCTGCTATGGGGCGGAGGAGGGCGCCTATACAGATCCAGGCCCCAGGGATATGACTGCGGATCCAGCACTAGACAGTCCACGGCCCGAGCTCGATGTGCGACGTGGACTGAGACAGTCAAGAAAGTGGAAGGGGGCCTGGTTTGAGTCGACCTGGGAGAGCCGATATCGGCTGGGCCTGGAAAACTTGAGACAGTAGCGACACCCTGACGACTGGCTAGAGTCAGTCGACAAACGAGGCACCCAATATGTGGGTGGGGGCGCACCCTTTCGCGGAGGCGGTCAGGGCCCGGTGCGGCTTGCGGGCATGGGGCTCCCCCCCAGCCTCCATTCATCCCATGGAGGATCGGGCCTGACTTCGGACCACCCCCCCCAAAATAGTTGAGAAGTTACAACATTAAACAGCTGATATATTGTCACGTGGCCCATAGGGACATTGTCGTCTTCACTAAGTTAGCTTGAAAAGGGCAACAAAGGGACACCGGAGGAACAGGCCAGGTTTTAAAAAAAACAAAAAACCTCAACACTCGCCCTGCAAGTGACTCCTGTCACATAAGCACCCGGGTCTCGGAGTGGGAGGCCTTTGCGCCCGTGTCACTGGAGCCCACGATTGGATGCACACACACACACAACTGGGGGAGAGGTAGAATGAAAATGCACTTTCCGCCATGTTGGCAGCCGGGCTGGCTGCTCAGAAGCGGTGCTGCGCAAGGTGCCCCGTCGCTTTGCACTGCAACTAAAACATGCTGGCAGCAGGGCAGGGCCGGCTGCTCAGAAGCGGTGCTGTGCTGTACATGGTGCCCACTCGCCTTGCACTGGAACTAAAACAAAAGAAAAGGGCAACAAAGAGATACCGGATGAACGGGCCAGGTTTAAAAAAAACCTCAATACTCACCCTGCAAGTGACACCCGCCACTTAAGTGCCTGGATCTCGGAGTAGGAGGTAGAGGCCTCTGCGCCCGGCTCTCTGGGGCCCGTGATTGGGTACACGCACACAACTGGGGGAAGAATGAAAATGCACCTTCAGCCATGTTGGCAGCCGGGCTGGCTGCTCGGAAGTGGTGCTGTGTATGACCCGCTGCCAGTCAAGTGGGGAAAGAGCAACGGGCGGAAAGCAATATTTAGAAAACAAAGTTCTCCCAAACAAAGGATAAAGACTGAAGGCGAAAGAAAACTGTACTTCCCCGGTGCTCCTCAGCCTTGAACAGAAGTGAGGTATCGGCTGCGCGAACGAGTTAGGAGGCAGCAAAGATTAGCAACACTGGAGTGAACCTATAGTAAGCAGCAGGAGGGACTAAAGTAATTTTATTTAATACAACAGGTCTTGCAGACAGTGCATGCGCGCTGCCTAGGCTCAACCTAAAAATGAATGTGTCCTTTTGTAATGTAACTGGTGCTCATGTAAACCACTACAGTACCTTTGAGGGAGTTGGCGCTATATAAAACTGGATTCAAGCTAGCCTGGCTGATGAGGGGTGTTACTGGTGAAACTGGTTCCAGGATGCTTGTTTCAGGTCCAGGGAAGACCTGGCTTGGCAGTTCGGGCTGAACTGTTCCCATGAGGCACAGGGTCAAGACTGATTTGCATATAGCTGTAGTCTGAACTGGAGTGGCGAAGTGAGCTAAAGAACGATGATGGATTTAACCCAGATCTGTGACTGGGGGTGAGTGTCTGAAAAGTTTCAGTTCTCAGTTCATCATCTCCTTGTGTTTGCTATATAAAACTTCAAAAAAATGGGTTTTAGTGTCTCCCATTACATAAATCAATGTCCAAAAGTATTCCCCTTGTGCTACAGTCATTAATGTTATGCCTGGCCTGCAACAATGTTTACCGAACACCATTACTATATGGAGAAGGCCATGTGACACAAAATGAATCAATGGACTGTTGTAAAGGTGCACTTTTGCTTCGAATATTCGGTTTCATTATTGAACGGACTTAACACATGTTTTCATTCGTCTGTTTCGTATGCACTGCACTCCAAGATGGTCTAGCTTCTAGATCAAATGGCAGCTCAGATATGTCTGTTGATTTAGAAATCTTACAATAATGACCTTTCTCAGCAAATGCAGCGTTGCTTTCCTTTTAAAACATTTTAACAAAAACTTCTTTTGGAAAGTCATGGAGCTTTCTTGATACTATTTACACTCTGTAATAAATCGCGTTATCTGTGGCTCCCACATAGGAGTGCAGTTCAACATTTCATATCCCGTTCAATTGTTGTGCAAGAGGATGGAATTGAGAAAGGGAGTTGGGAGTGTTTACTAGCAGCAGTCATTAAATACAATCAAGCATGAACAATAAAACGTTCGCTGGGAATCTTTAGAGGAGGAGTTTGTTTCCTTGCTAAGATGCCACAGGTGTAGTCGTATAACTTCAGTTGAAGAAAGATCCAAAATTAAAAAGAGTACACCACCTCACCTTTGCCACATGTTTTCTTTTTAACTAAATGAACTCACAAAACTCAGTCTCTTGCTAGCAAAACCTGTATTTTCTGATAAACTCCAAATTGTATCTTGAAGATTTAGGCATTCTAAGGAAACATCATGCACATTTTTTAATTCTCTCACAAAGTCGCTCTTAGTAATTGGGTTTATGGTTGGCAGAGGTATGCCCAAGTAGGAACCACAATCCTTGTCAGGGTAAGTCAGATACACACCCTAAATTAATATGTGCTCATCCTCTGGTTGCTTGGCACAGAGCAGTTAGGCTTAACCTAAGAGGCAATGTGTTAAGTAGTTGTGCAACACTTCAAACGGTAAAACAGTGAAAACACCACACAAAAAGATACCACACCTGGTTAGAAAAACAGAGCTTAATTTAAAATGAACAAAGCAAGATCGAAACAACAAAAATCCAATAAGTATAACAAGAGTATTTTTAGAATTACAATTTAAAATCCGACTTCATCGTAAGTTGTGATTTTAAATTGTGATTCCAGAGACACCAAACTTGGGGGGGTCCCATCTCATCCCAATTTGACATTACACGTAGAAAAATAATAAGGTAATCACAATGTTATGAGAGAGATAGACCTTGCAGTAGTGAAGAACTAATTTAAGAGTTTTTCACAACAAGGACATGTAAAACTTAAAAGTGCATGTCCAAGGGCGTGGCCTAGTGGTCCAACATGGCGGACGCGCTTTAGGCGAGCTCTTCTAGCCCGATACCATATCCGTCAGCTATCCTGCCAAATCGGCCCTGCTAAAATGTTCTCATGCCCCCAGAGAGAATCCCTAGCTTAGCTGCTACCCGCATGAGGAAAAACAACATCGCTTTGAGGCTGGCTGAGTGATATTGCTGCGACTGCCAAGGTGGTGCGGCCCACAGCCCTACCGTGACAGCGGCCAGGCGTGTGCTGTGTTGCCCAAAGGCCCCCCTTCCACCCTGCAGAGATAGTCAAAGGGCCATAGCGGGGCACGAGAGACACCCAGATGGCCAGAAGTGACCCAGAGTGAGGTGACCCGCGGGAGGAGCCGATCTGTTGCTGTCCCGGGCTGTGGAGATATGGGCCGCCGGAGGAGACCAGTGAGTGGCAAGGTGGGGTCACCACTGGGCTCCCACATCGAGAGGTGTGCTGGGGCCACATGGGGAGTGACCCGGCAGAATTAAGGCCGCGTGCGGGACACTGCCGGAGCTCCGGGCCGATAGAAAATAAGCCATCCGTTGACTTCAGGAGCCGATTCGGGCCCCGGTGTTTACCACGCGTTTGACGGGGCCGACGTGGTGAAGCGCCTTAAGAGGAGAATCACAGAGATTAGAGCAAAATCGCCCAGCGTCCAGGTGGGGGGGTCGCCTTTGACACACGGCGCGCCCCCACGGGGGACCGCGCTGCAGCAGTGCAGCCAACACTAGAAGCCTGACCGGGCTGTGAGTCGGTTGGAATCGCATTGAGTTGTGGATTGTGCCACAAACACGCTGCAGAGTGCGCTGCTATGGGGCGGAGGAGGGCGCCGATACAGATCCCGGCCCCAGGATACGACTGCGGATCCAGCACTAGACAGTCCACGGCCCAAGCTCGATGTGCTACGTGAACTGAGACAGTCAAGAAAGTGGCAGGGGGCCTGGTTTGAGTCGACCTGGGAGGGCCGATATCGGCTGGGCCTGGAAAACTTGAGACAGTAGCGACACCCTGACGACGGCCTAGATTCAGTTGACAAACGAGGCACCCAATATGGGGGTGGGGGCGCACCCGTTCGCGGAGGCGGTCAGGGCAGGTCCCGGTGCGGCTTGCAGGCATGGGGCTCCCCCCCAGCCTCCATTCATCCCATGGAGGATCGGGCCTGACTTTGGGCCACCCCCCCAAAATAGTTGAGAAGTTACAACATTAAACAGCTGATATATTGTCACGTGGCCCATAGGGACATTGTCGTCTTCACTAAGTTAGCTTGTGCACACTGAAGCTTGCCTGCTGCTTTGCGCACGTTACTGCACGTCTTTATTTTTTGCAATAATTTCTATTGCTGTTTTCACATGAGAACTCATCGTTGTGTTCATTCTTTGCGTGTTCCTGGGATTTTGACTGAACATTGTGAGCAAGGTCGAACAACAATGCCCCTTGTTATTTTGTTCTGGCCAGACCTTAGCACCTAGACAAAACATACCGTTGCAGCTGTTGTTTGGACAACATACTTTAGTTTTATAGGAATACACAAATAGGCAGCACACACTTGGAGAGGTACTTTTCCAGGGAGAAGAGCCAGACAGCACCTATGATGTAGATCTACCATCTATACGCTAAGGTATGGGGTCTGCTGACAAAGCCCTGAGATCTTCTAATAAATAATAATACTGCTTCTTAGCAAGGGAGGGAGGTTAGGCTCTATTATCTTTTTATTATGACATCCCCTTTCATGATATATGGACTAGCTGCTATGCTGACGGTATTTGTACTTTGCATTTCCTGCTTGTTGTGGCACGTATACTGCATGTTAGGGCACGTTAGTTAAAATAAATATTTTAAACTGTTTCGTGTCTGTCAGATCTTATTGTGGACAAGTACAAGAGTGTGAGCAAAAGGGTGTGTCTTGTTACCGCGATTCCTGAGAGATCTGGGAGTGCTGTGTTCTGGGGTGTCTAATTATTTGTTTCTCTGTGAGTGAGTAGGAGAGCAAGTGAGGCACTATAGCTAGTCGGTCCTGGGCTCATAGGTACTAAGGTGGTAGGAGGACTCAGTCCCTATACACCAAGGTCCTGTAATCCTGCGCATAGTTCTGTTTTTGTGCAGAATCCCCGCAACATGGCACCGCCAACATTTGGTCTGGTACGAGACCCCTGAGTAGCGCTTGTGCTTCTCCACAATACCCTCTCACCAGGTCCCAGAGACGTCTGTGGTGGGGGGGCTTAGCCTCCTATATTTGTATATTTATAGGTTTTTCAAGCTTGAATTGTAAAGGTTATTCTACCCTATTTTGCGCTGTCATTTTCCTTCATTCTTTTTCCCGTTTCTGATATGTGGAACACTCATCTACAGACCCCCCGTCCCCCGGACACCCTTCGCCACCACCATCACCGACTTCATTGCACCCCACGCCATTGCATCAATGAACTACATACTCATTGGAGACCTTAACTTCCACCTCGACAACCCCAGCGACCCCAACTCCACCACCCTTCGTGACAACCTCGCCAACATCGGACTCAACCACCTCGTCACCACACCAACACACAGAGCAGGCCCCACCCTCGACCCCATCTTCGCTGCAGGTAACAGCGTCCACTTCAGCCACACAACACAACCACCATGGACCGACCACCACTGCGTTCACTTCACCGTCTACAAACCCAAGGCACCAAAACCAGCCACCCACCCACCTCGAAAAAACTGGAGCAAGGTCACCGACGAACAACTGAACTCCACCCTCACCCGAGACAACCACACCTGGGCATCCGACGCAAACATCGCAGCCAGAGGACTCCACACTTGGATCTCCAACTGCGCAGACGAGCTCGCCCGCTACGCAACCCCGGCAAACAACGCCCCAGAAAAGCCGCCTGGTTCACCACCGACCTCCAAGAAGCCAGGCGCACCTGCAGACGCCTGGAAAAATCTGGAGGAACACCAAGACAACCGAGAACTACTCCACCTACAAGAATGCCATGACGCACTACCACAACCATATCAGAACAACCAAAAGGAACTTCATCCACAACAAAATCCTCACCAACTCAACCAACTCCAAGGAACTCTTCAGTGTCATTCAGGAATTCATCAACCCACGCAGCGAAGCCACAGACATCACCCCGTCCCAAGACCTCTGCGACAAGCTCGGAACCTACTTCCACCTCAAGATCAGAACACTCTACGACAACTTCACCGACCACCCACAAGATGCCACAGCCAGCCCCCCGCCTCCCCAAGACACCAGCCAGCTCACCATCTCCAACTGGACACCAATCACGACTGAGGACACCGCCAAGACCATGAAAGGCATCCACTCGGGGGGCCCCCACCGACCACTGCCCCCCGGCACATCTACCACAGAGCTGCAGACACCATCCCACCCGAACTGCAACACACCATCAACACCACCCTCAAAACAGGCACCTTCCCAGACAACTGGAAGCGCACTGAAGTCAGGCCCCTGCTCAAGAAGCCCACGGCCGACCCCACCGACCTCAAAAACTTCCGGCCCATCTCACTTCTCTCCTTCGCAGCCAAAGTGGCAGAGAAAACAGTTAACAGGGAACTGACACGATTCATCGAAGAGCACGCCGTCCTCGACCTGTCCCAATCCGGATTCCGAAGCAACCACAGCACCGAGACCGCCCTACTCGCCGCCACAGACGACATCCGCACCCTCCTGGACCAAGGCCACTCCGCAGCCCTCATCCTCCTTGACCAGTCTGCAAACTTTGACACTGTCTCTCACCGCACACTAGTCAGCAGACTACACGACGCCGGCATACAAGGAACTGCCCTGGACTGGGTCCGCTCGTTCCTCACTGGAAGAAGCCAAAGGATCAGACTACCGCCCTTCCTCTCCGCCCCCACGGAAATCACCTGCGGAGTCCCACAGGGGTCATCTCTGAGCCCGACCCTCTTCAAAATCTACATGGCCCCACTCGCAGCCATCGTCCGACAACACGGCCTTAACATCGTATCCTACGCCGACGAGACCCAGCTCATCCTCTCCCTCACCAAAGACCCCACCACCGCAAAACTCAACTTCCAGAGAGGAATGCAAGAAGTCGCAGTCTGGATGACCAACAGCTGCCTAAAACTCAACGCAGAGAAGACAGAAGTCCTCGTCCTTGGAACCACCCCTTCAGCATGGGACAACACCTGGTGGCCCACCACCCTCGGAAGCCCCCCTACCCCCTCAGATCCTGCCAAAAACCTCAGCATTGTACTCGATTCATCACTCGCCATGAACCAACAGGTCAAAGCCGTCAGCTCCAGCTGCTTCAACACCCTCCGCATCCTCCGCAAGACCTTCAAATGGATCCCCCCCCCCCCCGAGTCGAGGAAGACAGTCACCCACACACTCATCACCAGCAGACTGGACTATGGCAACGCACTCTACGCCGGCATCAACAAGTCCCTACTCCGCAAACTCCAAACACTACAGAACACCGCGGCTAGACTCGTCCTCGGCATCCCCCGGCACGAACACATCAGCCAACACCCGCAGAGACTCCACTGGCTCCCCGTGGAGAAGAGAGTCACCTTCAAAATCCTCATTCACGCCTACAAATGCCTACACAACAACGGACCCAAATACCTCAACAACAGAATAAACTTCCACGTACCCAAAAGAAACCTGCGATCATCCAACCTCGCACTGGCTGAAACCCCACGCATCCACAGAGCCAGAACAGGCGGAAGATCGTTCTCTCACATGGCAGCCAAGACCTGGAACATGCGACCGGCAGACATCAGACGTGCCCCCTCCCTGAATACCTTCAGTAAGACTCTCAAAACCTGGCTCTTCGGCTAAATGGAGCGGCGCATCCCCCTCCCCCCCCTCAGCGCCTTGAGACCCTCACGGGTGAGTAGCGCACTTATAATTCCCTGATTGATTGATATGGCACAACCGGTCGCTATTGCGGCGCATAACCGCGCAGCGGTTACAGCATACTTAACTCAACACGGAGTCCCTAATGCAGGGGCTACCTTTATTTTTGTTGTCGAGGTGGACCCAGCTTACCGCTTCGAGGTTTTCTATTCTTGGGTTACGTTTCCTGTGGTAGATGGGAATGATAATTTGTTTCATGAATATACGAGAGCGGCTCCTCCGGCGGTTTATCATCCTTATGCATTAATTGAGGTTCCGTTGACGTCCTGGGAGCATACCATTTGGTTTAATGGTGCCCTTCCTCACCCTATCTCTATTGTTCGTATGGGCCCCTTATCCATCGATGGGGCCACTTGGCCGGTTTTGGCTGGTTTTACACCACATACAAATGATCTCAGTGTCACTGTCGCAGAGCTACATCTGTTATAAACACAGTTGATTCATATTCACCGAAGTGTCATACAGTTTATGTTACGTGCACTTCAAGGAGCTCCGGCTGGAGCCACTCCTCCGCCATCAGGACATGGCGGTGGTCTTGTCATTAGTCCCGTCATGATTAACTCAGTGATGGGTAAACGTCCTCAGAATAGCAATGACTTGCCATTTTGGCATGCGCAAAAATTTGATCAACCTGAAGCTGTTTTTCCACACACAACTCCTGTAGAAAAACACAGGATCCTTACAATGAGTTTGCCGAGTGGTCTGATTCCCGCTTTAGCCGACTGCACCACCTGGGGGACGGTGTTTGCTTCAGTGTATACACTGTGCTTTGGCACCCCCTCCATGAGCGTTCTACTGAGCGTTCTGAAGAAGGTACAGTATGAACACGGGGCTGGTCCAGCCCTGGATTTGGGGATGAAGTTAGTGGGAATGTTCCCTATTGTCTCCGATATAATTCTGGCCAATATTAAAGGTGAGGCCGTTTGCTTACAAGTTCGTCAACGCCTAGCGGCGGTGGCGGAAGTTGATCGGCAACAACAGTTGCCGATTATTAATGCAGATGTGTAGACATCTTTGGGTCGCAATAGCTTGGGGATTTGGCCATTTACTCAGCCACAGGTTAAACCCCATCCTGATAAGGAGGGACATCCAGTCTTTCCTAAAAAAGGCTTGGAACAAGAATCAACGGCAGCAACTTCAGAAGCCTGGTTCACGTGCAGGTTCACCTCCACCTGACGCTTCTGAACATAGATACGATTTGCGTGACCGCTCTAAAATTAAGACACCAGAGAGGTTCCAGGTTCCTGATCCTCGTTCTCCTCGTTCCTTTCAGGAATCGTCGGATCAACAGTTCGGCGGAGGAGAGCGTCAGGATCGCAGACAAGGTGAGTCTATGCAAGCTAGACGTGACCCGCAGCGCCAGTTTGACGTGAAAGTCAAGCAGGAGGAACCACCTCAATATCGTCCCCCATTTCAGAAGAAAAAAGTATGCCTCAGACGGTGAGAACCCTGCTCCTCGACAGGAGTTGGGCAGTAACCCTCCTCGACAGCGCGGCGGAGATTACCATAGTGCGGCACACACTCCACCAGCGTCTGGAGGCAAAAGCAACTGACTCTTTTATTACAGTAGAGACAGCTGATACTCGTGTTGCTCCTCCTGATAGGCTTTATGAAGTAAGCCTCCAAATTGAAGGTGATATTAAACGTCCGATTAAAGCAGTCTTTTGGGAGAATCTGACTTCGTCTTATGATATTTTATTGGCGGAGGTTGATTGGCCTCCCCCTTTTGTCCTAGCTTCCTCTAGAGGGGAAGATGTTATTCTACCTAGTTTTTTACAATATGTTCCTGATGACGATAAAATGGCTTATGCCTCGAAGTGGGCATTGTCCTTAGCTCCAGCATTGTAATACAATCAGGCAGGTTGGGACGAGGATTCCCGGGTTCATGTAATTCCTTTGCGTTCTATGCCTCAGCCCCAACCACAGTATCCAATTAAACGTGACGCAAAAGCGTCCGTGACATTTTGACCCAATTGGAATATCAGGGTGTGATTGAACCCTGTGTTTCATCAATAAATAATCCTCTTTTTCTGATATTGAAACCGGATGGTTCATATCGTATAGTTTTAGACTACAGGCATTTGATCAGTCATGTTCGTACCTTTGCGGTTCAGAACACACATAGCTCTGTGTTGGTGTATAACATTGTTCGACAAAAGTACAAAACCACATTGGATATTTCCAATGGATTTTTCATTCATTCTTTGGCTCCTGAGAGCCATGATTTGACCGCATTCAGTGCCCTAGGCAATCAGTGACGATATGCGAGATTGCCTATGGGGTATAACGATAGCCCTGGCGTGTTTGCATTGTTCCAATTTTACATGAGATTGACCCTGATGCCTTCTCGTATGTTGATGACATTTATTTGACGGATGATGATATGACTCCGCATCTTATGCGCTTAGATCGCATAGTCACACATTTTGCGCAGTTAGGCTACAAATGTAATTTTGCAAATTCACACATTGCCTTTCTGGCAGTACTTTTCCTTGGTTATGAACTCAACAATGAAGGTAGGGGGTTTGCCCCCCACTTTTTGGAGAATGTGCTCAATTGCAGCCTCCCTCTACCCTTACAAAATTGCAGTCTTTGCTGTTTTTTTAAAATTTTGGCAGAACATATATTCCTGATTATGCCCAGCGTATAAAGCCGCTATACGCGTTGATACAACCCTCTTTTTCGTCTTCCAGTTGGCTTCCGGAACATACAGCAGTACTTCGGTCTTTGCAGTCTGATCTGCTTTCGACTCAATTCTTGTTAACGAGAGATAATACTACTAATTTGGTCATACGGATTGTACCAGGAGCGTTAGGATTCACTTACATGACTTTCAATGAAGGGGACACCATCCCCATTGCTTATAAATCGCATTTGTATACTCCGGCTGAGAGGCGTTTCTCTTCTACAGAAAAAAGTTTGACAGCGGTCCAGCTGGCGATTCTTAAAGAACGCTCTTTGGCTCAGTGTAAACGCATTTTCATAGTCTCGCCAGTGCCTGCTTTAGAAACAATCACAAAGGCTAGTGTCCCGAATTCCAAAGCCTTGCATCCACGTTGGTTACAATGGGCTAGTTCTTTGACGTCGGCTGATGTCTCTTTCATCTTTGACCCTTCTTTGCAAACACAGGAGTTTTTACAATATGAACATGTTCATCCTCCACCTTTATCATTATTCCCTCTTGATCAGTACAAATGCATTATTTACACTGATGGATCAGCGCAGCCAGCCATTGGTTCTAAGCATGCTTATTCTGCAGCCTGCGCGATTGTGGCAGGTTTGATTGTTGATGGGGATTTTAAATCCTCCTTGGTGCACAAACAGTCTCTTGGAAATTGCACAGCTCATTTGGCGGAGCTATGTGCTTTGGCTCTTGAATTTGCTGATCCAGAGGTTCCTACACTTGTAGTGTGCGATTTGTTTTACTGTGTACAATCCTTCAATGACAACTTGTTCTTCTGGACACAAAGAGATTTTCGTGATTCTGAAGGCAGCGCAATTAAGCATAAAACGCTTTTGGTCCGGGTGGCCGCTCTTAAGGAACGTTTGCCACTCACACATGCTATCATACTTTGGGCCATCAACGTGTGGGAGCACACGCTGTTGGTAATTCGCTGGCTGATGAGGCAGCCAAATCTGCAGTAGCTACTTGTTCAGTAGCAGCAGTCACCAGGTCTATGACTAAAATTGATGATGATATTCTAGCGGCTATAGCTGCGAAAAAAGAGGGTACAGAGTTTCCCCACGGTTTCCCTTCACATTATACATACCACTTGTCGTCTGATCAGATTCCATTTGTGACTATTCCATCCGTTGGGGATCGGCTGATTCCCAACGAGGACCGCAGACTTTCTTTAATAGTAGCTGCACATGAAGGTGTTGCTTCTGCACATGCTGGAGTGACAGCGACAATATCCCTTTTACAGCAACGTTTTTGGTGGCGTGGTTTGTATCAACAGACATGTTCCTCGGCCACACTGCAGGTTCTCCGGCGGGCTCCACAGTTATAGGTTAATGCATCTATAACCAGCCCCGCCACGGTCTCCATGGGGCGAAACTACAATTAGTTTCCTAATATTTTCTTTTTCCCTCCTTCACTGAAGGCTGTAACGTTGCCTAACCGTAAGTACACGGTCTGGCGAATTGCGGAACCAGGGACGGGTGCGCCTTAGCGTGCGCAGACCTCCCGGTTCACACATTTGGTCCTGACGAAAACCTTCTACTAACATTAAAAGGTTGAAACATGTTGACCGATAATCTTTTCACTTAAACACCGATACTTTTTGGTCAATAGAGCCATTTTAAGTATCTCACTTGGTTTTAAATTTTGTCTTGTTGCTCCAAATAAAAATCTTAGGGAATACAACAAAGACAATTTTAATCCACTCACACATTTTCTTCACATTACTCAAAAAACCAGCTCTGCTGTAGTTCAGGCGTTGAAGCACACCCAAGTGGCATTCGGCTACTTGGGTGGACCCCGATGATGAAGCATGTCACCAACTAGGTTGGTGAGTGAGGGGTTTCTTAAATAAAGAAAGAATTCTTTCTTTACTATCGCTCTCTATTTTTCCCAAACCACTAGGACGCTGAGTCCTGGGGACACTCCCTCTTTTTGTTTTTGATATATTGACCTTAGGGGACTGGGAGTTTGTTCCCAACGAATAACCCTTACTCTCTCTTTGTTTAGCGGGGGATTAAAATGTTTGTGCCAGACCTTGATGGTCTAGAAGTTGTGGCGGCTGCCGCAACGCTTGACGTAGATAACCATTGTGCTATGTTACAGGATCTACAAAAAGCTCGTGATTCACAAGCAAAAGCCCATTTGCCCTCTTCCACGGATGCAGCCGTGCTGATTCCAGTTTCTGACTGGCTTCCTAAAGTTGGAGATCTGGTCCGCAAGAAGGTGGGGAACAAAAAAGAATTTGGTCCATCATACTGTGCACCGGTCAGAGTCCTTGGTTTGAAAGGCACCCGTACTGTGATCCTGCCTCCGTTGCCTGGTCGTAAGGAGAATCGTTACATTTCAATCGAGCCTGTCAAGCTACCCTATATGGCCGATACGGAATAGTGTGCCTCCAAGCATTCATCGCCGGGATCTTTCACTGAATCCGATGGCTTCTGTTTCTTCGAATAATCCCCAACAAATGGAAGGGGAGATGGAATCTTCAACTGATTTGTTGCCTGTATTACCATTGACATCTATCTACAACTGTGGATAATGAGTATGCTTCTCCTCCAGTTAAGGTTATAATTGACATTCCTGAAAGTACATTACATTCACCTTCCAGTGAAGAACAACTTCCGCTGTCTCAACTGGGGTCCAGTGGTTACTATATGGACCGGAATAGCTTTTCTTCTGATACGTCTTCGTTGTCATCATCTGTGGCAGAGCCCCCTACACGTACCAGTCTTTTCATCTCCTGTTTCAAAAAGACTTACCTAGTCCCGCCCTGGACATATGTCTGGATGGTGCTGACGATGATATTCCTCTTCATGTGGATTGGGTTCGTGACTGTGTTTTTCCTCTTGATTAATGGCCATTACTTACCTGAATGCTCTGCTGTGAACTTGGTTGACAGAGTTCTGACACATCACACTTCATCTCATAAAATGAAAAAAGATCAGGCCCTAATTAATATTTCAGCATTCCCAATTGTTGATGGCATTGTTTGGGATAAAGTATCATTCGATATCCATGGTCCGACCAAAACTTTGTACATTCCATACACATTCCGCGTTTCATTAGGAGATGTAGTTTTGCCTGGTATACACTCTGATGACTGGAATGTTCATGCTGTTCATTCGTTGTTCTTGGATTTGAAATATACTTCTTTTGACACTGAGGATTTGTATTTGAATTCGGCAAATTACGCTGATTTATTCTGTTACCAACATTATGGCCATCATTTTTCACACAAGACCAATACTTAGAGACCCTATTTTAATTATACCCAGTGGGTACATTGCCCAACCCCGCTACAGGGGAGCTCGAAGACACAACAGAGTCAATTTATGTACTTTACGGGTTACAATCTTACTGACCTTCAGTCCTATTTTTATAAACTAAAGATACCCAGCAGAACCAAATTTATGCTGACCCACACTAAATTAGTTTACTCCTTGTCCTTCATAAATGATTTGTCCGTGAAAGGTTAGGAGTACTGAACGGACACGGTTGATTTAAAATTCATTTGGGGTACAAAAGATTAGCAAGTGCAAGGTCCTGAATCATTGCATCACGCATGTCTGATACCGTCTCAGCTCATATTTTTAAATGAGACGGTACAACTGACTAGTTGTTTTGGTTTAGTCACGGCCAAAAATCTAAATACTCCCTCCATTCCATTATTGGCTACTTATGACACATGGCAAAGACATACCAATTACACAATTGAGGACTTAGCTGTCATGTTTCAGAATGGCACACTTAACCCTTCCAATATTGACCCCTTGGAATGGTTGCTTTGGTCAACGAGCTCTCAAGCATGTCAGTTACGCTTTTTGAATACCACAGAAGGGTTTACACAGACTAGGCCTGATCCTCGTTTTCCACATTCCCATACAGTGACCACATATTCAGTAGGTAAATTATGTCAACAGTGGTTGGGACATTCCACATTGTCCTCTGTCAAACAGCATCTTTCCCTTTTATCAGGTGACATCGATCTTGCTGATTTTCTTTTGGGTCCAAAGTCCCCTCAAGCAAAACGTTTTGTTTATGCAGCATGTAATGAATTTTGGAAGCTGTCACAGATGGAAGCTGCGGTGCGCCTGCGCCAAATTGGCCAAGATAATTTAGAAAAAGTTCTTGCATTAGTCGATAACAGCATTAATATACTGTCTTCTCGTATATATATACTTTGGATTATTTTGTGTCATCAGTCATTGACATTGTTCAAATTGAAGTCTCTGTTTTGTACCATGGTCAAAATCAGTTACGTTCTGTAATGCAATTTGGTTGGACCTTGCAAACACTTAGGGGCCGATTCCGATCTCGGCCGGTAGGGCTCCGAATCGGATTCAGCTTTACCGGATCCGATTCGGAGCCCTGTTTCCCGACCGATTCGTACGTGCGTCCGGGCGAGCGAGTACGATGCGAAAACTCCGACCGACCCGTTCGCGAGACCCAACCGCACCGACCGACTCGTGACGAAAGCCGACCGCACCGACCGACTCGCTCGGACACGCCTCGCACCGCGCAATGGAGACGTTCCCCGGCCGGGCAAGTACGATGCGCGCCGCGAGCAGTCCGACCGACTCGCGCCCGTCCGGCTCGAAGGAGCAGTCGGAGCCGTACTTTGGGGTCCGTGTCGGACCCCCTGTACGTGTAGCCGCGCGAGTCGCACACAGGGGAGACCCATGGGTCCCCCCTACCTGTGCGTGTACGCGCGAGTCGCTTCGCCGCGTACACGCTGTAGGGGGCGCCCTTGTTCACCTCGCACCCATTGAGTCAATGGGAGCCCGCGTACGCGTTGTACGACAGGCTCCCATTGACTTCAATGGGAGTCCGACCGAATCGACTCCGATGGCATACGAGCGCATCGTACTCGTTCGGTCGGGCTGCTAGGGTCAGATTCGGTCGGAAATCTCTCCGAGTCCGGCTCGGTCGGAGAGATTTCCGGCCCGAATCGGAATCGGCCCCTTAAAAGTGGAAAAGTACCATGGTATTACCTCAATGCTTCCGCATTGTTTTTGCCATTTAATTTGACTGATAAACAGAAATTAATGTCAATGAAAGATGCGACATACACATTGTTACATATTGAACAATTAGAACAGTTACCATTTTCTGTGGCAGAGACTGATTCAGCTGTGTGGTTAATACATGGGGTTATTTCACTGCCTATCTCACTGTTTCAGTTTACGGCCTGCATGAAACGCTTTCCGGTTGGTAGATATGAGCCCCTCGGCAGTAGCTATATTCATGAATTATGGTCGTTGCCTTTCACCTATGGATGACAACGAGCAGACAAGGAGGTTTTCCTTACAGGGGAGGATTGCGATTCCACAGTAGGACATTCCCTAGTCTGTAAACAAGTTAAACTTCTCGGTACCTGCAACATTTCGGCCCCTAATCTGGCTTGCTTTTTAAAAGGTACCCCTATCCCAGCTATTATTCCTGCACTAACTTTGCTTTCTAACGGAAGTTATCTTATTCTAAATAACCACGACTGCTGCGGCTTACGGGTAAGCACCCCGTATATAGTAACAGTTTCACAACGTGTTACATGTTGCAGCAATGTCCTGTTTCCACCCCGCATGGGATTGTAGATAGTTCGCATTGGCCTTCCATTCCAACTTTGAAAACAGATTTCAATAAGCTAAGCAGACGCAAAGCGCTATTGTTTCAACAAGAAGTGGCTCTCATGTCAGCTCTTGAGACCTTCGAATTGCAGGTGGCGAGAACCGCAAGTGAGATTCACTCACTGCTAAACGCGAATCTCCCACTCCATTTTGGAGAATTAATACACCAAATATTTAATGCGTCTGATACAGAGGGCCTTGCCCACTTTTTTAAGCTTGTGGGGTCCAGCCTGGTCACCTCCATTCAGACTATTTTTGGAGTAATACCAGCTTTTATCCATTTTAATTTTTCCAGCGCTTTCGGAGGGTTTCCGCTGGTGCTCTTGTTGATTTGAGGCATAATTGTACTGGTGCAGGGACAGAATATCGAGTACAAAATATTGAGTTGCACAAATATTGAGTCATTAATATCGTCAGTCAGAAATATCGACAGCAAGAATATCGTGGTCAAGAATATCGACATAATGCAAGTAATATCGATTTTAAAAATATCGAAGTGTTTAATATCATTAATATCATTTGCAAAAATATAGTTGTTAAAGATATCGTTTTTATTATTATGTATTTTAGTGTATATTTTATATGTATGGGATGTATGATTTTTGTATAAGAATTGTTTGTATTTTTAATATATGTGTTACATTTTTAGTAGTTATTAATTTTTTTATTTGAATTTTGCGCTATTAGTTCCGTAGCTAGTTGTGGGTTTATAGGGGTATAGGGTGGGAAGTAATTTAATTATAATAAATTAAATTTTTTTTTTTATTTGAATTTTTTGTTTTTAGTTCCGTAGCGGGTTGTGGGTTTATAGGGGAATAGTATGGGAAGTAATTTAATTATATTAAATTTATTGATTAATTTTTATTTATTAATATTTGTTTAATTGAGATGTTATAGTGTTAAATGTTTTAAGTAATTTATTATTAATTAATAATTAGCTGTTGATTAATTAATTGGTAATTAATTATGGTAAATTTGTAATAAAAGTTAGGTGTGTATTGTGGTGTTTATAGGTGAAAAGGGTGGGAAGTAATTTATTTTTAATTTAAGAATTAATAATTGGTTGTTAATTAATTTTAATAATTTAATTAATTTGTAATACATTTTGGTAATTGTGTAATTAATTTTAGGTGTGTGTTGTGGTTTTCATAGGTGTAAAGGGTGGGAAGGGTGTGAAGTAATTTATTTTTAATTGATTAATTAATAATTGGTTGTTAATTTTAATAAATTAATTGGTAATTAATGATGGTAATTGTGTAATTAATTTTAGGTGTGTGTTGTGGTGTTTATAAGAGTAAAGGGTGGGAAGTAATTTGTGTTTAATTAATATATAGTTGTTAACTAATGTTAATTATTTGATATTTATTTTGGGTAATTGTTTATTTTTTGTGTGTTCTTTTTACTTTTAATGGGGTAAAGGGTGGGTATTAAATACATTTTAATTATTAGTTGTTAATAGTAATAGTTTTTAATTTTAAAATACGTTTTTCGGTTTTTTTATTTTATAGTTTAATTTAGGTGTGTGTTGTAGATATAGTGTTAAAGTGTGTGTAGTCAATGTTTTTAAGGTTTTTTTATTAATAATATTTTTTTAATTCATTATTAATTATGGTCATTATATAAATAAATGTAATTAAAAATGTTGAAGTGTTTTGTTATTGGTGTGGTGTTATAGGGTAAAAAATAAAACAAATACATTTATGTTTTAATTAATTTTTTTGTTTGTAAATATTTTCTAGTTTAAAAGAATAATTTTTTTGTAAATTTATTTATTATTTTATTTTATATAATATTGGTAGGTTTTTGTTATGCAACTAGTATTATAATATGTGCTCTTTTTATGTTTAATATATTTTTTTTAATTTTGTTTATCCATTTTTTTAATTTTTTTTAATATTTTTTTTATTTTTAACTGTTAAAGTGTGAATATAATTTTTTTTCTCCACTATCCAACACTTTCCCTACTGTTGCATTCACTGGAGTAGGAACAGTAATTTTTACCCCTCTGCTATCCAGCACTTTCCCTACTGTTGCATTCACTGGAGTAGCAATAGTAATTTTTACCCCTCCACTATGCAGCACTTTCCCTACTGTTGCACTCAGTGGAGTGGGAATAGTAATTTTCATCTCTCCGCTATCCTGCACTTTCCCTACTGTCGCACTCACTGGAGTTGGAATAGTAATTTTTACCCCTCTGCTATCCAACACTTTCCCTACTATTGCACTCACTGGAGTGGGAATAGTAATTTTTACCCCTCCACTATCCAACACTTTCCCTACTGTTGCACTCACTGGAGTGGGACTACATTGTTTTACCCCTCCGTTACCCAACACTTATCCTATTGTTGCATTCAGTGGAGTGGGAATACATATTTTTACCCATCCGCTATCCAACATTTTCCCTACTGTTGCACTCTTTGGAGTGGGAATAGTAATTTTTGCCCTTCCGCTATCCAACACTTTCCCTACTGTTGCTCTCACTGGAGTGGTAATAGTAAATTTTACCCCTCCGCTATCCAGCACTTTCCCTACTGTTGCTCTAAGTGGGGTTGGAACAGTAATTTTTACCCCTCCGCTATCCAGCACTTTCCCTACTGTTGCACTCAATGGAGTGGGAATAGTAATTTTTACTTCTCCGCTATTCAACACATATCCTACTGTTGCTCTTACTGGAGTGGGAATAGTAATTTTTACCCCTCCGCTATCCAACACTTTCCCTACTGTTGCTCTTACTGGAGTGGGAATAGTAATTTTTACCCCTCCGCTATCCAACACTTTCCCTACTGTTGCACTCACTGGAGTGGGAATAGTAATTTTTTCCCCTCCGCTATCCAACACTTTCCCTACTGAGGCTCTCACTGGAGTGGGAATAGTAATTTTTACCCCTCCGCTATCCAACACTTTCCCTACTGTTGCACTCACTGGAGTTGGAATAGTAAATTTAATTATTTTGCTAGCCAACACTTTTCCTACTGTTGCACTGATTGTATTGGACAATTTAATTTTAAATATTTTTTCTTAGTTTAATGTTCTAATTTATTCTAGAATGTTTTTTTTTATCTTTTAAATTATTTATATATATATATTATTTTTATATAATTTTAAAGTTTTAAAATAAATTAAAGATAATAGTTTATTAATTATTTTAAAGTAAATATATATGTATAAATTTTTGTTTGTGATTATAATTAATATTTAATATTGTTAATATATATTAATTTATATATATATATATATTTAAATCAATATTTTTTACATCTATATTTTTTAAATCGCTATTGTTGATTCGATATTTTTGTACTTACCTGTGTAAGTATGGGAGTCGATATTTTTGCAGTCTATATATTTTTTTCGATATTTTGAACTTTGATATTCTATCAGTGAACCCTTGTACTTCTACTGCTGCTCCGCAATGGCTGCTCGACCTGTGGTGCTGCCAGGCCCGGTACAGCTGCAGCTGTACCATGATCGGATGAACCACCTTTTTGGTTCAATGCCATTACAGGCACTTAACATCGACTATTGGCTGACCTTCCGTTATGCCTACTTCACCTGCGTACAACCTGTGTTCCGCTGCCTCCGGTGTCCTTTTCAACGGGCCCTGGATGTCTGCCTCTCCAATATGCCACACGCTGCCCTGGATTATGAACTGTTGATGGGTCCGTTGATGGACCATGACCAAGACTGTTCCGTGGGTAGGCGCTTAGTGTGCGATCCTCCGCTTGGACCAACGGCAGACTTGAGTACCTGTGCTCGTGCACAGTGCCTCTTAGATCGGAGTTTCATCTAAGTTAACGCAGGTTGCCCTGATATGGTCCTAACGGCCTTTGGATATGAGGAGCATGTGTGCTCGTTCGACTTACTTAATTGGACGGCATACCTTTTTACTATGGAAGGGTCAGACAACATACTGGAGTTTATGGCATTTCGCTTTTCTCGCGACATTTTTGGCTCCGAAGATTTGCTGTGAATGGATATATTGGCTGCATTTAAAATTTTGAATATTTTTTTTTGTTTTGGCTCGACCAATATTCTAGGTGGGATACCACCAAGACGGTTTGCCTCTGTTTACCTCTGACTTTTGTTTTAGCATAGTGCTACCGACCTGGCCAAGGGGAGGGTGTCACATGGCCCATAGAGACATTGGGGTCGATTCCGATTCGGGCCGGAAAAAGCACCGACCGACTCGGATCCGGAAAAAATACCGACCGACACGTACCCGTGGCGCCCGACACGCCAAGTACGATGCAAGGCGCGAAAAATCCGACCGACACGTACCGAAACCAAGTCGACCGACCGAGCCGCACGGAAAACAGCAATCCGGCCGGAAAAACACGCGAATCCAACCGACCGACACGCACCCGGAACAAATCCGACCGAAACGTACACGCTAACTCCAAACCGCAAAGTACGATGCAAGGCGCGAAATCACGAGCGAGTCGGACGGAGGACAAGCCGTACGACCGACACGCATACAAAACCGAGCCGAAGCAACACAATACACCGCGACCGACGCGTACGCAGCATAGAAAACTGCACAAACACAGTGTGAACGAAACGGAGAACACCGTACGAGACCAATGCAGGGTCCGACTCGGTCACAAGAACGTTTCCAACATACACAAACAGCACAAAGGAAAAATCACCCAAAAAAAGGCCAAACAAGCAATTACCAAGCCAATAAATACTGGGGTGGGGTGGGGACAGAGAACAAAGACACACCCACAACTCCACCTATATAAAGGACACAAATCACTACCATGAGCCTTTGCAAATGCCATTCCACTGCCAGCACCCAAGAGAAAGCAACCACACACCCACAGCTCATCCCTCACACAAGCCACACACCATCAGCACACCAACAAATACCTACCTCACATACACCCAGCAAAACACACACTCACACACCCTCACCTGCACACCAACACACACATCACCCACCATCACCACCCATCACCATGCCCCCCAAGAAGAATCCCAAGTTCCTAGATAGTGAATTGGAAGTCATGGTAGACGAGATCCTCAGGGTGGAGCCACAGCTGTTTGGCACACTGGTCCAACAGACCCCCATGTCGCAGAAAACCAAGATGTGGGAGAGGATCATCAACAGGGTGAACGCCCAATCACCATGTCGGCGCACAAAGACCGACATCCAGAACAGGTAGTATGACGTGCGCAGGAGGGTACGGGACATGCTGAAGAAAGACTACATCAACAGCCAATACACCGGCAGTGGCCCTCCTGCCAAGCCAATATACCTCAGGCCCTGGGAGGAGAAGGTGCGGGCCATCCTTCCGCCAGTGAGCGTATATGGACTAGAGGACATCCCAGAGCCTGGTGAGTACACAACAAATGTACACAATATACTGCCACAAAACACACACACATCACTGTCAAGGGGAGAGTCAAACCATGCACTCATAGCAATCACACAGCAACCAGAACAGAATCATCCCAAAATGTGTATGTCAGTCAGAGAAACACAACACATGCCATCAAAAAAGTCACATCCAACTGTGCCAACACATGTACAAACACAACCACAACTACAGCTAGGCAGTGGCACAAATTGAACTAACAAACACATCCACACATGTAGCCACCACAACAACACCAACACACAGTGAAGACCACTCAAAGGAAGGAATTCTGTGTATGCTGGCCAAGTCAGTGTAGCCAATAGCATCATGGGAGTCGCAGTCACACATATTGCCCCCTCACAACTGTCCCATCAACACCACCATGAACCATGCACACATCACAGGGAGTGGAGAAGGACTCACAAGATGGCTGACACTGGCAACTGCTGTGGGGAGCACAAGGCCCTGCTGCCAACTGTGCACCAACAAACAGCAGGACACCACTGACTGACATCCTGAGAGACAACTTCCACTCCCTGCAATGCAAGCACGTTCCATGGTGGGATATCTGGCTAGCTGGGTGGGAAGGGGGACTTGCAGCACTGACCATAGTCACAAGCACCTCCCCTCACACACACCCCAACACAAACTCCACAGAACCCACCTGGTAGAATGCAATGCCCCCCATCCTAACACAAGATCCCACAAAGCACCACCACCCTGGGTTATGTTGTGTGAAGCACAGGGACACTCTTGGGACTCTTAGCCAAACAACTGCCAGGACAACACTCCCAGCCATCCTGTCAGCACAGCCAGCCCACCCCACAGGGAAGCAGAGTCAAAAGGAAGGAAGCATGGGCATGCTGGGAAGGGGGTGGAGGCAATAGCATGATGGGAGTCGTAGTCACAGACATTGCTCAGCCTCACAACTGGCCCATCAACACCACCCTGAACCATGCTCACATCACAGGGAGTGGAGAAGGACTCACAAGATGGCTGACACTGGCTACTGCTGTGGGGAGCACAAGGCCCTGCTGCCAACTGTGCACCAACAAACAGCAGGACACCACTGACTGACATCCTGAGAGACAACTTCCACTCCCTGCAATGCAAGGACGTTCCATGGTGGGATATCTGGCTGGCTGGGTGGGAAGGGGGACTTGCAGCACTGACCATAGTCACCAGCACCTCCCCTCACACCCCCCAACACAAACTCCACAGTACCCACCTGGTAGAATGCAATGCCCTCCATCCTAACACAAGATCCCACAAAGCACCACCACCCTGGGTTATGTTGTGTGAAGCACAGGGACACTCTTGGGACTCTTAGCCAAACAACTGCCAGGACAACACTCCCAGCCATCCTGTCAGCACAGCCAGCCCACCCCACAGGGAAGCAGAGTCAAAAGGAAGGAAGCATGGGCATGCTGGGAAGGGGGTGGAGGCAATAGCATGATGGGAGTCGTAGTCACAGACATTGCTCAGCCTCACAACTGGCCCATCAACACCACCCTGAACCATGCTCACATCACAGGGAGTGGAGAAGGACTCACAAGATGGCTGACACTGGCTACTGCTGTGGGGAGCACAAGGCCCTGCTGCCAACTGTGCACCAACAAACAGCAGGACACCACTGACTGACATCCTGAGAGACAACTTCAACTCCCTGCAATGCAAGCACGTTCCATGGTGGGATATCTGGCTGGCTGGGTGGGAAGGGGGACTTGCAGCACTGACCATAGTCACCAGCACCTACCCTCACACCCCCCCCAACACAAACTCCACAGTACCCACCTGGTAGAATGCAATGCCCTCCATCCTAACACAAGATCCCACAAAGCACCACCACCCTGGGTTATGTTGTGTGAATCACAGGGACACTCTTGGGACTCTTAGCCAAACAACTGCCAGGACAACACTCCCAGCCATCCTGTCAGCACAGCCAGCCCACCCCACAGGGAAGCAGAGTCAAAAGGAAGGAAGCATGGGCATGCTGGGAAGGGGGTGGAGGCAATAGCATGATGGGAGTCGTAGTCACAGACATTGCTCAGCCTCACAACTGGCCCATCAACACCACCCTGAACCATGCTCACATCACAGGGAGTGGAGAAGGACTCACAAGATGGCTGACACTGGCTACTGCTGTGGGGAGCACAAGGCCCTGCTGCCAACTGTGCACCAACAAACAGCAGGACACCACTGACTGACATCCTGAGAGACAACTTCCACTCCCTGCAATGCAAGCACGTTCCATGGTGGGATATCTGGCTAGCTGGGTGGGAAGGGGGACTTGCAGCACTGACCATAGTCACCAGCACCTCCCCTCACACCCCCCAACACAAACTCCACAGTACCCACCTGGTAGAATGCAATGCCCTCCACCCTAACACAAGATCCCACAAAGCACCACCACCCTGGGTTATGTTGTGTGAAGCACAGGGACACTCTTGGGACTCTTAGCCAAACAACTGCCAGGACAACACTCCCAGCCATCCTGTCAGCACAGCCAGCCCAACCCACAGGGAAGCAGAGTCAAAAGGAAGGAAGCATGGGCATGCTGGGAAGGGGGAGGAGGCAATAGCATGATGGGAGTCGTAGTCACAGCCCTACATCCCCCACCACATGGCCCAGCAAGCTCACACTCACGCATGCACATCCCACAGAGAGTGGAAAGGCCCATCAAAGATGTCTGACACTGTTGCTGTGTCGTGGGAGCACAAGGGCATGCTGGGTACTGCACACCAACCAACAGCAGGACACCACTGTCAGCCATCTTGCCATTGCCCTCACACCCACACACACTGAACTCCACACAAAAGCAAGTAAGTATGGGAATGCTGGCAAGTGGGGTGGAGGCAATGGCATGATGGGAGTCGTAGTCACAGACATAGCTCACCCCCACAACTGTCCCATCAACACCACCCTGAACCATGCTCACATCACAGGGAGTGGAGAAGGACTCACAAGATGGCTGACACTGGCTACTGCTGTGGGGAGCACAAGGCCCTGCTGCCAACTGTGCACCAACAAACAGCAGGACACCACTGACTGACATCCTGAGAGACAACTTACACTCCCTGCAATGCAAGCACGTTCCATGGTGGGATATCTGGCTAGCTGGGTGGGAAGGGGGACTTGCAGCACTGACCATAGTCACCAGCACCTCCCCTCACACCCCCCAACACAAACTCCACAGTACCCACCTGGTAGAATGCAATGCCCTCCATCCTAACACAAGATCCCACAAAGCACCACCACCCTGGGTTATGTTGTGTGAAGCACAGGGACACTCTTGGGACTCTTAGCCAAACAACTGCCAGGACAACACTCCCAGCCATCCTGTCAGCACAGCCAGCCCAACCCACAGGGAAGCAGAGTCAAAAGGAAGGAAGCATGGGCATGCTGGGAAGGGGGAGGAGGCAATAGCATGATGGGAGTCGTAGTCACAGCCCTACATCCCCCACCACATGGCCCAGCAAGCTCACACTCACGCATGCACATCCCACAGAGAGTGGAAAGGCCCATCAAAGATGTCTGACACTGTTGCTGTGTCGTGGGGAGCACAAGGGCATGCTGGGTACTGCACACCAACCAACAGCAGGACACCACTGTCAGCCATCTTGCCATTGCCCTCACACCCACACACACTGAACTCCACACAAAAGCAAGTAAGTATGGGAATGCTGGCAAGTGGGGTGGAGGCAATGGCATGATGGGAGTCGTAGTCACAGACATAGCTCACCCCCACAACTGTCCCATCAACACCACCCTGAACCATGCTCACATCACAGGGAGTGGAGAAGGACTCACAAGATGGCTGACACTGGCTACTGCTGTGGGGAGCACAAGGCCCTGCTGCCAACTGTGCACCAACAAACAGCAGGACACCACTGACTGACATCCTGAGAGACAACTTACACTCCCTGCAACGCAAGCACGTTCCATGGTGGGATAACTGACTGGCTGGGTGGGTGGGAAGGAGGTCCGGCTGTCAACCAAACACAAGCAATGCAGACCATGTTCACACCCCAGAAAATACATAGAAATGCCCAAATAATGCAGGACAATGTGCCACACCAATATCAACCCCTGACTGTGACGACTTAGGACAATGCAATGTACAGGCCCGCACCCAGAGGCACAGTCACAACTGTCATGTGTGTCAACCATTGATGCCTGCAGAAACATGACATACATTGTTTGTGTCTCCCAAAAACAGGTGATGATGGGGACACAGCAGCAGACGCTGAAGAGTCCCAGTCCCAGGCTCAAGAGGATGCCGAGCTCACTGGCGTCGTACAGCCTCTGTCCTCCTCGGACGATGAAGAACAACCTGGCACATCCGGTGCAAGTCAACATGCAGCACCAGCAGGACCACCAGCTGCAGCACCAGCAGGACCACCAACTGCACCCCCTGCACCCACCCCTACAACGACTGTCACCACGAATACCATCCCTGCCGACATGGACAGAATAAGGAGCAACACCAGCACAGTGACCCTGGACCAACCTGGGGCCATGGACACCACCACCACCACCAACCCCCAAGGTGGACCAGGGTTATCTGTGCGTGCCACTGCACACACTGCACATGTCAGCAGGGGTGGTGGGAGGGGTGGGAGACAGAGGTCGCTGCTTGCAGACGTTGCTGGTGTGCATGACGACCCACAACTGGTACGCATAGCTGATGCGTACCAGTCCAGCACCAGAGAGCTCAGCCAGGTAGTGGGGCTCCTCAGAGACATTAAACAGCAGCAGGCTGCCCATCATGCCCGCTTGGACTCCCACATGTCCCACGTGGAGTCACACATGTCCCGTGTGGACTCACACATGTCCCGCGTGGAGTCCAAGTGGGATGCACTGCATGAGATGACGGCGGTGCACAGGGACATTTTACAATGCCTCCGCCAGATGAACAGCAACCAGTCCACACCTCCCTGTGTGCCAACAACATCTGGTGCCGAACAAACTGCAACTGCCACAGGGAGGGAGGAGGACTCTGGCGGAGAGTCCCCTGCACCGCAGCAGCCTGCACTTGAGGGCCCCCCCCCCAAGAAGAGGGGTCGTCCGAGGAGGGAAAAGTGAGAGGCCGATGGCCAAGCGCAACTCCCAGGAAGCCTGAACCTGTTCTGGATGTTCGCCTTTGTGCACAGACTGTTCACCCTGTTGACGGCAACACTACTCCCACACATTGCATGGGGAGTACAAGTTGGACCAATGTGTCAGACAACTGTGGCCCCGATACTGGGGATCCTGTCTACCCGGACTTTCAATTCACCTAGGAACTTGGGATTGCAAGATTCATGTACAGCACAACCCATCCTATGCACTATTAACACAAATGTATCACAATAAACACACTAATACACCATACTTGCCTCTGTCGTGATTCCAACGTGGGTGCTGTTATGGGGATGATGAACTGCAAAATTACACTGTGTATGCGAACTGCAACAGCAAGGACAACACAGGCATGTGAGTACAGGCAACGTGACACACATGAGGGAGACACACCACCAGGGCTACACGACACATACACACCTAGGCCATCTGACTCATTGCCTACACTGATGTTGCCAGGGAAGACGGTGCAATGCACAGACACCACACCCATTCCCAGTTGTAGTCAAGTAGCCCACAGGTGCAGTAAGCAAATGGCAGTCAAATGTGTGACCACAGACAACGCACATCACAAAGTGAAGCACAGGTTTATTACACAGTTGCAACATGCCGTAACCACTACAGATGCAAGGTAACCCCACCTGGTAGCGGGCACACAGTCAACAACTGTAGACGGAAGGAAGTCCATGGGTGTGGCGCACATCACCTGTAGGGACACAACAGCTACCAGCCTGGATGTGCAATCACGTCGCCGGTGGACACAGTTGACCAAACGAATCTGAAAGTACCCTGTGAAGGACAGAAATGACACACAGTCAAAAGCAATGGAGTACAGGACAGAACAGCAAAACTCATGCACAATACATGTTACAAGATACCCACCCAGAACCAAGTTAGCATGTCAACACTGTTGGGGAGTACAGCCCACCTGTCACCACACATCGCAACACACATCCAGTCAAGTAGCCCATGGACACACTCCAACAGCACCAGAGCACCACCCACACATCATGCCAACTCACATCATTGACATGACACCTCAGGATACTCACATTCAGCTAAAGAAGTTGGTGATGAGCTGTGTGCGGACATCACCATCATCATCATCATCATCGTCACTGGCATCGTGGTCCAGGCCAGGATCCTCCACAGGTGGCGGATGTTGGTCATTGTCATCCTGGATGAGAGGCAACTCCTTCCGCACTGCCAGGTTGTGGAGCATGCAGCAGACGATGATAATCTTGCACACTTTCGCAGGGGCATATGGGAGGGACCCTCCGGTCTTGTCCAGGCAGCGGAAGCGGCTCTTCAGGAGACCAAAGGTCCGCTCAATCACTCTCCTGGTCCGACCATGTGCCTCATTGTAGCGCATCTGGGCAGGTGTCACAGGGTTCCTGAGGGGTGTCAGCAACCACGGCATGTTGGGGTATCCCGAGTCACCTATGGACAGACAAGTGCACATTAGCTGACTTGGAAAAGTGGGCGGAATACTACAGATCAGATCACACACAATGGCACAAAGTCAGTACACACCGACAAGCCAGGCACGCTGGTTCTGCATCTGTGCCATCATCCTGGGGATGCGACTACTCCTCATCACAAAGGCATCGTGTGCTGAACCAGGGAAACGGGCACACACGTGTGTGATGGTCATGTCTGCAAGACACACCACCAGTGCATTGACCGAGTGGTAGTGCTTGCGGTTCCTGTAGGCCTGCTCCTGGGCCTGTGGTGGTACCAAAGCCACATGTGTCCCATCAATGGAGCCAATGACATGCGGCATCCTCCCCAGGGCATAAAAGTCACTCTTCACGTCAGTGAGTCGTCGCAGTCTAGGGAAATAGATGTACCGGTTCAGGAAGAGCAACATTGCCGCCAAAACATCGCGGAGCACACGGCTGAACATGGTCTGTGACATCCCACCAGCAGTCGCCACAGTATGTTGGAAGGTACCAGTGGCAAAGAAGTGTAGGGCTGCCATCACCTTCACCTTGGGGGTCAGCGCTGTAGGATACGGCCGGCCAGGCTGCAAATGTGGGGACAACTGCACTGCCAAATCCTCAATCAGCTGCCTGGTGAAGCGGTACCGTCGGATGCTGTCCCGTTCCACCATCGTTGCCAGGTCTGGGAATGGCCGATGGACAGCAGGAGCCCTGCAGTGCAGAGGAGAAGTAAGCAAGATTGTCAGTCACCCCACATATGCGGCATTGAACACACTCAAGATCCCAACATACATCATTATGAGGCACAACTACATGAAGTGTGCAGTACCGGAAGGACATGTATGGTACATACATGGCCAACATCTGTCAACACGGTCCTACAGGTGGCATCAATTTGTCCCAGGTTGGCCCATTGGATATCATGAGGCCGTGTCACAGTTCCCATCTCCTGCTGCCGTGTCACAATAACCCCCACAGTGACATGTGAGGACAGATGTGCCCCAGGCACCACAGCTCAACGACAGGTACATTCCCAGGGACCCTGTAATGCCACATGGACACTGGCATTACATGGAGTATCATGTATACACCACAGCAAAACAACCTTGACCCCCACAGGTAGTGGCCCCACTTGCCATGGCAGGACAGACATGGACGTCTGTGACACACACGCACAACATCAGAGTCCATGCACACACAACGTGGATGATGAGACTGTCTCCCATTGTGCACATGAAATCAGAGACATTGTAAACACTACATGCACAAAGACTGTGGAGGACCATCACTATTGTGCCACTGGGACACCCTGGCTCAAACATACCGTCCCACATGGGACTCACGGGGTATGTGACATGACATACACATACACCACTGTGAAATGTGACCATGGCACATGCACAGATATGAACAGTTGCACATCACAGTGGTCACGTACACGTAACACCCAGGATCCTGTCCCCATGAACACGTGCACAGCCTGGGGGTGGCTGCCCACAGGTGACACCCACAGGACAACATGTACACCAACATACACACAATAGGAAATGCAGCCTTACATGCCTTATGATAAGGTTTGGACAGGCTGTCGTGATGTAGGTGTGCCCCTCACTCCCTGGGAGCTATCTGTGGCTGGCATATGTCCATCTGAGACAGGCATGCTGACATATGCCAGTCACATGTACAGTGATGCGTTGAACAGCAATGGACCGATCGGTGCCTCCGGCCGGCCCATTGCTTTCAATGTGTGCGGGTACGCGTTGTACCCCTGTGCGCGTTGAACAGCAATGGACCGATCGGTGCCTCCGGCCGGCCCATTGCTTTCAATGTGTGCGGGCACGCGTTGTACCCCTGTGCGCGTTGAACTGCAATGGACCGATCGGTGCCTCCGGCCGGCCCATTGCTTTCAATGTGTGCGGGTACGCGTTGTACCCCTGTGCGCGTTGAACAGCAATGGACCGATCGGTGCCTCCGGCCGGCCCATTGCTTTCAATGTGTGCGGGTACGCGTTGTACCCCTGTGCGCGTTGAACAGCAATGGACCGATCGGTGCCTCCGGCCGGCCCATTGCTTTCAATGTGTGCGGGTACGCGTTGTACCCCTGTGCGCGTTGAACTGCAATGGACCGATCGGTGCCTCCGGCCGGCCCATTGCTTTCAATGTGTGCGGGTACGCGTTGTACCTCTGTGCGCGTTGAACAGCAATGGACCGATCGGTGCCTCCGGCCGGCCCATTGCTTTCAATGTGTGCGGTACGCGTTGTACCCCTGTGCGCGTTGAACAGCAATGGACCGATCGGTGCCTCCGGCCGGCCCATTGCTTTCAATGTGCGCGGTACGCGTTGTACCCCTGTGCGCGTTGAACTGCAATGGACCGATCTGTGCCTCCGGCCGGCCCATTGCTTTCAATGTGCGCGGTACGCGTTGTACCCCTGTGCGCGTTGAACAGCAATGGACCGATCGGTGCCTCCGGCCGGCCCATTGCTTTCAATGTGTGCGGGTACGCGTTGTACCCCTGTGCGCGTTGTACCGCAATGGACCGATCGGTGCGCACCCATTGACAATGGGCTTGCCTGGCAACGGACGCGTTTCGAATTTCGAACGAGTCGGTTGCTGGAAAATCAGTTGGTCACCCACAACAATGTTGCAAAATCATGTATGTCATGAAGTTGAAGATTTGAAGGATGCTGTGGGCGTGTTTTGGTGCTGCTATTCCATGGATTGGCCAGATTCAGAAGATGCAAACGACTTGGACCTATCACTTTGGACACAAGGGACAGTATCTGCCTCTCCAGCACATATATATTGCTGGCTGTTCCCCTGAGAGCCCACTTGCCTGCACTACATGCTCCAAGACGACATCTGCCACTGCACTGCTGCTGTCTCTGCCCCTCTGGACCCTGCAATGGCACGTACTGTGGAGAGAGCCCCAGCCTTCAGCCTTGAAGAGAACCAGGCCCTGCTGGACAGCCTACTTCCACAGTACAGCAAGCTGTATGGGACACCAGGGGAGCAGGTGAGTGTTCTGTGCACTGCCTTTCTGAATGTGCATTTTGTCTGACTAGCAAGGCTGAGAGTCTGCACGCCACTGGCTAGCAGGCTCACTGAGTAGTTGTCACCCCCATAGTGTGTAGTGACTTGCACTGGACAGGTATGGTGCAGTGACAGTGCATTTGAACATGGTTTTACTTCCCATGCAATGATACCATGTAGTGACGTCTGGCAAACTGTCTATGGTCAGCTTTGCACTGCCTGTGTACATCATGTGCCCCTGTGATTGAGACATGTATATACGACTGTGTCATGCACGGATATGTTGCATGTGTGGTAATGGCCTTTTCACTTTGTCATCCTGACAGGTTAATGCCCATCGGAAGCAGGAACTCTGGAAGGACATCGTCCGGGCTGTCCGGTCCGTGGGGGTCTACAAGCGCCGGATCCGCAACTGCCAGAAGAGGTGGCAGGACCTTCGGGGCTGGACCCGGAGGATTGCACGGGTCCAGCTGAAGCTGTCGCCTCCTCGCAGGAGGGGCGGAACACGGACCCTGACCCCCACATGCTCCAGATCCTGGCGGTGGTCTTTCCAGACCTGGATGGGCAGCTGAAGGCCAGACAGCAGCAAGGAGGGGGTGAGTCAAAGACTGCACTGTGAACTCTGTATTACATGCTTTGTGCCCTCCTCTGGCCTGGTTCAACTGCCACAGTGCAGCAGTCATGTTGTCCAGGAGCCATGTCCCTCTATTGTGCACTGCCCACTGCTCATCTGATACCCAGGTGTGGCCCTTACAGTCAGGGAATTGTGTCACTTGGGACTGTGTCCTTGCAGTTTGCTTCACTAAAGGTGGGGGACAGCATCTGTTTCCCTGACTCTGTTGTGGGCATCATGGGTGGGTCCATTGTTCACACAACGCCTGGTTTTGGACATGTGATCTGCGTGTTGCTTTGATATGCGGTCCACTTGCTGAGCTGAGCCACCACATGTGCCTGGGGTATGTGGCACACGCCCATGCAGCGGGTGGGAACAATGTTTGGGCCCCAGGAGTGTGCAGATTACGTGTGTCACACATACATAGCCAGCTATCCACTGTCCAGGGCACATCCCTCATTCATGTGGAGCAGGACAGTCATGCCTACTCCAGGCCATGCAATGCACTCTGTACTCCCACTCCCGTGTATCAGCTGACACATTGTGCACAGTGATTTGACCCCTCCGGTGTCTGCCTCTGTGTCAGTGTGCTGTGGATTAGTTGCCAGGACTGCTGTGGTGTTTCTTGGTAGGGGCTCAGCATGCCCCTGGAGATGTGACCATAGGAGACGATACTTGTGTGTCACATAGGTGTTTGATCAGCTGCCCGTGCAGACTGGGGTATGCGAATGTGATGTTCAGGCAGCTGTTCCCCATTCACAGCAAATTGTGAGGGGCTCAGGTTCAGAGGGTAGTGTCACAGGTCTCCCATATGTCCAATAGGTGTGACCTGGACAGATGAGGGTTGAGATGATGTGTTGTGTGGGGGATGTACATGTGCACTTGTGCAGCTCCAGGACTTGCATTCCCCATGACCTACTATTGTGACACAGTGCATAGTGTTGTTGTCTGGCTGCCAAGTCATACATCACTGAGACAGTGATGTATGACTTAACAGTCATGCCTCTGCCATGGCATGTGTCAACTTATTTGTGGTCCTGCAGGGGAGTGACATGTGCTACATGCACACCATAGTGGCGCTGGCTATCAGGACATGGGTGCATCATGGTGTCTGTCGCTGGTATGCATCACATGCATTTCCTATTTGACTCTGGGCATCCCTTTCATCCGGAAACCTGTACTGACTCAGTGGCAAGAGCTGTGATGTGTCCACACCGTGTCCTCTGCACTGTCCAACTACTGTGTACTTGGTGCATGTGTCCACACTGGGGTGTTGCAATCCAACAGACACCAGACAGATGGGTGCAAGGCCATGTGGGATGTGAGTGCCATGCTTGGCATCAGACTGACAATTGGCTTCTCCTGTTCAGTTAGGGCACTTTTAGCAATGTACAACTAATGATGCCAGGGCTTGCTCTGTGATGTGCTGTGCTCACAGTGGTGTGTGCGTTTGGTGCAGGTGACTGATGTCTGTCTGTTTCCCATTGTTTGCAGATACATCCACGGCCACGGAAGGGGACAGCTCCACGGACCAGGAGGAGCCAGAGAGCCAGACTGGGTCAGCAGCCGAGGAGTGGTCGGAGGGACCCAGTGGCACGGAGGGCGAGGGGAGCCACACCGAGGAGTCCTCAGCACCATCCACCTCAGCTGAGGACCAGAGCAACTCGGAGGATGTCTCCCTTGTGGAGGCGGGTGTCAGCAGCCACCACACCCCAGCTACTGTTGCTGTCCCCGCCACCACCAGCACCACCACCGCCCTCCCATCGGCTCCCATTCCCCAGGTCCGTGGAGGCTCCCATGTTCGGGAGCGTGTCTCCTTTGGGCCAGGCACCGCACCCCTGCCCCTGTGTCCCCTGCTGCCCTGAGTGAGGAGTCTGTGTACCTCCTTCGCCAGCTCCATGTAGGGCAGACAGCCATGCTGAGTGTCCTCCATGCGCACACCGCACTGTTGACTCAGCTGGTGTCGTTCATGGAGGGCATCTCATCGGGCATGTCTGACCTACAGAGGGGCAACAGGTCCATGGACTCCTCCCTGACGGCAGCAGTGTCCCTCCTCAGACAGTCCCTCACCCCTCCTGCCTCTGCTCCATCCACACTCCCCAGCACCTTGCCCGTCCCAAGCACACACACACCGGCACAGGCACACACCAGCACACACACATCCAGCACACAGACACACACGCCACAAACTAAACGCACACGCACGCACAGTCAGGGGACTGAAACCAGACTCACAGGGGATGGGGCCCTGGTACACACACACGCATCCACGGGCACTGCGCAGTCCTCAGTTGCCTCTCCCTCCAAAGCACCCTCCCTTGCCTCACCTGCAACCCCAAAGACCCAGCGCCTCTTCCTCAGTGACCTCGGCCTCTTCCCCTCCGATCCAGCTGCCCCAGCATCCAGGGGGAAGAGGAAGCCCCCCACACGGAGCAGAGTGCCCCTCGCCCCCGGACACCCTCCCCCAGGCGCAGACAGACTGAGGCCCCCACCCGCAAGTCCCCCGGAGTGGTAAGAGCAAGACCCCGCCGCCGCCCTGCAGCTCAAGCACCAGGTCACCTTCCTCCATCCCTCAGGCCCCCACTCCACAGGTGCCCCCGCCACACCCTGCCCCAGGTTCCCCCACCCACAGATAT
>CAWUFW010017870.1:0-245092 GCA_963921515.1 Calotriton arnoldi
TAATCCTCTCTCTCCTTTGATATTTAAATATTCTAGAATGATATCAGGCCCCAAGAAGGAAAGTACAGATATAATTTGTTACCTCAAAATTTCAATTGTCCTCAGATTAAAAATAAGATAAATTAACAATTTTAAATGACGGTACGATATTAAAAATACAGTTAAAGTGCAATGTGCTAGGTGTAAATTTAAAAACAGTTCAAAGAGCAAGAACAAGAACTGTTCAAAGTCACAAATAAATGTCAAGTAAGTGACTATGGACCTTGCCTCGTTAAGTATGATACAGCCGAATACGGCTAATGGAGCACTCAAGCTTGAAAAGTCACGATACCTCTCAGTCAACTCCTGTTGAGGGACGAAATCCTAGACATTAGGGGGATAGCCCTGCCCTGCCTCTTCCTGTCGATGACGGGCAAGGATGGGCCCGCCCTTGGCCCGGGCTTCGCCCGAGCGCCGCCCGCGTGCGTCCCGCGCTGCGGGAGGTGCTGGATGCTCTTATTGCGCCTCCGGGCGCAAGTGCGGCGTCAGGGGGGTGTCAAGGCTGCTGGGGGCTGCTGGGGAATGTAGTTTGTCAAGCCGTTCCCCTCACGGCGCGTTGGAGAAAGTATCAGCCGTTCCCCTCACGGCACCTGTTGGTGTGGTAATGAGCCGTTCCCTTCACGGCATTCGCGTGTCCCGCGCTGCGGGAGGTGCTGGATGCTTTTATTGCGCCTCCGGGCGCAAGTGCGGCGTCAGGGGGGTGTCAAGGCTGCTGGGGGCTGCTGGGGAATGTAGTTTGTCAAGCCGTTCCCCTCACGGCGCGTTGGAGAAAGTATCAGCCGTTCCCCTCACGGCGCCTGTTGGTGTGGTAATGAGCCGTTCCCTTCACGGCATTCGCGTGTCCCCATAAAATACTAACTCTGATTGGTCAGGCGAGGGGGGATGATCATCACACCATGCTTACATTTCACTTATTTCATTGAACCATTGTTTTCAAACTCATCCCCATAAACTTTATTAAATCGTTTCCTTTCCCATACATCTCCAAACTTTATTAATACAAATTGTTTCAATTTCATGAATAAGGCTCCTTCATATGAACTCTTCACCCTCATGTTCCCAGGGCACATCTTTCTTGTCCTTGGACACGTGACAAATCCTTACTCATCCTTCCTTGTTCTCTCTCATGTGCGCATGTGCGGGGTCAAATCAGTCGGCTCAATTCAGACAAGTGTGGAAGGCCCAAATGCACACTAATAATAAAGTCAAAAGAAGAAATGTTATTCTAAAAAATAAATGGTTTCACTGTATACCACCAACCTCTACTCTAACCCACTTTAATTATTATTACCCTTTCTGCATTTGCGTTAATATAAAACTTATTTTCTATTTAGCCAAGCAGGTGCCATGCATGTGAACTTTCAAGCTGCCATTTTAATGCCTTTTGCGCATGCGCAAGATTTTCCCTCCAAGCGTTAAAACGTCATACTACGTAGATGCAGTAGACGCATGCACAGTAAAGATCCCTTGTTAGAGTGCGTTTTCGTCCTTCGTTCATTTTGTTAAAGTTAGTAAACACATACGCAAGGTTCATTGTCTCGCGTGTCTTTCTAAAATGCGAATTATTAATTACAAACACATAGTTAGTAATTTGTTAATGAGTTAAAATGAGAGGTTTGCTTCCGAGCAAGTCTCATTTACGAGTCCTTGCTCCATCACTGTCACATACTTTTCTGCTACACTTGACCCAGTAGCTTCGGTGTTGGATGTCTTAAATCTGTGAAGCACTTAGTTGAGATATTGTTGACCAGAATCTGAGGACACCACTTGCCAAACAGCTGTCTCACCAAGTATGAGCAAATCATACTTGTGGCTGAGAATGTTACACTGAAGAACTGTGCTGTCTTGAATCCTACTACTTTGCTGCCTCTTCCAGAGGATGACAATGTGATGGTGAAGTGAATATGACTGTCTCAATGTCGCGGAACTGTGCACCAAGCCAAGACCAGATATACAAGATGAACCTCAGCCTGTTTCAGACTTTGCATTGGTTTTTGATGACTCGTGTTGGCAAGACTATGGAGGAAATGTGAGAGCTGCCTATACTGTCTGTACAGTTTCAGGACTAGGCGAGGCTTCCTGGCTTCAAGGAGTATTCTCGCTCAAGTGGCTGAATTGAATGCTCCTATTAGAGCATGATGTGTTTCAGATCAGATGAAGGTGACAATTTTCACTGATAGTCAGTATGGCTTTGGTGTTGTGCATGACTTTGGACAGGTATGGCCCCAAAGGTGATTTATGACCTCTCCAGGGTCCCTAATAAGAAATGGTGAGCAAGTGAGGAACCATCTTGAAGCCTTGCAAATGCCTGCTCAGGTTGAAGTTGTGAAATGTTTTGCATACTGCAGTGGAGATGTGACAGTGGGCAATACGTACGCTGATGAGGTCTTAAAGTATTTTGCTTATAATGCTTGTACATTTATTGGGGAGTATACAAACAGATGAGACCAAAAACAACTGTTTGTTAACAACTGCTGATACATGGGAGGAGGTGAAGAGGTTTCAGGAAGAGGTGTCAGAGGCAGAACAGCAAAGTTGGTTCAGAGCATGTTGTGTCAAAAGAGATGATGACATTTGGGTTTCAGGAGATTGAAGACCTGTGTTGCCAGATAATTTGTTAACCCCAGCGGCGAGACACTATCACGGTCTTGCTCATGTAAGGAGAGGCACTATGGTTTGGTTGTTCAGGCAGACTTGGTTTAATCCTAGATTCAGATTGATGGCTGAAGCATCGTGTCACAGATGTGTTGTGTGTCAACAGACCAATGTAGGGAAGAGGACCACAGTCAATCAATCAATCAGGGAATTGTAAGCGTGCTACTCACCCGTGAGGGTCTCAAGGCGCTGAGGGGGGGTCCGCAGATCTGTTTAGCCGAAGAGCCAGGTCTTGAGGGTCTTCCTGAAGGTGTTCAGGGAGGGGGCGCATCTGATGTCTGCCTGTAGCTCGTTCCAGGTCTTGGCTGCAATGTGAGAGAAGGATCTTCCGCCTGCTCTGGCTCTGTGGATGTGCGGGGTTTCGGCCAGTGCGAGGTTGGAAGATCGGAGGTTTCTTTTGGGTACGTGGAAGTTGATTCTGTCGTTGAGGTATTTGGGTCCATTGTTGTGTAGGCATTTGTAGGTGTGAGTGAGGATTTTGAAAGTGACTCTTTTCTCCACGGGGAGCCAGTGGAGACTTCGTAGGTGTTGGCTGATGTGTTCGTGTCGGGGATGCCGAGGACGAGTCTGGCGGCGGTGTTCTGTACTGTCTGGAGTTTGCGGAGTAGGGACTTGTTGATGCCGGCGTAGAGTGCATTTCCATAGTCCAGTCTGCTGGTGATGAGTGCGTGGGTGACTGTCTTCCTTGACTCAGGGGGATCCACTTGAAGGTCTTGCGGAGGATGCGGAGGGTGTTGAAGCAGCTGGAGGTGACGGGCGTTGACCTGTCGGTTCATGGAGAGTGATGAGTCGAGTACGATGCCGAGGTTCTTGGCGTGGTCTGAGGGGGTAGGTCGGCTTCCGAGGGCGGTCAGCCACCAGGTGCTGTCCCATGCAGAAGGGGTGGTACCGAGGACTTCTGTCTTCTCGGCGTTGAGCTTCAGGCAGCTGTTGGTCATCCAGACTGTGACGTCTTGCATTCCTTTCTGGAAGTTGAGTTTGGCAGTGGTGGGGTCTTTGGTGAGGGAGAGGATGAGCTGGGTGTCGTCGGCGTAGGATACGATGTTGAGGCCGTGTTGTCGGACGATGGCTGCGAGGGGGCCATGTAAATGTTGAAGAGGGTGGGGCTCAGTGATGAACCCTGTGGGACTCCGCAGGTGATTTTCGTGGGGTCGGAGAGGAAGGGTGGGAGTCTGATCCTTTGGCTTCTTCCAGTGAGGAATGATCGGATCCAGTCCAGGGCTGTTCCTTATATGCCTGCGTCGTGTAGTCTGACGACTAGTGTGCGATGGGAGACGGTGTCGAAGGCCGCTGATAGGTCGAGTAGGATGAGGGCTGCGGAGTGGCCTTGGTCCAGGAGGGTGCGGATGTCGTCTGTGGCGGCGAGTAGGGCGGTCTCTGTGCTGTGGTTGCTTCGGAATCCGGATTGGGACGGGTCGAGGATGGCGTTTTTTTCAATGAATCGTGTCAGTTTCCTGTTGACTTCCTATGTGGCTCAGTAACACTGAGCCACATTGGAAGATTAGGTGGTCCATTCAAAGGGATGCAGTTGGGCTTTATCGAAAAGCCTGTGTGCAATGGGCTGAAATACGTCCTGCTGGTTGTGTGCATATTCTGACTTTATGTTGAGTCTTACCCAACCAGAAGAAAGGGCAGTCTCATAGTGGCTAAACTGTAGTTGAGGGAGTTAATACCAAGGTTGCCGATTGCTGACTTCTCTAGAGTCAAACCAAGGGACACACATGAACAATTATATTTTGAGAATGTTGTGTGTAGCTTTACAAATGGAACAGAGACTGCATTGTATCTATCGACCTGAGGCTTAAGGTCTGTTGGAGCAGATTAATAGCATGCTGAAATCCAGACTAGCGAAAGTGTGTTCTTCCACGTCTCTGAAGTGGCCTGATGCTTTGCCTCTAGTGCTGATGAATCTTCGCAGCATTCCTAATCGGAGGACAGGGTTGTACTCCCATGAGATTATCATGGTTAGATCAATGAGACTGCCAGCTGTACCTACAAATGAGCTTGTGAACATTACAGATGACATGATTCTTGAGTACTGTAAAGGACTGGCTGATGTGGTACTTTTCTGTGTTTTATCAGGTTAAAGCGGCCACAGCCCTGCCTCGTCAGGAGCAGTTCCATGACCTTAGTCCTGGCGACTGAATTTTGGCGAAGAAATATGTGAGGAAGAGTTGTTTGGACCCTGCTGACGTGTCCCTTCACCACAACTGGTGTGAAGTGTGGCGGTCTCCCCCAACTGGGTGCATGCTACCTACACTTGCAGAGTTCCTTCTACCCTTGATGATGTAACAGCACCTCTCCCGGAAGTGCCAGAGGTGGATGAGAGACCATGGGGGGAGGTTAGTCAGGCTGTAGGGATCCCAGAAAGAGTCTAAAAAAGCACTTGTTCGGCCTGAGGGGGGTCTTGAAGAGTTTACAGGTGTAGCTTGTTCTCTGGTGGTAACTGAGCCAGATCCAGACCCTGACGAATGGCCTAGTGCTGTAGAGAATTGAGTTGCAGCTGGAGAACGTTGGCCGAGAAGGCAGTAGAGGGGGAGACTAAATCCACCAGGTGAATGTGGGTTCTGACCCATTCTGAAGGATACTGAGGATTCTCATTCGAGCGATGGAGAAGGTAAAGGGCTCTTACTTATAAGATCCAAAAGAGCTAGAGTGCCCTGTTGGAGGTACTCATCACCTTAATGGACATAGTTTGTTGCCACTGAAAGAGAGAGAGAGTTTGGGGAATTTTTGAATAACGGTGCAGATCCAACTGAACCGTCTTGATATGAGAATTCTGTTTGAATTGCATTTTGAATTTGCTTTACCATCAAACATACTGAAACATTTCATTCTGGATGTGATTATCAGTGAATCTGAACTGCACATTTGTTAGAGACATTTAAACAGATTTTGTAGGAGAAGAAAGAAGACTACCTAGGCCCGTGTCTGCTGAAAAAGCATATGGTTGTCATTTAGAAGAACAACTAGCAGGGCTAAGGAACACTCAAGAAGACTTTGTGAATAAACAATTTCATTTCATTGATTTTGTTTTTCCAGGTAGAGACCGACAGGGAAGTCTCTGGTGCTGCTATTTCTCCACCCAAATGATCTGATTCTAGAAAAGTTATGTAACCTAACAACAGTAATAGACGTAGGTATCTATTAGTAGGTGTATCAGTTGCTGTTACTACAGCATTAATTGCTTTACATGTAGTATTGAGGTTACCCACACCATCTAGGTCAGTGGAGACTAGATCTCCAGTTGTTCTTAAAACCCCACATTCTCCGCAGATAGTAGTCTGGACTTGCTTGATGACAAAGATCTACATGTAGATTTATCTAGAGGAGATTACTCTTTAAACGTTTATACTAAATTGCCTTATGAATATGTTGACACTATGAATGCCAGGGATTGTTTTGTCTGCATGCAGCACCCCACATCACTTGCAGAAGGTATCACCTAACACCACATACCTTTAATGTATGGTGTTATTTGTAGTTTTTTGCTGAGCCTTTTCTATGGACAGGGTTGTTTCCAATATTACTTTTCATATTATGATTTGGTCCTTTCAGAAGTTCCCTTCTTTAAACATTTGAGTAGACATACTTATGCCAAAATTACTGACCCAGCTAAAAGGTATTTTATACCTACCATGACACTAGATACCGCCTATGCTCATAGACAAAATTTAACTTGCACATTAACAGATGTTAAAAAGAATTTTTTAAACCTGGTAGAAGATAGGAGGAGGGAGGTCAAAGTTAAAGCAACAAACTTTAGTAGGGTACCTAAGTTGACTAAAGAAGAGATCGATCATCAAGCAGCAGGAAATCAAGCCGCATTAGCTTTAGATAAATGAAAATTGTGTGTGCAGACTGACAAGAATGAATATGACATTCTATTTGTGGGAACAAGTGAATGCGGCCACACATTTGAAGTTAGAGGAAAGTGGACATTATTTTTAAATGGAGATGATCGTGGGATTCCTGGAGTTTATTAAATTTGTGGAAAGTATTCCTATTTCAAATTGTTCACAAAATGGTATGGTACATGCTATTTAGGTGTAGTCCTCCCAAAGATTTTTCATGTGGATTATTTCAATCATCCCATGTGGGAACAAAATTCCAGACACAAACAAGGAGCTAGTGTTGGTGAAGTTGTAGGAGATATTTTTGGTGCAATGATCCCATCTGTTGGGGTGATACTAAATGATAAGGAGGTTAGAAAGCTATATACTATAGTTGTCAAGTTGTCCACTAGTACTGCAGGAGCCTTATCACTTGTACATACTGAAATGTTACAAAATCACCTTGAGTTAGACATCCTTTTTGCAAAAAAGGGCAGAGTTTTTTGGATATTAGAGGTCCAGCAATGTTGCACCTACACCCCTGACAATAGTAAGGACATGAAAAATACATCAAAAACATTACTGATCTAAAGAAAGATTCGAAGGATTTGGAAGCAACAGGTACCTGGGAAGCAATTGGAAATGGATTTGTTGCTGTAGACAAATGGTTTGGAAATGTAAGAAGTGGGATTTTGGATGCCATCTTGAAACCTCTTGTGATATTGCACTTTGTGGGTTATTTCTGATTAAAATCTTTACGGGATACAAATGTGCACAGATGAAGAGGGGAGTGAAGAGAAAGAGAGAGGATGTAGAATTAGAGGAGAGTCAGGGTAGATACTATGATGGCATCAAACATCTGGAGGAGTCCAGATGGAAATTTCTGAGGTTTTAGCCGGTCCATCTGATAAGATTTATATCTTGATTGTGATGGCTAAATTCACCATCAGAAGGGGGACTGAAGAAGTACAATTTAAACTACCCCTCTACACATTACTAAAGAGCAATACTTACATGCATTAATACAATATATCTACTCTTTGCCTCAACCTGATTAATGTATGGTGGAATACTAGGCATACTGCTGGAGTGCATTCACTGTAGAAATTATGAATTTGTATAACCGTGTGCTCTAATGTCTTCGTTATAATGTTACAAATTGTAGTTCTGGTTCACATTTATAGTTGTGTACTTTGAGTTATACTTCTTTTACTGAAATTGCATTTCTTATGTACTCATGTACTCATTTATTAATGTTTTGCATTTATTCTGAGATCGTAGATGCATATATAATTGAGTATTCAAAGTGTACACTAACTGTCTTACTAAGTTAGCTTAACCAAAGGCCTTAAGCATGTGGTCTTGAATGTTTAGCCTTTGTTGCAGCGTTTTGGGCCAACCCTCTTACCATTCGTCCTCCGTTGGACCTTTCTTTCTGACTGAGAGGTGAGGGAAGTTAGCATTTCATCAATCAATTCCAATTAACAGTGTAACCCATTTGGCTACACAATAAGGACTAGGAATCAGTGACCTGAGTTAGGAAGGTTTATTACAAATTAGCAATCAAGTTAAGCTACATGAATGTCAGCACCATGCTATAAAGATATAGAATAACAACTGGGAAACCCAACCTCCTAAAGAAGTTTAGGCGTACCAGAATTAAAAAAACAAGATGTTCAGTCACAGCAATACAAAAGATCAGCATTAAAATCTGGTGCTCAGAGATGATTATCCAGTCCTGTCTTCTATACATGAGTTAATTTAGAACCATCTTAGTTAATGTCCAAACTAAGAGGATGAATCATTAGTCTATGAAAATGTCAAAATTCAGGGAACTGCAGAAAAATAGAAAACTATAAGAAAGTACTGGAAGTGAATGAAGTAAAGGAAGGTGTTAGCATTGCAGAATCTCGGTCAAGAGTCTTCTTGGGTCAGGAGATTTTTGAGTGTCAGCCTAAGCCACACTCAGCAATAATCAAAGGGAATAAACATAAAGGTCTAAACCTCTCAAAGTCCAAAAGAACTGGCTCCAGCATCAGACAATGTAAACTCCAGTTATTCACACTAAAATCATTCAGGTACCACCCCTCTGTTTGTCTCATCAGGGGTTCCTTTGTCCTTTTCCATTCTCACATTGACAGCTGTAACATTTGTGAAATGTCCCACACTAAACATGGGAATGAAATTGTCCTTGCTCAACCAAGTCATGTTGTATCATTGCTAAATAGGACTCTTCAGTTAATGCTCTGGCTCTCCATTTTCCTTCATCAAGGTCTTCTTCTCAGGTTTTCTCTCTATTGCTAGTACAGTGTTGTATCTATTCTCAAACTAACAATGTGTGTGAACTCATCTGCAAGGGAAAAGTTATGTCAGCAGAAATGGCAAAACAGTATTTTATCCAGAATGGAAGCAGGCCTACATAAGGCAAGTTTAAAATAATAAATCAATGGTGCACATTTAATAGGCAAAAGAAAGAAAGAAGCTGATACAGCACACCCATTACCAAGTATACCAATCCAAGAACAATATTGGACAAATTCAAGAAAAACCAATAAATTCCTGAGCACATGTAAACACTAAAATTCAACAAGTTATATATGGAACATTTGAATTAGTCCAGAAGCGTCACCAGTTGATAAATCCTTTTCTTTATTGATTTCTTAAAGATTCCCAGCACACGGCCAGCATGGCGGACTGGAGGTCGTTTTGTGGGAGTTATATGGTGCAGCGTGGTGAGAGGAGGACTCTTTCCATACCCACTGGGGTTTTCATTGTTTGAATTTTGCAACGTGGAGCAGCTCACTTGAGTTTAATTAACGGCACTACAATGACCATCAGGCTCAGCGAGAGCCGACGCCCACTGGGGCGGGTGGCGGAAGATACAAGTACTGCCTTTTGCTCCAGGTGCTAATTAACGAACTGCCTCTGAAGAAATGCTGTTTAGCATGAAACGCGTCAGGCTGCTGAATGTTTGGCAAGTTTTCTCTCCACTGCGCTGCAGCTTCTACAATTAAACGAGAATTTACCTACCTATGTGTGGCTCTCCTATATGGGCAAACTGTTGTTCTTGGATATATATATATATATATATATATATATATATATGTGTGTGCTAGTGTGTGTATATCTATATGTTGTGCACGTCCATCCTGGGTGTTAGTCTGAATGCCACATTGCCTCTTGAATACCTGACATTTCTTAACCTTTACTCTCTTATTCCCTGGTGTAGGGCTTCCCTAATAGACCCCTCTCTGCACTGACTCTCTTTTTGATCTTGGGCAGCTCTGTAACCAGTATTCTGCCTACTTTTGACAATTTAATAAGGTTAAAGCACACTGTGTTATGTATGAATTCTCTAAGACTACAGTGAATGCACTTCAATAGTGATGTGAAGTGCAGCATTTCATATTAATGTTGTTATTGTTGTGAATTGTAAAGGTGGGGTAAAAATGACATTGTACCACCTTCAACGTGAAAGATTTGCTTACGCTGCAATGTTCTTCCCTTTTTAGGTGCGGTCACATGATCTCATAGTTAGAGAAAGGCATTTTGTGTGTTAGAGATAGTGAGCTCCGGGAGGACGACTTTTGGCAAGAACGAGAGACGCTAACTAACGAAGAGAAGACTCCAATTCATGTCATATCAGGCGCAGGGAGATATCCAAGGTCATCCTGATGTTCAAACCGTAGGATGGGAAAATTGAGTGAAGTTGCCAATTAATACTGTGAGAAGACGCAAACTTACTGGAGGTGATGATGTGGAATTCTCGAATGTTCTGTGGGTTTAATTGGTGTTCACACTTTAGTCTTTAGAGCAGATGCCCTTTGCACTTTGAGAAGTACAGACCTCTCTGCTCATATTTCCTTTGTGTGGATTTATGCTATACATTGCCCTGATTTGCAGACCTTTACTGAAGCCTCCACTAGGCTGACACCTTCCTGTTTTCCCTCATTTAACTAGGTTTCCCCAGTTTTCCCTACTTTAGTTTAGGACTTGTTTAGGTGACATTAGATTTATTCATGCATAGACAGGAGGATCGAAATCTGTACACTGATCATCAATCCTATTTCTTAACTTTGGTATTGCGGCAACTGAAATTCTTGTATGCCTTATGGTACAATGACTTAATTTAATTTGACTTTTCAGTTTACCTTTCGTGATTTTGTATCTTTACAATACGTTCTTGAAATTAATTTGCATCAGTTTTGCTTTCAGCTTGTAATAAACCCATTTCACCTTACCTATCGATTCCTGGTCATTAATGTGTGGACAAATGGGCTTCAATGTAAATTGAATTGTTAGATTGATGTTGACTTCCTCTTTCCTCTCAGGCAACTAATAGGTCTACCGACCGTAGAACTGGTAAGAATGGCCCAGTGTGCCATCATACATTTTACTAGTTGTTTGGTGGGAGAATGGCATGGCAATTATGGTACTGGCTGATCACATGATTTTTTTTTTCCAGGAACACATACCTCTGTAAAACATTTAAAAAAATGCAAACTCTGACCTTGGAGCAGGGAGATCGAATCTACACTACAAATTAGTTTTTTTGCAAACAGAAGGCTAGACAAGGAAGATATGCTTAATTACCTCACTTCAAGATATCATTGCAAGATTGTTAGCAACTCAGTGTTTACATAATGTTTGAAACAGCTGGGGAGAACCTTAGCTGTGCTGTGCTCACTCCTGGATAACACAAAGAGAGATCGGTCTAAAAACGACAAGAGCCCAAATCTGTCACAGTTTAGGCCCGATTGGCACTAGGGTCTCAAAACAGTTGCTGCGTTCGCACAACAACTGGTTTGCTTTATACTGCACTTCCGCCATGTCTGGGCACGGATTAAAAGGGGTGATAATAGTCATTTTCAAGACATGATTATTCAAACAAACCTTATTCTAGAACGTATAAAAGGTCCAGTGTATGTACTACACCTCTGCTATTGGAAGTCACCCTGCCTCCATTTGCCATTGAAATCCTAAACTGTCATGCAAATTCTCACATGCTCAGATGTTTAATTTTATATCTGGTAAAAATTGAGGGTTATGTGATAAATTCCACATGCCAATTTAGCATTGATCCTAATTTTTACACTTGATGCAGTTGCAAGGTTATTAACCAATTACACCATTGTCAAGGTTTTCTGACGAAGTGGAATTAAAAAAATAATGGAATATGGGTGGGAAACAATCAGCAAAGTGGCCGCTTTATAAGTGGTCCATGGAAATGGTACTGTTGCTACATGTTTGGCTGAATGGCTCTCCTCTTTCTGAATAAGAAGAATATTGGAGTCACTAAGGACATGTTTTATTCAATTGAAATTCAGGTGCCTTGTACAAAATGAACAGAATTAAATAATGAGGAAATATTTAGCATATGATACGCTGAGAAGATTATTGGAAATGTGATTTAGATCGCAGGCAAAATATTCTTTTTAGTACAAAGGCACTTCTTGTCTCAGCCTGGATAGGGCCAGACGGCCAAATTAGACTTCTTCTGGTAGCGTCTTATCATGAACCAACCTCAACAAGCCTAACCAAGGGGTGACTTAATATATTAATAAAAAGGGAGGTCTGAACTTTGACATTCGTTTAAATGGGAAAGTTGAGTTAGCATTTTAAAACTACTCTACCAGTCTGCAGTGGCAGGCTGAGAGACATGTTTTACTTTGTCACCCTCATGGTTGCACAGTTAGTGCTGCAACCCATGGGGAACACTTTAATTTAAAGGCCTGGGTACCCCTGCTACCACATACTAGGGTCTTATAATTAAGTTAACTTATGCCAATTAGGTATAAGCTAATCAACCTTACACTTTCAAGGCTCAGAGCACTAGCACTGAGGTCCAGTTAGTAGGCCTCAGTGCACCCTCAGAGTCATTACACCAATATCTAATACTCATAAAGTAAGGCACAAAGTGGGGGTGAACCTGCAAAAAACCATTTCCTCACACAACCCCCTGCCCTCCGGCTAATGCATCCAGGATAATTCACCAGACTCTTGGAAGTTCTCCCTTATTATTCAGTGGGAAGGATAGGGAAATTAGCTGGGATTTAAAGGGCCTATTCAGCTTCATATCCTTTTGCTAGGATCAATCCCTAAGGGGAGTTGATCTACCTCAAAATTGATAATCCTCAACATAAATTGGGCCTAGGAAAGGACTGTGTCTCTGTTCATTCCCTTTTATTTGGAACTGTGAACACTGGTCCTTTCCTAGGGCAACACCTAACTTACCCCCTGAGACCACCCAAATCTAGATTAGCCCCGCCAGCACCAACAAGATCAGTGAGCCTATCTTGCCTCCAAGTACAGGACCTAACCACCATGATAGGGCAATGCTGCACAAAAGGCAAGCAGCCAGCAGAGTTCACTGTCAGTGCCCAGAACCACAACCCTAGCTCTCCACTCACAGGTGGATATGTTACCTTAGGGAAGCTGAGGGCCTCACCTCCAGCACTGGGGCTGGCAAGGAGTCACTGAGCAGCTCCCTGGGTTCTGTTAGCCTCTTTGGCTCTCCTGACAAATACTGATCTGGGGAAAACAGCTTATCCACCACTATGGTGTGACTTGCACCAGTATCCCTCAGAGCAGTGGCTGGTATCCCATTAATGGTGACCCAGTGCAAGTGTCTACTGCCACCCTCAGGTATTCACCAACTTACCATCTGGCTCCACCTCCCAACTGAAAGCCACTAGGAACTCCTCATCTGAGAAATCCTCTTCTAAGGCTACACTTGCCATTTCAGTGGTAACCTTCCTCTTGGGGCATTCTGCATCACCTATATGGTGTCTTGACTGCTGACAGTCAAAGAAAACCTCTTTTTCCAGAGATTCTTTTGCCCTGGGCACCCACTACACAGCTTGCAAGATGTGGATTGGGTCTTGACTTGCTCTTTAGGGAATTTCTTTTGTAGGCATACTACTCCCCTCCTTTCTCTTCTGTGGGCCTAGCTCCCCCCCTTCTCGAGATCACCACCCGGGACGTCTTGGGCACCCTAGTAAATACCCATTCATCTGCTACCTCTGGGGCTAGATACCTTTGAATCTACTAGATGGTGTAACATTTCTGAGGAACAATTTGTAGGTGGAGCTCTTTACCACCAAATTTTAGAGACCCTTATAGGTAGACACTTTGCCACCCTTAATGCACTCATCCAGTGTCTTAACTGAAGCATCCAAAAAAGGTTGCCCCTTGCATGTGGTCCTGGGCATCTGTCAATACTCTTCAGGGGAGAACAAAGAGCTCAATAAGTGCTGCTTTCATGAGTGTGTGAGACTCTGCCACATCATCTTCTAGATTCAGGAGCCTATCTCTCCCCAGCCTATCTCTCCCCACTATTAGAACTAGTTATCACAACAGGGACCCCCAGTATTGGGCACCACCTTTCTCACCCTGAGAGCTCTCTCACAGGATGATGCCACTTATCTATGTCATCCACCTCAACATATTTTGGCACAATACTGTTGGGTAAACATGGATCATGAAAACCTTTGCAGGTACCTCTGCTTATTTGTTGCTGCCACCATCACCTTTTCCCTTCATACCCAATCTGACCCTCCTTTCATCAAAGGCCAGTCTCTTTTGCTCAATGGTCAATGCCCTTTCTGCTAGCTCCAGGGTTGCATTCTCAGCTTGCAGGGATTGCCTGCTGCTAGCTGCACTCCTGCCACTGCCAGCTCTGGAGGGCACCCGTTCCAGGTTGTAAGAGGCCACAAGGTCATTACCTCCTTCCTCATCTCTACTTTCAGGAGTGACCACATTATCCAACAGTGCTCAGGACTTGCGGGCAAGTCCTGAGGGCTTTCTCTAGATCCTCTTTCTTGATTGATTCATCCAGCCTGATCTTCCAGTCTTCGCACAGTGCCCTCATTTTGTTGAATCTCAGGGTGGGCAGGATGACCAAGTCAGCTCGATGTTTCCTAGCCCTTTTTGTGACTTGATGACATGAAAATTGGAAACTGCCGTGCCAGTAAAATCCTGGATAGTACCATAGAATTTACTAATAACCTTTCATATCTGGGTGTTTTATTCAATAAAAATGGCACATGGAATTGTGCCATCAAGACAAGGGCATTGCTGTTTAGAAGTGCCTGTATGGCCCTACGGAAATTTGCCACTAGATTAGGCACAAATCCCCCTCGAGAGATGCTAACTATTTACAAGGCTATTCAGTAAAGCATTATATGGGGCAGGTATATGGGGGCATGCAAATTGTACGGCATTGCAACTCGTGGAGAATGAGTTTCTGAGGTACTTGCTTGCTACACCCAAAAGTGCCTCAACTTTTGTGTGCCATCCAGAGCTAGGTGTACTGTTCCTCACTGATCTAGTTAAGATTCAACCTATTTTATTATGGCACAAAGTCTGGTCATCTGAGCACACTGCTCTAAATCGGTCCGTTATAGAGGATTGTTTAAAATGAACCCTACACACACAAATCCCATGGTTGATATATATACAGCGTTTTTGTCAGGATCTGGGGTTACCCAGACTATTTTACTAACACTGAATCCCTAGCTGAAATTAGTAGGAAAGATTTAAAACCCGACTGTATAACGCACTTAGAGACTATAAGGTTGTCAGCCGAATTATTAAAGCCCACTGTTTTAAGAAATCAGCTTTATTTAACTAGTTGTTTAGATATGCTACACTACTTGAGAGCCGTACCGAATCAAAAGCATAGATACATTCTGATTCGTTTTAGAATGGATATCTTTCATCATTTGGTCACCTTTCCCGAACCTATTGATTGGTCCTCAAACTTATGTGAATGTCCTTGTGACAGTTCCTCGACACAGAGTACAATGCATGTTGTTCTCTTTTGTAAATTTTATAAAAAGTGGAGGAAGTATTATATACTAAGTCTTTTGAAACATTTATCGTTTACTCAATGTTGACCGGCGTATCTTTTTTTACAGACACTGCCTACTATTGATATTTGTGTAAAAATGACATGCTTTTTATGGAGTGTCTTTTATGCCAGGAAGAACATTTTGATAGAGGATAAGAACGATCCAGTCTGATAGGAAAAAAGAGATCAGTGAATTATGCAGTTAAAATAATTTGTCCTGTATATGGAAAATACTAATATATTGTTTTTATAATGTAATTCTATTAACAGGAAAGAGGCACCGCCATTCCACTCCCACTGAAAACGGAGAGGATGTGGTCTTACGGTTAGGCTGTCGAGCTGGGAAACCAAAGTTGCGAGCCTGGGGGTCGAATCCATATCCGGGGAGGTGATCCTGGGCAAATCACTTAATCTCCTCGGGGAAAAAATGAATGTGCCCCGGCGTAAACGTAACGGGGACTCGGGTACAATGCCCCAGTACCTTCGGGTCGAGTTCGCTATATAAATATACAAATAATGAAAGATGCAACTTGTCTTTAAACGAAAATAAAAACGAGACGCGCATGCCTTTAGTTGGACACATCAGTGCGGGAAGCTGTATCGGCAGGTGGGTGCAGCGGAGTGCCCACTGATGGTGGCCTTTGCCAGCAGAAAAGAAAGCAGCCGCGAGATAAACAGGGTGCAGCCGAGGGCATAACCATGGTGGTAACTGAAAGCCAGGAGTTTTATGGTTATGATGCCATTTGATATAGCAGAATTTCTGACTGCTGTGACATTTAGGCCGGAAATGTGTCCAACTGTGTTGACATTTGGGTGTGGCAGAGTGCACTTCTTTAGTAGTATGTGGTAAAAGCAGCATTCCCACATCTGGTGGATCTGGGGGACCAGCGGTTTGGGCAGAGGTAGCATTTGAAGTAGCAACATTCAGCTCTGAGGGAATTAGGTACTGTCAGGGTGCTCGTTGTATGATAATTCACCCTCGTAGTGTGTTTCGGCATGGTTTTTTGTTCCTGGGCTTCTGGAATATTTACCCTTTATATAAACTACGGAATGCTAAAAATATCTGAGCCACATAATTAGTGTGCTAAAATCAGGTGTCTTTTAAATCTTCCTATACAGCCCAAACTACGGGGGAAGTGATCTGGGTGAGAGTCATGGCCTCTGGCGAGCACCGGAGAATGATGACGTTTTAAGAACAATGTAAGGCAACAATCCACGTGGATGCAAACCAGCATGTTGCATCGGGGTCAGGAATGGAATTGTGGATCTGTAAATATGTTCCCACAAAGAAAAGTGAAAAACATATACCTTAATGAGAGGCACGAACAAAACACCACAGTGCTGTGAGACCCATGCATCCTAGGCATCCGTAGGCTTAAGCGCCCGATTTCCGCTCGCCCGGCTGGGCTGTTGTAGTCACTACCAAATCAGCGGCAGGGGCGATCACTGGTTAACCCCACCGCCGTCTTCAAAATAGTCCAGTCCGGGCGCTGCGTTAAGCGGCCGTAAATAAAAGGCAAAGGGCACGGTTACACAGAAGGCACTCAACGGATATATGGCACGGTGTCCTCATTCATGCGCACCATGCTAAGTAGACCGCCTGGCTCCACCGAATCCAGGGCCTATGGTGAGTTACACAGAATGACCGGCATTACCCGAAGGTATGCAGGTTTGCCTGTCGCCCGATAAAACATGAGTACTCAAGCTGAGTGCGAGGGAACAAGTTTGACTAAGGCACCGTGAAGTCCCCCGGGCCAGACAAGGCACGTGCACACTATCCTCCTCGTAGGTACTACCCTCGGTCGATATGACATTATTCAAGGTTTTGATACAGTTTTGTTGGCTGGTGCGGTAAAATGCGAAGCGCTCCTAAAGTGGACTCGGGTGCTTACTGTACACACAGCCAAGGTTGGATGTATATCGCTAAGTGTTGGATGTATTAGTTCCTTCCAGTATACAGGTACGTGTCACAACCTCTTGCACAGGTAAAATTGAACTTGGCAGTTGGTGTTTTTATACAAGCACCCGAAGCAACGTTCAGCACTAAAAATGTACAAGCCCAGCTAAACTAGATCCTGACATAAAGAAATAGCACTTGGACTCGACGTGTACACGCCAAAATCAAGTGGCCTCTTACAGTTTAAAAATGTACTCAAGGGGCCTGAAAAGTACAGGCATGTTACACATACCCTTTTCGTGCTTACTTTGATGTACAGGTAAGGCTAACATGGCTTCTTTGTGCTGGAAACGCCCTGGCCTAACACGAGTTCTAGGGCTGCTGCCCCTGGGCCAGCTAGCACAATGGCTCAGTGAGTTAATGGTCACTGGTGATGCCAGTGGTGACCTGGAGGTCACGAGTTGGATTCCTCCCAGGGCTGACTCGGCCTTTCTAAGCTAGTGAATATGTTACCGCTGAGCTGGGGAAAAAATAGCTAACTCTTGTACGGTTGATATCAGGACTGCCCCTACGCGTTTCACAGAGCCAAGCAGGTGTCACCTCTGTCACAGGAGTCGCCTGTCACGTGTAGCTAAACGCTTGCTGCTCTTGGCCCATCCAGTTCACCTTCGGCTCCTAATCTCGTCCAGCACTTCCCCTTCCGGGTCTTGATTTAACACTCGCGAAACTAGTGCAACGACATTCCTAACAGCATTCTACAGACGAGACAGGTGCTATGGTCGGTAAATATTTAAACAATACTAATTACGGTGTAACTCTGTTAACAGATGTCACGAGAAGAAGTCATTCGACTAAACAGAGGGCAGCACAGTGCACACAGTGACAGAAATGATGGCCACAACCTTCATGGGGCATTATTTTACAATGTTTTTGGGGCAATGGCAGAATCTTTTGGACAAAATACCCGGCCCAGGCAGTGCCTTACCGAGCTCTGGGTCTGCGGAACATGCTGGCAACCCTTAAGTTCCCCTGGCAGTTCATTTTGAGTGACCAGTAGATGGTGAATTATCGTTAATTTTGCTTTTTCAAACATTAGTCGGAAGGTTTACTGAGTGCATGGGTACAATGTAGTTGCTGACAAATGCCCACAAAAAATTAGACTTTGATTACAAGGTGGGCGTGTGGCACGGTACTTAGTGGATTTGCCATCATTTGCCAGCATGACAATCAGTGCATTGATGAAGGACATTTCAACCACTATGAGTAACACCTTTTTTAGGAGCAAAATCAAACAGCAAGACAAGGGAAACATATGATTATCGGTAATAACACCCATTATGACCTTTTTGAGTTCATTAAAACTCTATCTCGCTCCCTCTCAGTATCGGCAGGCTTCCCTGCGAGTGACAGCATTCTGCCCCTTTTCACAAGGAGCATAGCAGCACACAAAGTAGGTTTGGTGATTCTCGCTTTCAAAATAAAATGTAAAATCTCAGGTCCCCTTTCCTTGCAGCATCGTTTAGTAACATGTTTTGATGCATGCTGGTATTTCCCTGAAATGGGTATCAGTGGGAATTCAGTGCAGCCGGTGGCAAGTAGATGATGGGAAACACAGTTAAGCAAGCATTGGAAAAGCCAGTAGGTCCAAAATTGGGTGGTCAGTCTTTCATCCTGTCAACGCTTGACCTGTTTGGCATGGAGTTTTGTAAAACCTTAGCGGGTGACAAACAGCAGCAAAAAAGCAAATGTTTTTGGTCTCAGAAGGCACACCCTACCACAGTAGTCCCTGGCACCGATCTGCAATATTCGCATCAAAGCAGAGAGCATTTGGGAAGCATGAGACATAGCGGCATTTTGCCAAACTTTGAAACAGGGTACACAATCTTATACTGGAACCACTGGCAGCAGGTAGTCAGAGCTTGCAACGCTACTTAGAGCGCTCACCCTAAGAATAAAGGTTTTCCATTAACTAACCAGAAATACAAATAGGAACGGCATTAACATAAGGACAAATGATTTACCTTAACTACAGACAGTGCTCATACCCTAATCCATAATATGGCACTGCAACGGACAGCCAAAGGGATGGTGCAGCAGTGGGGGGGGCGGGGGACTACATGTCCCAAGGATACAATACACACAAAAGCTGTGGCCCTGACCACGAACAATGTATACTGGGCACCGTGCTATAGGAATTCCACACCCCGGAGATAAACAAATTCAGCCTAGACAGACCAGTCCCGCAGCAGTGGCGCAAGGGCGCGGGCTGGAGCAGCGTGCTGTTGCGAGAGCGGCTTGCCCACACACACGCTCGTAAGCCGGCTGCCTCTTTGCGCCCCGAGGTTGGGAAACATTTGAGATATGCGCCCAGGGACGAATTTCCTGGACACGCCTAATTAATCTGCCACTAGGGCATAGCCTATGTGTTTTGAATTCGCTAGCCTATCAATGGCTGTACAACTTCTTATTTGCAAGATTCTGTCAATTTCGGTATATTGCGCTTCTGCATCCCGCCCCGAATCTCACCTCGCTTAACCGCTCCTCCGCCGGGGGCACCGCTGCCCGCGCCGACCCTTCCTTGCGATGTGAGGCTGGTCCTCGTAACCCACCGGCCGTGGCTCCTGTTTACCCAGAGCACCGCCGTATTGGCTGCATGTGCCCGTACGTCCCGAATTTTTGGGTGATCCCCTCCCGCGCCCTCTGGCGCCTTTTCTGTATTTTGCCGCTCCGTGTTCTGTTCTTTGCTGCGGACAGGGGTGGAGGCTCTGCTCGCGCTGCTCCAGCTGCACAACAAGCCGGTCATTGCTTGTGAACGGGGGAAGAAAGGTCCGACCCGACGCTTCACTGCTGGTTGCTGGTTTGCCTTTCGAAAAAAGGCGCGAAACACCACGTCTTGGCTCGAGCCTGCCGCTCAAGCCGCCCTCGCCGATGCCGTTCTTCGTCCTGCTGGACACCGCTGATCCTCGAGCCACCACAAGACGAGGCGGGGGGTCCGATCCGGGATATTGTCCGCTTCTGGAAGTCATCCTCTTCTCCGGTCGGCATTCCTTTCTTTCTTCCTGCGAGGGGGGGAATGTGTCTACTTTGGGCCGTTGGCCCCTTCTTATCCTCCCCCTCGCGTTTCCTCTCTCGCCCCCTGATTGGGGGGGGGGCTTGCTTTGTTTAAGGGGGCCAATCCAATCCTGGCCCCCTGCCGCCCTAGCCGGCATGCTAATGTGGGCCGGGGGCGGGCTCCCGCCTCCGGATAGCGTTCTACCCGGGCCCCCATTGGTCCGGCTTCGCCTTCCCGGCCCGGGTCCAAATCCCCACTGTTTGAGGCCTAATGCCACGTTCACAAAATGTTCAGAAAGTGGCACAATGTAGTGAACGCTTAATTGACACGTCTAGAAAGCGTGATGGGCTTAAGTTCGCTCATTGGACCAGGAAGGAGGGGTGGATGTTGGGGTATATTCAGGACATATAAGAACTTAGCCTGAGGTGCTTACAAGGGTGAAGGCAAAACGTGTCTCGAAAGCCAGGCAGAACAGAAGGGTGGCACGACTCAGAGCTGTGTATTTTTTTTTGCAATTACACATAGCTCGTAGAAGACCCGAGGGTATTGGAGCTATTTATAATGGTAAATTGAAGATAGAGTAGTCAAAGAGATTGCAATGATGTCCCAGATGTCTCGAGCAGGAAAGAAAGAAAGTAGTCCCTAAAGGAACATATTAACACCTGCAGCTTAAGGAAACTGTAGTTGGCCAGTGCTCCTGAGTGAAAAATGGAAGTGATGTATCGGGAGCACCAACTAATGAGGAGCCAGCAAAGAAGAGTGAAACAGGAGTCAGCCTATGGTTAGCAGCAGTTGGGATTACAGGCTGTATGGTGACTACAACAGGTCTTGCATTCAGCGCATGCTCGCTGATGCTATACCTAAAAAGGAGTTGTGCAACATTTTAAACAGAATCTCATAGTCCATTACACATATAACAACTCCGCATGTTGTGTGCTCTGAATCTATCAGCTCAGAAACTTGGTGTTAGCACATTCACTGTAGACAGCACATTTTTTTCTATACTGTGTTCCTGGCTTCTTTGTACACCTGTGTGCAGGAGCAGAACGCAATCATGATACCTCTCCAGCACTGATGTAAGGGTAAGCTGAACCATGATGGCCCCTCCACCGCTTCTCCCTTTCCCCTCCAAATCAGTTTGTAGCTTCTGAGTGCTACCATAACTGAATCATATCTCAATCCAATCGGTTAAACAAATCAATAAAAAGTACTTATCACCGAAGATATTTTTTCTGATCAAAAGTATGCTGCATTTTCTTCCTAAAGATAACTGCTAGCGGAAATTGTGTATTTCCTTACTTGAAATATCACCACAATGTGGTTATATGTTTCGGTTGATGTGCTAGCTTAGGGTTTTTGTATTACCTAGAGATCTGTGAGACCTGTAAGGTCTGGGTTTAGTTCCTACTGGGGATAACATCTCAGGTGTTGTTTTTCTTTGTGAATAAAATAAAAACTATGCCATTGGTCAATTAAGACCAACTTTTATGTGAGGTGCTATGAAATGAAATATTCCATGTTATGACCACTACATAAAAATGCATTATCTTGGTGAAACAAATAGCTTAGTTAATGAACATTTAAGAGTATGACAGTTGGATTACATAAAAGGTAAGCAAAGGAAATGATCTACGTATGTCTAAGGCCTCTTTTGGCATGACTATTTCATGGAGTAAATCATAATATTTTAGATAATGTACTTGACACTTTATCTTGGATTACATCATAGTGAGTTTGGGGGATAATTTTGGTGAAAACGTTCGAATTTGTGAGAATGATGAAGTGCATGATGCACTTGTGATTGTCAATGAAGAGGTACCAATATGGTGCTTGACAAATATCCTGTAGTTAATGCAGACTAAGGATGTTAGTGTAATAGGTATTTGGTGTGATTTAAGTATTTGACGAAGCTCATGTTTATTGTTTTTTACTAAAACAAAATATAAGGAAGAAAAACAAATTGTCGTCAAGATGCCTCTTTTTCAATGTTATAATCTGACCAACCAAAACGCTCCTAAACTAGCTGATTCTTCTTCTTCATCAATTCAATAGAAAGACTACAAATGTAGTAAATTATTTTCTTCTTGCTTGATTCATAAACTATACAGATTGTACACTGACGTGTTAGGGGCAGCTACCAACTCATACAGAGTCAAACCTGGCTAGTTTACTGTTTTAACGTTTTGCAAATCCACTTGAAGCTAATTATCTCAGAAGTGAAATGCATCATACGATGTGCAGGACAGGACTGGATATGTGTGTTAGAACAAAGGTGGAATTAAAAAGGTTTTCCTTTTAGTGCGTTGCATGTGAAATGGAAGATTCCGGACAATAAAAGAGCTATTTGCAGCATTTGGTTTTCTGAGACACAGACAAAACAGTTGTAGCTGGTGTCAAAGATATTCAACATTCATCCCTGGAAGGCATTATTTGACACAAAGCAAGTCTTGCTTCTCACTGAACAGACTCCTGGCTTCCCATGACACAGTCTCTACATTTCACTGTTTTGCACAATCAAATTATGAGGTGCCAAGATTTACATATATAAATAGTTATTGATCCTTCTTAAAGGATGTTTAGCACACTCCCGGTGGGGCTTACATATTTTTCTGAGGCATGTGCGCTCCAAGCAAAAACACCCGCTCCTAAAGACACTTTAGCTCGGGTTTCAGTGAGGCAAAAAAGTAGCTGTTTTCTTCAGACAGGTGGGATCGGTGAGTTGAAGGTTCCTAGCTGAAGCATGCAAAGATCTGTAAGGTAAAGGCTCAAATCCTAGCAAGGCTGACTCATACTTCTATCTTTCTGAGGTAGCGAAATTCATTACCATTACATCGTATAAAAGTACAGTACTCTTTACTGAATCTGACCCCAGATGTCTCGGGCAGGAAAGATAAAAAGTAGTCCCCAAAGGAACATATCAAATCCTGCAGCGTAAGGAAACTGTTGGCTGGTGCTCCTGAGCAAAAAACGGAAGTGATGTATCAGGAGCATCAACCCATGAAGAGCCAGCAAAGAAGAGTGATGCAGGAGTCACAGCCTATGGTAAACAGCAGACGGGATTACTTATCGTATAGTGACTACAACAGGTCTTGCAGACAACACGTGCACTGAAGCTCGACCTAAAAAGGGAGGTCTGGACATTGTCATTCGTTTAAATGGCAAAGCTGAGTTATTAGTTTTAAACTGCTCTACTGGTCTGCAGTGTCAGGCGGGGAGACACGTTTTACTTTATAACACTCATGATGACACAATAAGTGCTCCAACCCATGGGGATACTTTAATTTACAGGCCCTGGGTATCCTTGGTACCATATACTAGGGACTTAAATGTAAGTAAACTTATGCCAATTGGGTACACTTTTAAGGGTCAGAGTACTGGCGCTGAGGTTTGGTTGGCAGGCATCAGTGCATCAGTCAATACACCAGTACCTAATAGTCAAAAAATGGGGAAAAAAGTGTAGGTGAAGCTGCTAAAAGGCACTTCCTCACATAGGTGAATGGATGCATGAAAGTGACAGAAGTGAAAGATGAGCACTGCCAGGCATTGTTCTATACTACGCCCTGGTGAACTATGTAACTACCCACATTGTTGTGACAGTCTCATTCTGTGAACTTTCCAGCACTTCCTGGTGGTTTAGGTACAGAGGGTCATGACATTGTGCTGCAAGTTTCTGTAGAGCATTGTTTGCGAAGGTGGAGCTCTTCCATTTCCAGCTACTGGCTGCACCCAGCATATCACCGAAGGGCTCATTTTGTTTACCAGCTGGGAGATCTTGCTTTTGATAGAAGCGAAAATCAACCACCTGGCCTCAGTTTGAAAAAAGAATCCTACAAACAATGTACCCACTTTACTAGGTGGTGTGGAATATTGAGAAAAGGACCTTCTTCCTATCTGTAGCTTTGCCATCGATTTGCGTAGAGGCATTAACTCTAGTTCCTTTATTTCAGACATATGTAGAAACAATTAATTTCAATGTCCATGGAGTGTTTATTTTATCACAGTGCAAACAGATCACCAATGATCCATACACATTTGTATGCCTGAATGATGTGATGTCTCAGGCTAGCCAGAGACGTTTTAAAGCATGGGCAAAGTGGACTCTGGCCAAGGGCCTCAGCCTTTTAGGGGGCCCCTGAAAGCCAGCTCTGTTCTGCAGAAAGTCTTGCCCTGATGACATTGAATAATTCTTAAACAGATTGTTTTAAATACTGTTCTTTAATTTATTTTTAATGTGGGTGATGTGTGAGAGTTTACAACTGACATTTTGCAGAGAAATGTTGTGTTTATGTTTCACGTAAAAAGATTATTTTAGATAAAAACGACCTCACATATGGGAAATAGGAGGGTTTCACAGAAATTATTTGAAGTAATATTAGTGAGCTGCTGCAGTGTTACAATATACACATCACTATCCCTGAATATTAAATGTAAACATATTTAGAATTTGAACGAGGGTGCCTGTGCACTGTCAGTGACCGGGCCAAAGAGCGCATAAAAGAGCTCAGATTGGATCGTAAATTCAAAGCTGTTCCGAACAGGGGCCCACAAAATACGTGTGGCACAGGGCCCCCAAAATCTTTAAGATGCCCCTGAGGCTAGCACTTCAAACAGCCTCCAGGAAACCGAACAATATTCCTTGACATTGAGCGATTCCAAAGAAAGGAACCGGAAGGTGTATATTTTTCCATTCTGAAGTCTCTAGGAATAATGGGTACTCTGGTGTAGTCTCCTCCTTATCTATTTAATATAATGATAGCGCCCCCATAAATCCTTAAACCAATAATATGCTGATCACAATGCCAAATCTCGGAATTCACCCCTCCACAACAAAAAAGGTGTCAGGGGAGATATGTGCAGACAATGGGTTATAGGTATCAAGGCAAAGATATGGGGGACAGTAAATGGAAAACTAAGGGGCATATGTACAAGCCCCTATCGCCACCACGAGGTCACTTTTATCGATGTTGTGGTGGTGATAGGGGCTTAGCCTTACTTACAAGGCAGTGTTAAGCCACTTAACGTGGCTTAACGCTGCCTTGTAAATAAGGCCCCTTTTCACGCTATAGTTAGCGTGAAAGTGGTGGGCAGTGAGTGTTGTGATGGGTGTTCCACCGCAACACTCATTGATTTTCACGCTGCCCCCTATGCACAAGGGCAGTGTACATAGGAGGCAGCGCCAAAATTAAGACCACGGTAAAACCTGGTCTTAAGTTGGCAAAATGAGGAGAAATGCATTATTTCTCCTTGTTTTTGCTTTTTCCTTGAGTGCTGCCTTGTGCCTTTTTGGCTTTGGATTGTTTATGTACAGGAAGGTCCCCTTTCCTGTACATAAACAATCTTTTTAAAAAAATTCCATTTTGTCACTTTCATGTGTGCTGCATTAACCGCTTAACCGCGGCGGCAATTACGCCGCGGTGCGGCGGTTTAGCGGAGTGGGCGGGGCCGCGTCGGCCAACGGACGTTCGCAGCACTACAGAGGTAGTGCTCGCGACGGCCGTTGGCCGACAGACGCACGCAACGGGTTATGCAGCACACATGAAAGTGACAAAATGGCATTTCAGTATTGTTTATATGCTGTAAGGGACACCTTCCTACACATAAACAATCCTCCCCTGCACTATGGTGGAAGGGTGCCTGCGTTGGCGCTACACTGCTAAGTGTAGCGCCATCGCAGGGGGAAACGCAAGGCTGCACCATATTGTTGTAAATATGGTGCAGCCTTGCATTTCAGAAGTGGCGGAGTGAGGCGTTAAGCCATGACGGCTAACGCCTTACTCCCCCACTTCTATTGTACATATCCCCCTAAGTGCTGGTTACACAAATGTCATGCTCTGTTACCAGATGATTTTATTTACTGCATACAAATTCACAGTGGCATACATGATTGTTGTCCTGAACACAATTGCAAGCCTCGAGTTCTCCAGAGAAAATTGGCCAAGATGTGACACGGGCACCTAAAAAGGACAAGGATGGAAATGTGTATGAGGATTTAAAATTGTCATACCATTGGCTAGCAGGGCCAGGTATTGAACAAAGAACATTAGCAGGGGATACATCAGCAACGTGTGTTGATAGAAAGATAGGTGTCAAAACAATACTGAGTAATTGAAGCTATAAAGATATGATATCACAATAAAGTTGGCTGAAAAAAAAGCAAAGAAAAGAGAAAAGCCAATTAGAATCCCAATTGGCTGCTCAACAAGTGGCACAGCCAGCGTATCAAAAAAATAAGATTATTTTTAAGCAATATAGAATAGATAACACAGGAAGCTCATGACGTGTACTTCACAAGTAGGTTTGTAAGTGGGATTCACTGTAGTGTAACCTGCGGGTGAAATAACACCCTAATAAGTGGTCTTGGGCAAATCGTGGCATAACAGCAGCCATGAGAGGAAATCCATAATAAGAGATAGAAAAGCAAACCAATCTCCTTGTTTAGCTTGGGAAACAGGTGCCTTTAAAGGAGCGCGTCAGCTTGCCCAGAGACAGATGCGTGCACGTGGCATGTGAGCGTCAGTGGGTCAACAACAGCGTGGTGAGGCATGTGAGTGTCATTTATAGATAGATGCTTTGAGAAAAACAATATATGACTTTCAGAGTTTTAGATAATGGGTTCTTTGTTTGTGCTTCTAGAAGTTTCCTGAAAGCTTATGGCACTGCTGTGAATAGTCCGCCTGTTAGCCTCCATCTGGGCAACATAACGGGTTGATTGAAAACTGGGGCAAGAACAATTTTTACACAAGGCTGGCAGTACTTCCTCGCCAGCTATAATTACCTTCTCCTGGGAACGTGTTTTCCACCTTAGAGTTGGGTTAAGTTCTTTCATACTGCTTCTTTCTCCTGCCAATTTAACTCTGTGAAGCATGTTCTGCTTCTTTCTCGTCAATTCAGCTTTTTTACTAACAGCTCTGTCCATTTTTAAGCATTTCTGCTCTTTTACAGGTATGCTTCTTTCATGTCCGTTCAGATTCCTTACTGAGAGTTCTACTTCTTCCCTGAAATCTCATCTTCTTTACTGACAGTTCTGATTCTTCCCTGTAATCTCATCTTCTTTACAGACAATTTTGATTCTTTCCTGCAAGTTCTGCTTTCTTGGCAGTGGAGCCTAATTGATGCCTGCGCTGCTTCTGTGTCGACAGGACTGATTCGTCCTAGTCAGACCTGCTACTTCATTGTCACTTCTGCTTCTTTACTGATAATCCTGCTGCTGTACTATGGGTTCACCTTTTTTTATTAATAATTTTCCAATTTCGATTATTTTATGCCAGTTCCGATTCTTTTCTGATAGTTTAGTTTTTTTCTGCACGTGATACTCTTTACTGTCAGTTTTGCTTATTAATGAGAGCTCAGTTTCCTTAGTGTATCATTTTTTTTTCTTTCCACAAGCTCAGATTTTTTGTCATCCATTGTAATTCCTTCTTGACAGGTCTTCTTCGTTCCTTCATATTTGCTGCTCCCCAAGTGTGTATCCATCAATGGTGCAGCAGGTAACAGTTGCACCGGGATCCAGAGGTACTGTCCCCTTCGGATATGGATGTTTTCACTGTGCAGTTGTGAGCGGGAGGGCAAATTTCGCGCCCCGGAAGCGACCAGCGCCAGCCATGCTGTGCGTTTCCCACTGGAGCTGTCTCACGGCCACCAGACTTTTAGCCGCGCTGAACTGCTGAGTATTGGCTCTCACATGGGTAAGTGTGGGAGACACTGGATGGTGTTGGACAACCTGAACAGTACTTGTAAGCAGTGCCACTTCAGCTTTTGCTCCGACTTGGCTGATAGTGTCCCGCCTAATTCCGCCCCTAGAGCCTCTCAGAATGTCCGGTGCATACGAGCGGCTCTAATTAATGCCCGCTCCATGGTAAAACATGCCCCGGACATCTTTGAGCTCTTATCAGACACTCAGCTAGATCTATTATTCATAACCGAGACTTGGCTTAATGAATTCTCGACCCCGGTCATTGCTCTGGCCATCCTTATCGGGTATGAAATAGCAAGGGCTGACCGTAAATTAGGTAGAGGAGGAGGGGTAGCAGTAGTGTTTAGAGACACTTGGGTTTTTACGCAAGGTGAGACTCAGGGTATGGGCGAGGCGGAGGCGCTTGACTTCTCCTTCACCACATCCCTACACTTTACGCTGGGGGGTTCTCTGGTATATCGTCCTCCGGGCCCTTCATGCGCCTTCTTGAAGTTATTGTGCAGAGGGCCCTGCAGTATTCAAATTTGTTGTTGCTAGGAGACTTCAACATTCATTTGGACTGTGTCGAGGCTAACGACACAAGGGAATTTGGCGACTCATTGAACCTGGCTCAACTGTCCCAATGGATTAGGTCCCCATCTCATAGGGGAGGGCATACGCTAGATGTAGTCTGCTCCAATTTCCCTCTAAGCGTTCAAGAACCTATTCCAGCTTCTTGGTCCGATCACTTTTTAATTCACTTTTCTTGGACCTTTCAGGTGCCTTATCCAGCTAAGAATACCACTCAGGTCAGACCATCTCAAAAAATAGAGCCTACTGCACTAGGCAGAGTTCTGTCTGACATCCGCCCTATCGCTTCCAAGGAGTTGGTTGGCGCTTTAGGGAGTTTTAATAATTGGATCTCACAGGCTGTGGAACATCTTTCCCCACCTCTTTCTAACAAGCGAGTGAGACACACCCCTTCCAAACCTTGGTTCTCTAGCGAGCTTAAGGAGCTAAAGCAATCCTGTAAAAAACTGGAGCGCAGCTGGAGACAGGCCTACTGCCCACTGGCTAAAATAGCGCTTAGGAAATCCCAGAAAGAGCACTATGCTGCTATCAAGATGGCTAAAGGCAACTTTTACATGGAGCTCATTGCTCAGTCCAAAAATAACTCAAAAGATATTTTTTCCATCGTTTTCTGAATCCCTGCACAGAACGTATTGCCTTCCCTGCCTCCAACTCTTGGTGTGAGAAGCTGTCCGGTTTCTTTATAGATAAGATTCAAATGATCCAGGATAGTTTCGGGACAAGTATTCAAGGGCAGGAGGGACTCACTATTCAGAATGCCCCTGCCTCGGACTCAGCCCCCTTCTCTCTGATGGGTTTTTCACCCATCCCCCTGCTAGATTCTTTGGCCATTCTCAAATCCCTGAAATCTGGTTCACCAGCCAATCCTTGTTTAGCTAGGTATTTAACAGCAGCTGCCGAGGTGGTCAACACCGAAGTTAATAATATCATTAACATTTCGCTTAAGACCACCACAGTTCCACACGAGTGGAAACAGGCTAAACTACTCCCGCTGTTGAAAAAGCCCTCTTTAAATCCTGCTCTGTTGGCCAGCTACCGACCCATCTCTCTCCTCCCGGCAGTGGCGAAAGTGTGCGAGAAGGCAGTCTACAAACAACTTTCCAACTTTGTTGAGACTTCCAGTGCCCTCCACCCAGCCCAGTCAGGATTTAGGGCCACATACAGCACTGAGACGGCACTTGTGGAGATGTCGGAGGCTATTAGAGAATGCTTGGATGCAGGCGGCAGAGCGGCCCTGATTTTATTGGATCTCTCTGCCGCCTTCGACACAGTGCCTCATCGTCAACTTCTGGCCCGTCTCTCTAACATCGGAATCTCGGGCTCTGCTTGGGACTGGATTAAATCCTTTTTAGAGGATAGAACACAGCCGGTATGGCTGCCCCCGTTTTCCTCGTCTACAAGAAAGGTGACTACGGGAGTTCCGCAAGGCTCCACTCTAAGCCCCCTTCTCTTCAACGTTTACATCACACCTCTAATCTATCTGGCGGAGGAGCTGGGAGCTAAGATCATGGCTAACGCTGATGATACTCAGCTCCTCTTTACGTGGAAGGAAAAAGACGTGTCCCCTGACTTAGCCAAAAACTGTCTCTAAGTCGTTTTTGGCTGTCTTGCAAGGGCTCAGCTCAAATGCAATGAGGAAAAGTCTGAGGTCCTTCTTTATGGGTCTTTTCCACCCCGTTTTAGAGAAGACCTATGGCCTGCAGACTACCCCAGGCCGAACTCAACTGGCAGTCCGGTGAAGAATCTGGGGGTCTGGTTTAGTGAGGACCTCAAATTCTCACCGCAGATAAAAAAAACTGGCCGGAGTGTGCTTCGGCACACTGAAATCACTGAGAAAATTTATGCCATTGCTGCCTAGATCGGCTAAGGAAATGGTGACCTGTGCCCTCATTTTGTCACGTGTTGATTACGCCAATGCGTTGTATATTGGCCTTCCCGGATACCAGCTAAAAAAGCTGCAAACTATTCAAAACGCAGCAGCAAGAGTGTTGTTGGGCATCCCGGGCAGATCAAGTACAAGGCAACACCTCTGGGATTTGCATTGGCTCACTGTGGTGCAACGCATTTTGTTCAAGGCCCTTACCCTTGTTCACGGGGCCTTATACAAATTGGGGCCGCCATATTTGAGGAGACGCTTTGTCTTCTATGAGTCCCAAAGACATCTGAGATCAGCAGCACAATGCCTTGCAGTTATCCCCCGTTTTCGCTTTGCTCGAACGGGGGGCTGCTCTCTTTCCTTCAAGGCGGCCAAGGATTGGAATGCCCTCCCATATGAACTGCGACACACTCAGGATCTCAGGCTGTTTAAAAAGCAGTTAAAGACCTTGCTTTTCAACTAAAAGCTCAGCTCCTCCTACCGCAGTTTCTCCCTTCTCCTGTAGTTGGCTCTCGCGCCGGGACACTCCTGAGTATCCGTGCGCGCTACAAGTGCTGAATAACATAACATAACATTTCCATGTTTGAATTAGGACCCAACCCACCCTTGCTACGCCAGTGCTGCTTCTCTGACAGTTCAGCTTTCTTTGTTTACAGTCATCTTCTTTTCTGATCTTTCTGCTTTTTTCCCGCCAGTTCAGATTATTTACTTTCAGTTCTGCTTCTTACCTGCCAGATTTTAAGTCCTGCTTTTGTTCTACCACTTCAGCCTTGCTAATGTTAGTCCAATTTATTTACTTATGTTTCATAACCTTCACTTTAAATTCTGACTCTTTCCTACCAGCTCAGTCTATTTGCTGAGAATTCTACTTCTCCAGTTTCGGGTCATGATCTTCTGTATCAGCCTTACTTTTTTCCCTGACATTCCAGCTTCTTTTCTGTTTGCCTTCACTGTTCAATTTTCTTGCTGCTCCCTCCCTTAGTTCAACTGTTGTACTTTCAGTTCAGATACTTTACTGTCAGTCCTTTTTTTTCCCTGTTATTTCACCTTTACTTTGGTTCTGCTAGTCCAGTTTTACTTTGGTTCTATTAGACCAGTTTCTTTACTGTCTGCTCGCTTTCCAAATTTCCACATTTTTATTGTCAATTCTAATTTTAAAAAAATCATTGAAAAATACAAACGTTAAATCATATTTGAAGTTAAAAACTGGAACAATAAAATATTGTCAATACTCAAAACAACAATGTCCTTCTAGTAATAGCTTCAAGTTCAATCCTGCTGGAAGTTAAAATTAATTAAAATGAACTTCACTATACTATTACAGGCATTAGGGTCTAAGCACGGCCTATGATCTTTTTGCACGTCAACAATGCAGACATAATAAACTTGGCCACTGCAAACACCACAACTGCCCTTGCGTCACTTTTGCATATCCTCAGTGAATTTGTGCAATCGGTCTATCCCAGAGCCCTGCAGAAAAAAATGCACCTCCGTTTTTAGGTCGAGCATTCGATACCTCTTGTATATACTTTAGTATATACTTATATGTGTATGTACTTTGTGGGCTCTGGAGATCAGCCCTAGGACTTGTCTACTTCCGCTTAGGGACTTTTTTTTCTGTTCAACTGCCTCTATTTAACTGTCTTGATAAAAAACGACCAGTAGAGGTCAGTAAAATACCAGAACTGCTTTCTGCTTGTTCAACTGCCTCTATTTAACTTTCTTGATAGAAAACAACCAGTAGAGGTCAGTAAAATACCAGAATTGCTTTCTGCTGAGGGACTTTCTTTTTTTTATTTTTCTGCAAACTGCCTCTATTGAACTTTCTTGATAGAAAATGACCAGCAGAGGTCAGTAAAATACCAGAATCACTTTATCATTCTCTAGATTCCAGTCCATAGAAATTGTCTTCCACGAGCACCCTTAGACAATAATATTTTTTTCAAATCTTGTATTTTCAGTGATATGACCACCGAAGGCCCTGATTTTATATTAAAAACAGAGCTTTGGACAATACCATTTCCCGCTGAAAGGCAATATTTCTCTCCATGTGTTCCCATACCTGGCGCGTCACGCAGTTTGGTGCTTACTTTTCCTTCATGTTAAAGAACAGTAGATGTTTCAGCACCCAGGCTAATGTGCTGCATAGGTAAATACATATAAGGTCCCAAAGGCGAGACCGATTGCATTGCAAATGCTTGTTATGTAGAACAACTACCCAGAAAAGATTTGAATTGTCAGTTGACAAAGCCCAATGTGATGTGTACGTGGTCAATGGAAGAAAATCATAATGGAACTGCAGGAAAAGGGAACGTGCCTGGAGATGGTGAATTTAATCCAGGACATACTCAAATCCAAATGCATTCTTATGCATAAAAAAAGCTTTGGTCCGGCTACCGATAGAATCAGAGCACTCAATGAGTGTAATAAAGTTTGCCCAGTATGCCGGCTTGACAGTTTCTTTGGCGTTGCTGTTGATAGCTGAAGGGTATTCCATAGGCTGCCCAACCCCAAACAGTTAAAGGTCTGGTTGATGTGCGCCAGCCAGGGAATGTTATATAAATCTTTTAGAGCTATGATCCCACTTAGGGCTTCTCTCTATGGCCTTAAGACTCTGTGGACCATACTCGAAGCAAATACCTTACAGGTAGCAATCTCGCCTCTTCCGTAACAGGCTTAAGGCAAAATGGAGCCCCGCACCCCAAGCAAGGAACATTCCTAAAGAAGTTGTTTTCACCCAAACCAAGAAGCGAACATTTGCAGTGACCCCACAACTCAGCACCATACAAGGTGGTGCTCTTGACCTGGGCATTATAGATCTGGACCACAGGGGAAATCGGGTAGGATGGGATTCTTTTGACAAACCTCACAATGGCTCTGTGGTTGATTAGTGAATGATTATGTTATGAGTTTACTAAGAGTTGATGATCGATCAACTCTTGGAATGTTAGGTTGTTGCCGTGGCTGCCTACTCTCTGGAGGATTCGAGGTTTGAGAGTTGAACGTTCTCCAGGCAGGAAAGCAGCGGTGGCTCGTATATGCTGTTCATGAGATTAAAATACGACAAGATTTTACCTCTTCTGTGTTTTGTGCCACTTGCCTGTGTGAAACACAATAGATTAGTGAACAACTCTTTTGGATTTGGGGTCTCCTGGACTCGTTATTTGACAGCCTGATCCATAATAGCCGAATTCCAAAACTCTCTTTAATGGAGCATCGACTATACCAACAGTGCTGCCAAATCTATTCTTTTTAGAGTGAACCATAAATTTAGTCTTTAGAGCAGTAGTGGCTGTTTTCACAGCAGAGTGGCAAGGCGGAGAGGCGTGTGAGGTGGGGGGATGACAAAATAAAGAAAAAAAATAACTTACTTTCTCCTCGGCAATAGTTGCTCTTCTTCTACCTGCTGAGGCTACCAGACTCCCCTGCGGCTAATCCGGGCATTTCTTTCATGCATGAGAGAAGTGCTGGGATTGGCCAGAGTGGGCTTCCTTTCCACTCCAAAGGGGACTGGGAGCATATGCCTGCTATTCTCTCCACCAGGCAATGCAACTCAGGGTTGGGGAGATGTACGTGTGCATGATGGTCTGGTCGTCCTGAGACAGCCGGCCTAACCAGCATGCCCACTGAGTGCAGTGCCACCAGTCCTCCAGTGACTGCTGCCCCCCTCCTCCTCGCGTTGGCCCCACTCACAAGACGTGGCAGGAGAGGGAAAATAAATTGATAATAAACACGTTTTATTATCGTTTTATTTTTCAAATTTTGAGGCCACTGGCATGGGGGGGGTGACACTCCTCTGCCATAGCAGAGGAGCCACCACTGCTTTATAGCATTTATCTGTAACCCATAGATGTCACAAAAAAGTAAAAACCTATTCATAAGTGTCTGGGCGCCCATTCTTGTTTTTGAGAGCAGCATGGTGTCATCAGCAAAAAATACAACTGGCACCTTTTTGCTTGCCAAGGATGGTGAGTCATAACAAAATTTAGCAGATAATCTATTCATTTGTTTATAAACAAGAGAAAGAGTAGGGGCCAAAACGCAGCCTGGGCAAACACCTCTAGCTACCTCAATCTTATCTGTCAGTTCCCCATTTGGTACTCACCAAACCTTGCATAGTTCACCTCATGCAATCGCATGCTTATATTCAGCAGATTGCCTGGTAGGTTCATGTCAGCTAGGACCTCCCACAATTTTGCCCTTGAAACCAGATCAAAAGCCGCTTGTAGATCGATAAAAGCGACAAAAAGTTTACAGCCTCCAACGTCTACCATCTTCCATTTGATCATAAAAAGCCTACAGGCCTGATCAATGGTTCTAGTTTGGGGCCTAAATCAAGCTTGGAGAGAGGAGATGACATTATTATCCTCTATCCAAGATGCTAATTGCCCCAAGTCATGCTTGCAGAAAAGTTTCTACAAGTTGTCTAGTAGACTAATAGGGTAGTAGTTGCTCGTGAGAGTTTGACACCCTTTTTTGTCGATGGGCATGATTTCTGTGCCTTTTGAGATAGATCGAGTGGCTGTACCTGCAGAAATTGCATTTGAAACTATGTTAATATATGGCATCCAAATTGGTAGGTTGGAGTGAAACATAGCAGGAATTTTGTCTAGCCCTGGGGACTTCCCGTGCTTTGGGAATAAATTGCAACCATGGTTTCCTTGAGGGAGAATCTAAGTGGCAGACACTCGAAATGAAGGACTGCTGTGTGTCCATCTGAAAAAAGTGACCAATTCTGGAACAACTGGATGTGGTTGTAATAAGGTGATTTAAAATGCACTTCCCAGTCCCGCGGCTGAATAAAGGACTCTTTAATCCAGTCTTCAGCTTCTTGACTCACTATCTGTTAGAATGTTTTTGAGTCTTTCTTACCTGAGGCCTCTAAAAGATCTCCCCAAATTGATTGCTCTCACTTTGCCTTAACCAATTTGATAGACTCCCTGTATGCTGCTCTTGACTCCCTAATTGCAGTCCTATTGAAAGGCTTTAGGGTAGTTACTAAATGACTTCTTGCCTCCCTGCAGGTGACTGAAAACGACTCCTGGGACTTTGGGTTCTTGAAGGCCTAATTAAAGCCCTTTGTAAATTGATCTTTAAGATTCAAAAATAGGAGGCTATTTTCTTTAAGTATAAAGTCTGGACAACCACAGTTCTCAAATATCTTTTCTATGTGGATAGCCACTTTACCATATATGCAAAAGATCACATCTGTGATCATGTTATGTTATTTCGTTTGATACATTCCCTCTTTTCCTATTGTTATATTGGTATGCTCCTGTAGAATGTTTATGTTAAAGTGGGAAAAGTGAAGTGGTGAGATGATTGGAATCAGTGGTTTGAACTGTTTGATGCTGTGGCTGGACTTTCTTCAACTTAATAAAAGAAGAAGTTGTTATTATCATCTCACCTTTTGTAGTTTGAATTTCACAGTGGCGACGAGTGGCTTTCGGATCTTCTACTTTTGGAGAAACTTCAACATGCTTTTTTTGTTCTCTTCTGTTTTCTACTAAGAAAACATATCTTTTTGCCAATATTGATTAAGGAACGGTACTTTAGTAGCGTATTGTTCACCATTACCAAGGCGTCATCTCAGACTCAGTGTTTCTAATTATTTATTGTTGCTTCTTTTCCCAGGTCCTTGCTTACTTGCTCGTTTGACCGCATACTCTTGCAAAGTGTGACTACCTGCCACTTTGCCAGTGCTCTTCTGTCTGCTCCTGGCGCTTACTGTGAGAGGTGTCTGCTCATTTCATGCTCTCCTAGTCCCGGCCTGCACTGCTTATCTAACGGGGCTCTGACTGTGAGAGGCTTTTGTCTATTCAGTGCTCTGCTGGTCACAGCTTATGCTGAATGCCTAACGCACCCCGGCTCCTTACCAGCATGCTTCTCCTTTGGCTGAATTCCTCCGGTGGTGTCGGTTAACTCTTCACTTCCACCAAAGGAAGCCCCACCTCACCTTCATCTGCTGAATTATCTGGATTTTCTGTGTGACACTTCCCTTTACCACAAAAAGCCCTGCCCCTTGTCTCTCCCCCTAGAGATTTTTTACAGAAAATGGAAGAAGGGCTACTGCACTTTATGTACTGTCTGGACTTGATAGAAATAGCACTATAGCTTTGTTAGTCATTTGCAAACTGTTTATACTGCTCTCTAGCTATTTTTCTTTTCCTCAGGTGTAGCTTGAATACTAGTTTGAGTACCCGGATGGTTGTTTGGCTAGTGTGCCTGTATTATTTTGGGGGCTCTTGCCTTGCTTGTTTTCTCTTTTTCTTATATTTTCATGATTTTTTTTTCAGTTAGCATTTACTTTTCCAGTTATTGGTGGTGTCATACAAAACATATCTCCTCATCCATTCTTTTTAAGGACCCCAGATGACCCACTTCTCCCATGGGCAAAATGGAAGTGTTTTTGAACTATTTAAGCATATGTGGAAAAAACTTGTCCCCAGAAAAAAGGCATCTGTGTACTACATTTTGTGGATGCTGAAGGGCAGGAAATTTTAGAAACATTACCTGATATTTATATAGATGGTGATGGAGATGCCTCTTTAAATTAATTTGAGTTCACGTGTAAGAAAGTGGACAATCATTTCCTACCCAAAGTTTCTATCATCCTACAGAGATAGTGTTTGGGTAAGCATTAATAGGGTGATGATGCCAAGCTTTATCAAGTATTAAGCGTAGCAAAGCAAGTGGAACACTCAATGTTATGCATACGTGAATTGCAGAAGGCCAAAGAGGCTATTTCTTCTGTATGTTCAATCTCTGTAAAGCAGCAAAAAACAGTTTTCTTCTCACGCTAAAGGTAAATTGTTTTGTTACAGGTGTGGTTCTCCAAACTACTTAGCTAATTCTAAGCAGTGCCCCTCACTACGCCTTGTGTGTAATTTGTGTGGAAAGAAGGGACATTATGTTAAATGTTGCAAATCTACTGCCAGGGCTAAGGACAAATTCAATGAGGTGTCTGCTGAGGAGACTGATGTCATTCTTCAAAGAAGTAATGATGTGAACTGTGTTTCTAATGTACGCTGTGAGCACCCATCAGATGTTGTGCAACTTAATGGCATCAATGTGTCCATGATGATGGACTCTGGGGCTGGAAACATCCTTTATCCCAAAGTCAGAACAACGACCTGCCTTTACAATGCAGTCACTATCCCGACTGCAATGTTACCATGCATTCCTTTAACCCGCAAGTCGTTACAATGACTTGATTTAGGGGGCGCGTTGTTGGACTGGTACTGTTTTTTAAGTCCAACACCTTCCCTACTGTTGCATAGACTGGAGTTGGAATAGTAATTTATACTATTCCAAAGTCCAGTGCCCCCTAAGGCAAGTCATTGTAACAACTTATGTGGTAAAGTAAAGCTTGGTAACTATGTTGAAAAGGCATTCGGGGTAAATGGATACGGGGTTCCGTCAAACAACCCTCTGGGGCCAGACTATCCTTAGTCTCAGATGTTGACTTTACATAGTATTTAGAAGGCAAAGTCATTATGTGTGAACCAGATGTCACTCTTTATTACGGGGGTAAACCCATTGAGTTAGTTGGTTATTTTGAGGCAAATACACAATTCTGTGGCAATCATGCCATTGGTAAGATATATGTCCCTGTAAAGGGTGATCCTGTGTTAAGCTGGCCTCATCAAAAACATCTGGGGATTTACCTTGACCCTAACTCAGATCTGCAAGTTCAGATCAGGAAGGTGGATACCATGCCTGAAATGTTTTTGCGTGAGTTTCCTGATGTTTTCTCTGGAAAAATTGGATGTGTCAAAGGTTACAAGCATCATGTTAGTTTGAAAGAAGGAACCAAAAGAGTAGGGTTTAAAGTCAGGTGTATCCCTTTCAGTTTACAGGCACCAGTGGAAACTAAGTTAAATTGACTCAAAGTGGAAGGGATAATTGAGGCTGTGAAAGCTTATCAATGGGTTGCACCAGTTGTTGGAGCCACCAAGAGCTCAGGAGACCTTAGGCTCTGTGTAGATCCTAGGCACCTTAATAAAAAGGTTATTGAGAACAAATTCAGTTACCCAACATCATGGAAATTATAAGTTCCTTAGGTAGTGCCAAGTTTTTCCCATCAATTGACTTAACATCAGCATGACACCCAGTTAGACTGTGTGATGAGTCCAAAGATCTTACTGCATTTATAACCCCTTTTGGTGCATTTTGTTTTAATAGGATGCCCTTTTTTCTGACACCTCTGATTTTCAGAGGCTATGACTGACTTATTGAGGGAAATAGCTGGAGTTCATTTTTTTCAAGATGGTGTTCCCATTTTCACTGATAACCTGGGAGAACATGTGTGAAAGGTTAGGGAAGTATTGAAGTTTTCATTAGTTTTCTCAAAATAGAGAAATATTTTGCCCTGAAATCTTATTTGGTGCATGTTATTACAGATGATGGGGTTAAACCAAAGGATGAGCTTGTCAATACTATTCTAAATGTGGTGCAACCCCAAAAAAGATGTGCAAGCTTTTCCTGTGATGGTAGAACTCTATGCCAGGTACATTCCTAATAAACGCTCCCGTAGGATTAGGAATATCCTCAAAAAAGGGGTTCAATTTGTTTGATCTGAAGATTGTCAGAAGGAATTTGCTGACATAAAAATGAGTCTGGCGTCGGCATAATGCTTAAAAAGTTGTGTGCCAGGATTTCCATGCTGTGTAATCACAGATGCCAGCGATAAAGGTCTTGGTGCAGTTTTAAAACAGACTCAGAATGGCAATGAAGTCACAAATGTGTGTGCCTCAAGAACTTTGAAAGGAGCGGAATCACGTTATTCTACCATATAGACAGAGGCTTTAGCTGTATTTTGAGCGCTGAAGAAGTTTCAGCAGTTTTTGTGGGGTGTCCGGTTTGTAGTTAAATCTGATCGTTAGCCTCTCCAAGAAATGTTTAAGTGGTGAGATTATTGGACTTGGTGGTTGGAACTGCTTGATGCTGTGGCTAGAGTTTCTTCAACTTAACAAAAGAAGAAGATGTTTTCATCATCTCAACTTTTTGTCGTTTGAATTTCACAACATCCTCAGTCAACCAAAGTGCATTCCATTTGACATTCTTCCTGTTATTTGGCCACTTGTAGGGTGTTCCCACTGGGCGATGGACCCTTCATCAATATGTGAGACAGGAGATTACTCACTATTAATGTCAGAGGATCATGGTCGCTCTCTAGTCTATGGCTAACCACTATATCCTCCATGGTTCCCCAGATGCGCAGGTCTAGGAGGACGTAATCTGTGGAGCTAGTATAGTTACCCTGTGGAATGTTGGAGCAGGTTTCAGATCTGAAATAGAGTGACCATTGCAGGCACATAACCTCTGGGTGAAGGAGAGTTCCACCATCTGCAAAGTGGCCCTAGACAGATTGCCCTTAAGGGGAGAAGTTAATTCGGGATTGCTCCATACAGAATCCTCCTCTGCACACAGATCTTGTGCTATGTTGTCATTCTCAAAGGTTAGGTTTAAATCCCCTGCGATGATGACAATATGGGAGGATGCATACAAGATTAATATTGTATCTAGTAAGGCAATAGTTCTGGATTATTCCTGCCTGCCCATGATTCTGTTATAAACATTGATTAACAAAATGGGAGTTTGAGTAGATTGCGTTATAATGAGATTCCTGGAATGTTAATATAGTGGGGAGAGAGGCAAGATTGGTAGATGCGACAGGATTAGGGAAGACTCATACTGGCCTTAAATTGTTTTGTGAAAATGAAGAAGAAAAAATAGACTTTATCTGAGCGAAAGCAGAAGTGGCTCCCTCAGGTTAGGCTCCCGGTTTCTTTGCAATTAATATGAATAAAGATGTTTAGCACTCCTTCTCTGGATACCAATCCTCGGTCAAATTTGCCAATGTCGGCAGCCAATATACACTTTGCGCAGGCGCTGGCACTCACAACGCGGTTTGCCTGGCCATTAGGAGGGCGAGCAGTGCCTATAGCATGGTTATTATATTCTAATAATGGGCAAAATGTTTTTGTTTTATTAACAGAGAGATGATGGATTGAGACCTATTGATTGTACCCAACCCGGGAGGGAATAACTTTATGCCGCATTTCCGAATGTCAGCTTGACCACGTTTTGAGAAAAGGATCTGTGCTATCTTGAATACCTGAAGCTAATTATCACACAATCTTCTTCTAGGTTTTTCTCTAGCGGGCTCACCCATCCTGCACTATGAACCATTAACATGTCATGAGGGTTTGAAAAGGGGGAATCACATTGGAGTGGAGCCAATGCAACATCTTGTTCCTAAGCTGTTGAAATGATTCTGCTGCATGCTGAGGCAGAGGAGGAACATGAGCCATGACTGCTACATAAGGACAAACAGACAGTGGAAAGTCAATAACATCACTGGATGGAGTGTGTCTGTGGGGGTCACAAATTGATTCCCATGGCAGACAATTGACCCCCCCCCCGGGGGGGTCTGTCAGTTATACAGTTGTGAGTTGTGTTCGATGCATGGGTAGCATCTCCATGCTCCTTGAGTTCTCCCAGTGATAGCTACCTTTTGGCCTTTCTGATGAACAAACAGGAAAGCCAAAGAAGGACAGTTTGTGTCCCTTTCTCCTATGAGAGGAGCTATTGCCAGTATTGGTGCCACTGTAGCAGACTGGAATCCCACCAAGCTATTGTGCTCCAGAGCTAGATCAGTTTGAGTTGTTACAGGGGGTAGTGGGTGGTCTGAGGATATTATGCAAATGGTCTCTGTTCAATGACCTCTAGCCATTTCTCAAGTGGAGACAAAAGTGATTTAACAAATGCAGTGAGTTTGTTCAGCAATTTTTCACAAAACAAAGTCCTCATGGTCAGGTGACCGAAATTGCTGTCCAACCCAAACGGTCATGCAAAGGGTGGGAACTGGGGCTTGTGGCTTTAGATTTTGATTCCGGAAGATGCTTTTTGCATTTAACTGGTGAGCCCTCATCAGAAAAAGCACTTGTCTCCTGGACCTGGTTTGGGGCAAGGGTAGCGTTGGGTGGAATTCCTACTGTTGAATTGGTATATAACATTAGGGGGACCTGGGACAATGTTTGAGGGGAGTTAGAACTTTCCAGTGAAAGATATATAGATTCTGGGAACAGCTCAGATGTGAGTGAGAGACAACGTTCGGTCAGCTCAATCTCTTTGCTAATCAGTTTTACTGCCTGTTGGATAAACCCACCAAGTGAAGAGTTTAAGGGTGGTTTGCGTATAGATGATAATACCTTGCATTTTCCCATAGTGTGCCAATTGGTGTTCGATTAGGCATCAGGTGGAACTGTTCAATTTAAAGGTTTAAGCGACTGGGCTCAATGTAAGGGGAGGCCAAATAGCACTATAGAGAATCTTGATCAAATTGGACGTGAAATGATTGGGGGGGTTATTAAACTTAAATTAACTAGATTGTAGAGCGAGCAGAAAAGAAGCAAGTCCAACTTTAGGTACCAAATAATAAGGGCTTTTCCTCATTTGGTATAAAGAAGCGAGGAAAGGGTCCCAAGTCGAAGATGCCAGGAGGGGGCCTAGCCATCACTAGGCTCCGACGGGCGTGGGCAGTACTGCCCTTGGCCCAGGCTTTTCCCGGTTGAGGCCTGAACGAGTCCTGCGCCGCAGAGGTCGAAGCGCGCTTAAATAGTGCTGTAGTCTCTCAGCACTACTCCTCATCAGAGCACTGTGGAGAGCTGGGACTTGCAGTCCAACATGGGAATCCACAACAATGAGGGCGTCCCGTGCCACAGGGGTCAACACGTGCTTAAGTGGCTCAATAGTCTCTCTCCACTCCTCCTCCTTAGGCCACTGTGGAGGGCTGGGACTTGCAGTCACAACCCCACCTCCAGACTCCACAACAATGAAGAAGGCATGCCCGCTTTCTTTTCTCCCATTTTGTTCTCATTTCAATTGGATCTTCTCCTTTTCTTACTCTTATATTTCTTTTATGCTGGAAAAGCCTATTTTGCCGTCTATCTTTCCGGTGAGGCGCCTGTTTTGCAGTCAGCTTAACCTGGCTCCATTCATCTTGCTTCTCTCTTGCCATTGCTTTTTGTTACAAACAAGAAGGAGCGTGTTTAAAGCAATTAAGAACAACAAATGTAGCCTAAAGGAAGAATGTTAATGAATTTCACACAGTTGGAACAGTACTTCAAGTTAAAGAACGTAAATGTGTTTTCGTGCTATCAAACAAGATATTTTTTAAATAGTGGAAGAGGCTGCTCTCGCAGCCTTTCTCTTTTAGTGAATGTTATCATATTTTAACACCCTGAGGATCACTTCTGCTGCTCAGGATGTCTTTCATAACTACAAAAAGAATAAATAATTAGGTGGAAGATTCAGGTGACAGGAGGCGTGCAGCAAGTATAGACTGGCACCCTGCCACCACTTCAGTTCGACAAGCCTCATTTCTTTTCTCTATTATAGTGGCCTCTGTAAGAAAACACGTGTAGATCTCACTGAGACAACTGGCAGTGAAGCTGAATTCCTGGGCCCGGAATACAAATAGGGCGCACTTTTCATATTTGTGCCACGGCGCACCTTAAAGCAGGTGCGCCAGGTGCAAACATGGAAAGTGCGCCCTATCAGGAAGCACATTCAGAAGAAATAAAGAACAGCTGTTTTAAAGCTGCTCCGTTTTTCTCTTTGCAGGCGGCAACCTGCCTGCACTTTTAAAAGGGATTAGAGATCCCCTTGCAGGCAGGTGCAGTGAATAACTGCCCCCACCTGCAAGGCGATGTCTGGGGGGTCCATTGGGCCCCCTTTCAATCCTTTAGAGGGCTACATTTAGAAGGCGCACTTAAAGTGTGCCACCTTTTTGTAGCGCACTTTCAATGCGCATTCTTAAGGCATGTTTGCCTCTGCGCCCTTGTCAGTAATACGGCACGGGCGCAAAGGCAAATAGATTCCCTTATTTGCATGGGGCCACACCCCTATGTAAATGAGGGAACGCCCTCTAATGATAGCGCTGGTGCTATATCTGCTCCAGAGCTATCTGTATTACAGAAACCCTGAGCAGCACAAGCATTTGAGGCCCCATCTGTAATACCAAAGTGCCACAGGGGCATGCAAAGCGGGCGCAAATGCCCGTTGTGCCTCCGGAGCAGTTGTGTAATACAGCCCCAGAACAGCTTCAATTGCGTTCCGTTGTGTATAAGACACTTTTTAGACACTCAAGGGCTCATGGCAGAAAGAGACAAGAAACTGTCTATGCCATTGGACTAAAACTAAATGGTGTAAAATATAAATTCTCTTTGCTATCCTTTTTGATGCACATAAGCTATCTGTGAGAATTTATTTAAAAAAGCTTTGAGTGCTATCTGAATCATGAACTTAATTTACAGTTGGGTTACAAAAGAAAAGTCTCCTGTTTCTGAAGGGAATGCTAAATCTGGAAGAAAATCCAATAAGAGAACATTCTCCATCGGACTATCACTGTTACCTCTCTTTTATTAGCTTACATTTGGAATGTTTTGGCCTCTTTATGTGCTGTAAACAATAACTTGTACTATTACCCAATCTAATGAAAGTCAGGTCACCGACCTATTAGAGGATGGCTTCAGCTCAGTGGATTAAATTGCCTCAGTGGATTCTCTTTCAGATAAGGAATTTCCTCCAGAAATCTGAAAATCTTCATCTACCACCCAACTCTAAATTATGGTGGCTGCAGTAACTCTAAGCTGTCGAACATACGCTCATTCAACAGCACTAGTTCATAATCTCATAATAATAGAGGGTCATGCATGCTTCAAAATATTTAAAGTTAAGACAGGGGGGACAGACAATTCTTCAAAGTCCAGAAGCCCCTGTTCCTAAGTAGATGCAGACAGAAAAACAGATGAGCTGGGTTTTACAAAAACATCACTTTTTATAATTAATGTATTCATCCTAAAACTGAATGTAGGGAGCTTAGATCATCTAAACAGCTCTTTTTGTAAATGGCCACCACTGAGGATCAAACCCGGGTGAGCCCGTGACACATCCCTCAGAGTGCGCAATCTGACTTGTATAGTGACTAGCACCATTGAATTTGCAATCACATGCCCATGCGGATTCCAAAGCAAGAATACTTCTGATTCAAGGAACTTGCCAGGGTATGCCTAAGTGAATGTGCGACTGACAGAATGTGCATCCAATCAGGACTCAACCTCCGTTTTTACAATGCCTTGAAGTGAATCAGCTGCTGTCCCTGGACCAGCACCTATAAGGGACTTCCCTACTCCATCGACCAGGGGGGACCAAGCTGCTGATACGATCGGCTAATCCTAGTCCTGAAGGAGAGTCTTACACAACCTGTGGGCGCATCTGCCGCTGCCTTGAGACACTGCTGCAACCTAAGTCTGTCCTGAGGAGCAGTGCAGCTGGACCACACGCCTCCAGCCTGCACATCTTTCTGTGAATATGAGAATGTCAGGACTGAGAAGCATGGGGCCAATATGAATCCAATACGAGGCTTACCAGGAGCATTGACTATGAGTGAAACAAACAGAGAGAGACAGAGGGCATCATTTATGAGTTTTTGCCGTACGGCAACGTCGCAGGCCTTCCTGCTGTTCTGCCCTACGGCAAAAGAAAAGGGCGTGAATGTGCATTATCTATCAGATACGGCGCATTCCTGTCCTTTTCCCCTGTGCTGGCACACAATGGTCTCCCGTGCGCCGACACAGGCACCTTTGCACCATGGTGCAAGGGTGCCTGCATTGCGGGGATGCAGCACACATAGAAAAAGGAAAAACGAGGAGAAATAAAGATATTTCTCCTCGTTGTGCCTCCCTTACGCCTCCCCTGGAGAGGCATACGTTTTTGGCGCTGCAACAGAGTTACGATTTCTCGTAAATCTGGGGCTGTGTCAAAATGCCATGGATGTTGATGGGAAGGCTGCCAGCAACACCCATTGCATGCCCCTTTAATGCAGAAAACTGCGTTAAAGGGAGCGATATTTACAATGCTGCGTTAAGCCAAAAAACTGGCTTAGTGCTGCTTGGTAAATATGGAGCAGGCTTATGAGCCACCGGAGCATTACAAAAAGCGATGCACCGGCAGAACTATGGTCTTATAAATAAGCCCCTCAGTGTTCTTAATGTTACCAGAAACAAAGAGGTGAGCACTGCACTTGCGCTGAAACCCTAACCAGGGTACATATAAATTAAGGGAATGATGCGATGGGGAGGAGGGCACACTTACTGGTGGAGCATAATCCTGCACAGGAGAATCTGAGTACCTGATACTTTGATGCTGTATATAGTATTAGGTTTTACTGTATATTAAAGTATTTTTCCATTTACAAAGATAAGCACTGGGCTGAACAATCATGCTATAGCAGTGTTGGGTGTCTTTTGAGTCTTGAGCCTTTTGTACTCACACCCTGAGCTCCCTGAGAAGCCCGATACCACTCGTCATCACTACCACTGAGAGACAAAAGTTGAAAGTGTTGTACTTGGCCCAGTTTGCAGAGCCATAGAATGATGGAACCCGGAACATCAGAGACAAAGAACACCAGCCCCCAGAGCAGTGACCTAGTAGCCCCTGCTTGCCCTGGGAAACATCCATTACAACGCAGTCATTACAACGCACTACCTTTACGATGCAGCTGTTACAACGCAACAGCCTTTACATCACATGCCATTACAACGCAGCCATTACAACGCATGTCACTACAACGCATGCCATTACAACGCATGTCACTACAACGCATGCCATTACAACGCATGATAAGGTAAGTAATGGGGATTTTTAAGTTTTAGGGTGGGTATGGGTTTTGGGGTACATGGGAATAGTAATTTTTACCCCTACACTATCCAACACTTACCCTACTGTTGCACCCACTGGAGTGGGAATAGTAATTTTTACCCTTACACTATCCAACACTTACCCTACTGTTGCCCTAAATGTATTATGCGTTGTAATTGTATGCATTGTAATGGAATGCGTTGTAAGTGTAGTTTCTAAAAATGCGTTGTGATGGCATGCGTTGTAAAATCATGCGTTGTAATGGATGCTGCGAAGTAAAAACCGCGTTGTAAAAGCATGCGTGGTAAATGTTTGCGTTGTAATGTCATACATTCGCTTGCCCTTCGCCCCAAATGGGGTCCCACAAATGTTTGAAGTTGATAACCTTTTTAAGCATAAGAATTTGCAGAGATACTTCACACATGTTATTGCAGGAACACGTTTAGCAGCTGCTATCTTCCACTCCCTGGTAAGTCTGTCATCTCCAGAACATTATAGACGCTCACATTCTAAAAATACAGAATTTCTACATAGGAACCCAAAATAATGAGTAATGCTTTAAAAAAGAAGAAGACCACTAATATAATTTTTTTTTTTAAATGAGCCGATAAAAAAAGTGTATTAATGCACATAATTTTGAACAATATTGTAATATCTGCTATTTCTAATAATAATATTAACGAGTGGGAACCATTCAAAATGAAGAACCTATCAGTACGATAATACTGTTTTGCATCGTCTCTCCTGGTTATACCTTCCTCTGTTCCGGCCTCCTTGGAGAAGACCTCCTAATTGACCCCACGTGCGACACAATGCGAATACCCAGCCACCAAGCACCCAATTTGTGCACAAAGACAGGGCCGGACTGGCCGTAGCGGGCACCGGGCGTTTCCCCGGTGGGCCGCTTGGGTGGGGGCCGGTTTTGGGCCCCTGGGGCCGTTTTTGTTACCGGGGGTCGGCAATATCGGCCCCCTATAACAAAATCGGCCGAAACCGGCCCTCGCAATTAGCTCGGCTGCACCCCCCCTACCCCAGGGGGGGGGGGGGGGGGCGAGCAGTTTTCCAGGGCCGGTTTCGGTTCCCAGTCCGACCCTGCACAAAGGTAGTATTCCTGAAACTCGTCCTAGTTTCTGAAACACTTATCTGAGCAGGTTTGAAGTTGTGCTGTCGCTGTATTCGCACAATCAATTAACTTGAAGTCAATGTGCAGTTTACTAAACATGACAGGACACACCCGTATTTTGAGCCACCGAAACCCAAGGCTGGCTAATTTGGATTCCCTCCTCATGCCTCATTCTTCCACCAACCCACACATCTTGTCCCTTTATCTCACATTAGCTGTTTTTTTCAGTCTCGATTTCTGTCTCTATCACTGTTTTGGTATTTTCCTCCATTCTTTCTCTTTCTTCTGCCTTTCTCTCTCTTGGTCTCTGTCAAAGTCTGATGGTGAGAACTAGTTATCACCACATTACAGTGTATTTGAAGACCTTTTTTCCTACAAGTTTTCCTTGTGCATGGATTTTTGATATGCATTATGGCAATTGTATGCAAAATGTTGCCCAGCAAGTTTCATTTTTGCGACTGTGGGCAAGAGTAAATCTTTGTACCTTTATAACGTTTGCAGAGTTATCGTGGAATTTGACAAAAGTTACAAAAAACATCTTCAAATTTCATGCACTCTAGACCTGCTATCCTTTGAGAAGAACCTAGCTGATATGTGACTGACTGTGCCCTTTCCCTACTAGTTGTTATTGCTCAATTGTGCCTCAACTTGCAACTCATCTTTTCTACGCTACTTTCCGTTCCTCAGTTTATGCAATGGAAAATTAAAATGCAGATCTCAAACCTAGGTTGATAAATCAAACTATTATTTGGAGGATGTATTATTCCCCAGAAAAATATGTTTAGATTAAACATAGGGCCTGATTTAGATCTTGGCGCATGGGTAACTCCATCACAACTGTGTCCACTGAAATATAAATCCCATTGTATCTTATGTGATTTATATTTCGGCGGACGGGATATCCGTCACCGATGTGACTGAGTAACCAGTCCGCCCACAGCTAAATCAGGCCCATAGTTTTTGAGATGCATGGCATCACAATTTGACTTTCTTCAATATTGTGCTTGTGCTCTTTAGCAAATCTGTTTTGAGATGCCGTTTTTAGACCTTTCGATAGAGGTGCCCGAAATTAACAAGAGTTTCTTCAGCAAAAGCCGTTACCATTTTTTCAAAATTTTGCAGTTTTAACACAATTTGCGAAACTTCCAAAGGTTAATTTGCAAGAAACAATTTTCAAAACCAAGTTTGTGAAATATATCTCCTTTTGATGTTTTCAAAACTTTGCCACCTTCATGAAGTCAGATGCTTGCAAACTCCGCAAAACATTGCCAGCAAAATTTAAGTTACATGCCTTCCTCGAGTATTTAGGATTTTCTGCAGATGCAGACATCTTCATCTATATCTGGGCAAAATATCTATTATAAGTGTAACAATTTAGAGAACAAAGGGGCATATGTACAAGGACCAGCGATAACTACCGCTAACGCTAGTTAGCGGCAGTTTTCTTACCGCAGTGTACCGCTGAAAACTATTGCCTTGTTAGCGATGTATTTACAAGACGTCGCTACATGGCTATCGCTGCAGGGATCAGCGGAGAAAACTGCTGGTAACATTAGCGTGATAGCGATAGGAATTCCAGCGTTAGTGGGCGAAAACTAACGAAAGGCCCATTAGTGGCAAAAAACGCACGTTAGTCCGCCCAACATGAGTTTTTTGCCTCTATAGCCAAAAATAGCCTATCAGTCGCCCTCCAATGAAAAATAGGCAAAAAACGATGGAATGCAGAATGGAGCAGCTAGGGCCAAGTGCAGCACAGATCAAAAACCCCCTCAAGCCCCCCAACATCCAGGATGACCAGCCAGACTCCCAGGGGAAGAGGACATGGAGGGCTACATCAATGAAAAGAGGCGCATCGCGGTGCAACACCAGTGATGCATCACTTCTCACTGCGCACTCTTCCCAACACCATGGCATCCAAAACCTTGAAAGCACGAACAGTCCCTGGGGCCCGGAGGCCTCGCTGGTCCTGCGTCTGGAGCCTAGATGCCTCGCTGGACCTGCGTCTGGAGCCTGGATTGGGATGTGGAGGTGTTGTGGAGTCGATGAGCTTTGGCGGTAGACATTGAGGCGCGGCGATCGCCCTTACCTGGTGGTGAAGTCTGGCAGGGCGCACAGAGACACGTTGCTGACCTGTGTGAGAAGACTGCCTTGAGCCCCTTGGCACTGTGAATGGTAGAGGCACGCCTGCGCACCAACGTAGGGAGGTCTGCATTGCATACTACAATCCACCACTACACCAGGGTGCACGGAGGGGATTACCAATGGTGTACGGCACCTCTCTGCATCACAGGCCGGATGAATGTGCGCTGGCCGGAAGCTGTGGAGAGTGAGGTCCCTGAGCTGCACTGAACTTGTGTGGCGGGAGCGCTGCAACTTCACGCCTAAGGGGGCCCTGCTGCATCACCTGCATCTGGAGTTTCCCCAACGGACTTGGCGGCAACTGCTGTACCCAGGCTTGTGAAATCCCACCTGGCTGAGGCTCCTGCTGGCTGAGTCACAGATTTGGAGAGAGTGCAGCAGATTGCACCACAGTGTCAATGTCCAGGTAAGGAGAAGGTGGGACGCATAGCAGAAGAGGACCGGGGGTTGAGTCGCCCAGGCATTGGCACCTGGTGTGAAGGACCCCCAGTGGCGGCTCATCCGCAATGACAGAAGATCATCACCCCACTGCTTTCAAGCAGACTCAGGAGAGCAGGAGCAACGAAGACACGGGACCCCGCCTCGAGGTAAGATGTCTTTCATTTTAATGTTTACAACACCTGTTCACACACACACCCCTGAGTCCCCGCCCCATCCAGTGTCCTTTCCAGCGTTTCCCACCTGCCAGCTGTCCAGTCCCCCCCCAGCACTTCTCTATGGCGGGCGCTGTGCGCCCATGCGCAGCGGGCGTACCACTGGTGTGTCAAAGGTATATGACGTTACAACGCATACCATTACATCGCATTCCATTACAATGCATTCTAATACTACGCATATTGCAACAGTAGGAAAAGTGCTGGATAGCGGAGATGAAAACATTACTATTCCAGTGCAACCCTAAAACTAACCCTTGCACCCCAAAACACACCCTGAACCCTAAAATTCATCTTTGGCCCCCAAAACACACCCTAAAATTCATATTTGACCCCAAAACACACCCCAAATTTCATATTTTACCCCATAATACACCCCAAATTTAATCTCTGACCCCCGAAACCCATACCCACCCTAAAACGTATTAAACTAAATTACTGACCTCACAATACGTTGGAATGGAATGCGATGTAAAGGCACCTGCGTTGTTGTAGTTGCATTGTAAAGGCATTACAATGTAATGGACGCCTCCCGTGCCAAAGGCAAGCCATAGGCAAGCCCGTCTGCATCCGTCTGCCCCTGGACCGCGCTCAGCACCAAGGCCCCTTCCTCTTGGACACTCCACCGCTACGACGCCAGCACCCTCCTCGCCATCAACCCTGGACGCCACATCGCCTGCCAGGACCATCCTCTGCTCCTGACCGGACATCGCCATCACTGATGGCTACTAAATCACCCGCAAGGACCACCCCGACCGCCCAGGAGGAGGCATTGCCATCACCTACAGAAGCACACTCCGACTGACCACGCACTCTAATGACCCAACGGTGAACATGGAACACCTCAACTTCCACATCCGGACCAACCCCAAACCCATCCTCTGCGGCACCCTCATCTGCAGGCCCCTCCGGGCCATGGACCCCTATTCTCCAATGCCATTGTAGACCTCATTGCACCCCAGGCTCTCCTATCCATCGACGACATCCTACTCAGTGAAATCTACTTCCACCTGGACAACCCCAGTGACCAGAACACCACCCCTTCCTGGGGAAGCTTGCCAACATCAGACTCAAGCAGCTAGTCACCGCAGCAAGCCACATAGCAGGACACACGGACGAGCACTTCTCCGCCAGCAGGAACTTCAACTACAGGCAAACCACCGGACTCTCCTGGACCGACCATCATTGTATACATCACGTCTTCACCATGCCCACCGTACACCACCGCCATCATCGCCCCCCCTTTGCAGCTGGATCAAGGCCACTGAAGAACTGCTTGTCAACTCCCTCAGCTCGATCACTCCGTCAATGCTTACAGGCGATAACACCACAGCGCACAACTGCCACCGGTGTATCTCCAACTGCGCCAACACCCTGGCAACCCTCAAGAAAAGACCAGGCAAAACCTAGCACCACATTGCGCCGTATTTGTAAAGTGACGCATGTAGGCATATGCACACATATAGGCATACGCACACCCTGCATACATCATACCTGATGCAGGTATGATGTATGCAGGGTCTGCGTTCCCACGCAACAAGGCCTCTTAGGAGTAGCACAGTGAAATCCATCAGATTTCACTGCAACTATTGTAGGACGGCACTGCATAAGTACCTTACGCCTGCCTGATGGCAGGCTTAAGGCTGACGCAGTGCCACATGGATAGGCTGGCCCCATGCATTGCTGGAGTCGTGTCATGCTTGTGACACAACTGCAGCAATGCGTGACTTTAGCGCATTCAGATACATCAGGATTCTATACGTATCTGTCATTACTTGCGTCATTGAGCGCTGTCCAGTGAATACAGCGCATCCATGGTGTCGCAAGAAGGGCGTAGTGAAAAGTGTTGCAACGCTGTCTTGTCGCATCGCTGCAACACTTTTCATGACTGAGGCCCAGGAATGAGCACTTTCTTATTGATGTGCGCATTCCTGCCTTGTAGTTTTGTTGCAGGGCAGCCCAGCAACATTGCTTGCAGCGCTGTCCAGCACCAAAACCTGCTGAAATGAGGCCACAGGTTTTATCTCCATTTTTAAGACCAGCTATTTTCTGGTCTTAAAAAACTGCCTCTAACTGCAGTTAGAGGCAGTTTTTTGGGTCCTCCTACCTTCAAGGATTCCCTTGTACATATCGCGAAGTGGGGTTAGCGGCCGTTTTTGCATGGGAACGCCTCCCTTGCATGTCATTAGCACTAACAGAAGTGGCGATCTTTTCTATGGACGTTTTCGCCGGAAAACTGCCGCTAACAGAGGTTAGCGACAGCTTGTACATATGGCGATGTAAATATCGCCACAAAACTGTCTGAAAAGTGCCGCTAAGACGGCTTTAACTCCTTGTACATATGCCCCAAAGTATCTATCTATTTATCTATTTGCCTATCTACAGTACAACTCCACATACCCACAAATGCTGTTTACTAATGTACAGGCGGTGATCATGGCCTATATTTCTCACATCTGTGTGGAGGTTCTTGGCCACGTGTATATAATCTCTGCAGGAGCAAGTATACGTTTTTGCTGTAACTGTTAAAGGGTTCAGAGGAAGTGTCATTGGGATTGGGGAATATCTACTGCAAAATGGGAGAACTAAATGAAAAAATAGGCGGGGGACAGAGAGGGTGTTGAGCATACAGAACACACCTATAATGCGTGAATTAATTGCAATTCATTCAAGTTACACTCATAGCTAATATGGGTGTACTACAGCTGTGATAGGCTTGAAAAAGCTTCAGCCAAGCTTCCAAGAAAATCATAAGCCACACATGGTCAATCAAAGGTACTGCAAGGTAAGCACACACAAATTAATAGAGGCAGGGAACAACACTAACAACACTAATAAAAAAGACTGATACAAGAGATAAAACATTTACGTAGAAAAAATACACACAAAACATTGTCAAAATGTTTTTTAATATGTTTTACAGAAACATAAATTTATTAAAAAAATAAAACAGACAAGCACACAAAAGTAAATAGGCATATATATTCAGTAATGCAAGGGAGTGGGGTCTCTACAGTCTTGGCTCCGCCACACCCATGTTAGTGAAACTCCAGACAACATCAATCAATCGCATATTGCCAACTTACATCATACAACAAGTCACAGCCAAACCAATTGTTCTCACAATGGCTTTCCCACCTTGCCTCTCATTTTGAGAAATATTTAAGTAGGAATAGATTCAGGATATACAATCAGAAGATCACTTTTTGATCTATCAAGGGAAGCATTAGTGGTATGACAGCAGATGCAATCTTTGGCAATGTGGCAGACCGCGAGTTGAAGTTCACTCTATCTACTTCCTGCTCCCAGGCAATAGTTGCCATGACAAAATCCTGGCTTCACTCCACTTCCTGGCCAATGGATCTTTCCAGAGGGTCACTGTGGATAGGTTGGGGATTACGTAGGGAACCCATTCCTGGTGATTGTACCAGGTTCTATGATCTGTCAGCAGGCAAGTGCACCATTATATGGCCATGCCACTATTAAGGGTAGAAAGGCAACAGGTGGCATACATTTCTATTCTATTGCCCAGTTCCTTCAGGTATTAGGCACAATTGATTGCAATAAGTTGGCACTTCAGCTCTCCCACTACAGGAAACACCATTTCTGCAACAGCTACTGCTGGCATTTCACCCACATGCAAGCTGTCTACGATGCTAGGAGCTTCTTCACTGATGTGTACATTGTTTGACTAGGTGCACACAAGCCAGCTACATGTTTCATCGCTCAACTAGTTCACGTCTGCTGGTTTCTGGGGCTTTTGAGGTAGTACTGAAGCACCCATCCAGCATTTGAGTTAGTTAACTCACATTCACACCTCATGTGTCCCTGGGAAATGGTTTCACAAAGACATTCACTCATGATTTATATACCATCACAATATACACATGATGGTTTATTGATTGCATGCATGTATGGAATGTCTGGAGCCTTCTCATGGTATCAACTGTAAAACAAATATTGCATGTCTTTTTCTGTATGTGAAGCCATCTATGAACTCTCTCTCATCTCCTCATCCTATTGTGACATCCAACCACTCTGCCCTAACACACTTGTCACATACATGTAAACAAGTGTACTTTTGTAATCCTTAAGTCATGCTTCGGATGTCTTGTTCATGCTGGGTGGGTGCTCCAGTACAACTGAGAAGAGGTTTTCAAGATTATTGTAGCCTGTTGCATGTTGCACAGCATTGCAATGTAATGGGGGGTACATAAAGAACTTACCCCTGAACTACCTACCAATCAAGGTTCCTTGGATGGGATACTCAGCCCAGAGGTAAGAGTCGGCAGGTGCCTGATCAACTGTCCTCTTGCATTTCACAAGAACTGCTAGTTTCAATGGTTATAAGCACACAAAGTATCCAGATAGCTCAATTTCAACAAATCATGAAACAAAACGAGCCTTAGTCATTAGTTCCAAAGCCCTTTGTGATTTATTTCACTTTTATTTTTAAACTTTAGAAAGTACAAGATTATCACATTTGATTCATGTAATCTTGTCGGGCACCACTCATTTTTGTTTTGCATTTAAATGTAACAGACACTATAAAACAATACTTAACAGACAAATCATAAAATAACACAGTGAAAAATCTTAAAGCAATACAGTGAAAATGTATGAATCTCTTTCAATATTGAACCCATACTTGAAAGAGGACTTCTATACCAAACCCGACTCCAGAACAATTTTGCAAGAAAATCGAGACAGTTCCAAAAAGAGATTCTTAACATTCTCTGACACTTCATCTTCAGAATCAACGGGTGAATCGGATTTGGGAGAAGGCCTCTCCAATCAAAATCAACAGAGAAAGTCTTCTTTTTTAGGGGGAGGCCAACAAAAGACATGCAAAAGATACAAACCACAACCGTGGGAAATGAGAACACGAAGACAGTACTACAAAACATAAAGAAATCATCTATCATAAATTTGTCCAACGTAGTTCTCACAAAGGAAAAAACTGCAGTTTTGGAATTAGGACTCACATTTGTCCCAGGGGTAAAATCCGATTTCACAAAATTGAAAATGGAAGCCAGGGAACTATTTAGTAAAATACGCCTCAGAGCTTTTTTGAAAGACAAGGAAGACGTCACACGATCCGAGGTGTCCAGATTACGAAGGAAATCAACCTTCTGTCCCCCTGCCTATAGATTCCCCAAGGATATTGTAGCATTTGAACATGCCGTACTATCATCTTTGAATGTTCTTGAAAAGAAAAAAGTGTACATTAAAAACAACATCTCACAGGAACAAAAAAGGCCATCACTTCACTGAAGGATCAAAAATCCGCAGTCATCAGGCCAGCTGACAAAGGCGGGCCGTGGTCATCTGGTCCAAAGAAGCCTATCTAACAGAAGGTAATAGTCATGTACGAAACCCGTTGTGGTATCGACGTATCCCGCAGGACCCCACCAAAGACATTGAACATGAAATATCAAGGATAGTTAATGAAGGTATTGACTGGGCATTTTGGGACCGAAAGAATCTTAGTTCCTGATTAATATATATCCACGTACCCCGGTACTATATTTCTTGCCCAAGGTTCATAAAGATGCGGCCCACCCCCCCCCCCCGGAAGACCGATTGTGTCTGGTTGTGATTCCGTCTTGGAGCCTCTGTCCAAGTATGTGGACATCTTTTTGAAACCGTTTCTTCCGGAAGTTCCCTCGTATTTACGCGACACCATGGAATTCATCAACAAAGTTGAAAAGTTCGATTTTGACCCTACAATGCACATCTTGGTATCTATGGATGTATCATCCCTCTACACTCAAATTACCCAGCAGGATGCACTGGACTCGTTGGAATTCTACTTAGAACAACCGGCAAGACCACACCAAGTACCAACAGAGTTTATCCTCAGTCTAGCTTCCATATCTTTGCGAAAAAACTTTTTCAAATTCGTGAGGATTTCTTCCTACAAGTCAAAGGGACAGCCATGGGTTGTCCCTTTGCTCCAGAAATGGCCGTATTGTATATGGCCAGGTATGAACATCGATACATTTACAATGACAATCCATACATGGACCAACTATTGCAATGGTACAGATACATCGATGATGAATGGTGCATCTGGAAAGGCGCAGAATCGTCTTTGTAGGAATTTCACGTGTGGCTAAACAACCGCAATCCGGACATAAAATTCAGCTTGGCATATAGTAAAAAGAATCTTTCCTTTCTGGATGTGGAGGTAAAAACATCACCTAAAGGCCTGATCACGACGTTGCATACCAAACCGACGGATAAAAATAACGCTTTACACTTCAGTAGCTATCATCCAAGAAATTTGAAAAACAATTTGCCATATGGCCAATTTTTACGTGTAAGACGGAATTGCACCAGACGTGAGGAATATGAACTGCATGCTGAAACACTGAGTAAGAAATTGAAGGAGAGAGGTAATCTCCACAAGCTACTTAAACAGTCAATGAAGAGAGCCTGGTTCACACCAAGGGAACACTTGCTGACAAAAAAGTGTAAAGCACCAACAGAACGCATAGTCTGTGTCACAACCTTTGGACCCCATACTCAATCTCTGAAGAAGATTGTAAGTAGCAATTGGCACTTGATCGAAGGCTCTATACAAAATGTGGGCCCCCCCACTCTTTGCTCTCAAAAAGAACTGCAACATTGGACAACAGGTTATACGCACTACTGCGCCACTTAGAGAAAGAACAGACACCTTGCGCACCATGTTGAACCTTAAACCAATCCAGGCCATCATAAGTGCGGCAACTGTTCGGTTTGTAACTCAACCATGGAAGGAACCACCTTTACGGACGGCCAGAGACACTGGCGGCATAACGAATTTACAAATTGTAAGACCAAAAACGTGGTGTACGCCATTGTTTGCCCATGCCAAAAAACGTATATAGGCAAAACCAGTCAAGAAGTAAGGCAAAGGATCGTGCAGCACCGTTCAAGATTAAAGAATAAGGTCTTAACTGCTCCCATGGTAAATCATTACGTGGAATTTGAACACTAGGACAAAGATTTTAAATGGACCGTCCTCTGTGCCATTAAACCGAATCCCAGGGGTGGGGACCCAGAAGTCCTTCTTACACAAAAAGAGGCGTACCTAATTATGAAATTTGACACAGCCATGCGTGGGCTCAATGAAATGTCTGAGATCGCCAAACTATAATCCACATCTTCAAGCTCAGAACTTCTGTGGAAAAGTCAGTTTCCCTGCCAGAACTACGATACCCAGAATGCGATGTAGTTGCCATACTTTCAGAATCTACTTCAGATCTTGCGGTCTGCCTCAAGAAGATACTGTGTCCGGAAGCCAGAATCAAGAAACAAATGGAGCCGAGGTCCGTATCATCGTTTGTGTGAGAGCTCTTCATCTACAGGCAAGTGCTAACAGTTTCGAGCGAGCGCCGGCAGTTTGTACACAAATAGCGCGCAAGCCTAAAAAACTCTCTTTGCCCAAACTTGCAAGTAACAATGTTTACGTAACGCCACGAACATTTTACACACGCGGTTTGGCCATTTAACCTCTAAGGCAAGCAGCCAACAGTACAATCATACGGTGCACGTTCCAAGCGCACAACCCAGTCCAAATGTTGGTTTTATACAATAAAAAGTATTACCTCAATCCCTTTTCTCGAAGGAAGACGGAAGCTTTAGAAAACAAAACCACATCGTGCAACTCAGTTTGAAGATTAATTTGCTACTGAGCATCATCTTAGCCCGCTGGTACTCCAGAAGATAGAAGGTACCTTGTACAATTAAATTAAGTACTATCATTGGTATAGGGTTCCTTGCAATCATAAAAATACATGTGTACTATTTAATTTTGCAGTTGTTATGTTTGAAGATTCATTTGCCACCGTGTACAATTAGAGCTCGCCGGTACCTGCAAAAGATAGAAGGTACCTTTTACAATTGAATTGAGTACCACTATTGGATCAGGGTCCCTTGCAATTAGAAAAATACATGTTTTTCACTTATTTTTGCAGTTGTCATGACCAAGTCCAGGTCCTGATGAGAACCCCCAAGCAAGATGTGGTTTGAAACGCGTTGACTCCAGCTCTTGGGACAAGGCACTCACAGGGTGTGCCATGAGGGATTAACTGCATCATTAATTCTCTCCTATAGACAACACCCTTTAATATCACAATTCCCAGAGCAAGTAACACTGGCAGGAATTCATAAGACACGCTGTTGGTGAATTACAATTGTCCGCCTAGTGTCTACAAATGTAATAAGGGACTGGTCATATACGTTCTGGTACATTTTGATATGTCATACATGTTCACTGTGTTGCTTTAAGATTTTTCACTGTGTTGTTTTATGATTTGTCTGTTAAGGATTGTTTTATAGTGTCTGTTACATTTAAATGCAAAACAAAAATGAGCGTTGCCCGACAAGATGACATGAATCAAATGTGATAATCTTGTTCTTTCTAAAGTTTAAAAATAGAAGTGAAATCAATCGCAACGGGCTTTGGAACTAATGACTAAGGCTCGTTTTGTTTAATGATTTGTTGAAATTGAGCTATCTGGATACTTTGTGTGTTTATAACAATTGAAATGATCCAATCCAGGTAGTATATGGACCCAAGCCTCCTTTTCTTGACCAGTTTCAATGGTTGGACATTGTTGAGTCAATGATGAAAGGAGGACTATATCACATTCCACACATGCCATCCTGAGACCACTTTAGCATCACAATGATGCCATAAACGGATTCGCAATTGTAAATTTAATTTGCATCTGCACACACATCATTCACTTATTCATCAACTTATGCCTTGATACATTAAGATGTATCATTCATTTTCACTTGCAATTTTCCCTTAGATCATGGCATGCAACATGTACTTTACAGATGAAGACACCTAACATGTAGGATTATATATTGTATGGTGTTGTGTGGTACCACTAGGATGCCTTTCATTGACCAAGGCTTGTTGTCACCTTCAACTTTTCAATTTTATGCTAGTTTCTATGCCTACATGATGTAGAACTGTTTAACAAAAGTGAGTTTCTCCATAGAACCTAGCGGATACGGAGTTTTTGAAAAAACATGAAAAACAGGAAGTTACATATAGGAAGAAAAAATAAATGCCGCCCGAGCCATTCTTGGACAAGAATAGCATTTTCTGCTATTCTGCTGCTGTTTTCATCTTCAAAACATCCAATATTGATGAGGGGAAAAACAAGATATCCCACTACTTCACCCATTGGAGTGGGGTGACCTCGAAAATTATCTTCAGCTTTATGGGGGCCTGAACACTCAGCTGAGCACTAAAACATGCAGGAACATATGGGCAACCATTCCCAGGCACTAGAATGTATTTGGGGATCACACCTGTCGAGCCAGGTAGTAGAGTAAATGCTGGGAGGACCTCCTTGCCCTGGGCAGGTCTGTAGGTACTGATTTGATAGGGGAATTCTACAGGCCCATACAGCAAATACCTGAAACAGCGCATTTTGTGGGAACAGCTTGTTTGGACTGCCATGCTTTGGTGGAGGCTCAAGGGCAGTAAGACCATTGCATATAGAAATGTCAAGTCCATGTTGCACATATGCTATAGTGTTATCAATAAAGTACAATTTAGATCATATGGTCTATGTACATTGTGTCTATGTACATTGTGGCTGGAGTGAATTACCTAAATACCGGTATTAAATAAAGTTGTAATACTTGTTGGCACACAAAATCTTTGTCATGATAGATCATGTGTAGATTCAAAAGACTGTAATCAAGGTCATATTTCTTCAAAGTATTCACCATACCACGTCCAGCTAATATCCAGGCCTGGGCTTAGTTTATGGAGTTTCAGTACGCGGAACTCCGCGAAGTGACAAAAAAACTCCACTGAGTTCCGCAAGTGGCGGAGTGCAGTGCGAACTGCTGTTCGCTGTGGTATTCCTGCCACTCGGGTTGAAATTCTACCCAAGCGGCAGCTCGTGCTAGCGAACTTACTGTTCGATAGTGGGAGTAGGGAAAAAACTCGGCTGCACTATGCGGAGTGGAGTTTTTTGCACTCCGCGAGCTCCTTGGAGTGCGGAGTGCAGAAAACTCTGCAAACTCCGCGAACAGAGCGGAGTTCACCGCCCAGGCCTACTAATATCCATGCATATTGCACCTATCAGTCATCACCTATGGACCGCAGAATCATGTCAAAATTCCTGTTTGCCAACATGTTGGAATGTGAGGGCAACATTAATTGAGTAAGTCAAGGTGTGCAAAGGTGCTGTTTCTGAATATAGATCTCTGACAAAGGATTATGTTGGCGGGGAAGTACCATTTGATACAGCTGAACCTTTATTGATCCTGGTCATTCACTGTTAAAAATAGATTGAGAGAGTGTCAAACACACATGGGAGAGGGGAGTCGGGTATGTACAATGCAAGGCTGTAGAAAGGTAGGATCCTTCTGCATGGTTACCCCCACTTTTTGCATGGTGCTAAGCTGTATTTTGACTAGTCTGACTGGGATCCTGCTAATCAAGACCCCAGTCTATCTGCTTTCTCCCTAAATTGTTGTGTTAAGTACTTAGGTACATCCCAGATTGGATACTGGGGTACGCTTGTCATTCCCTAGGATATGGTACCCATGTACCCAGGGCATAGGTACCCGTCTGGGCACTCCGGACTTCGTTTGCGCCTGACTTCTTCTCCCTTCCAGTCTGCTGCACCGTCTGTGCCTGTGCATCATACAGGAACATTCCAAGGCCTGTGAATCATCAAGAACAAGCAAAGTAATATCCCTTGGAGTGAAGGAGTCACTCCCCTGCATTCGCAGGCACCGCAACGAAGACGACCGGTCTGCAGATACTGAGCTCCTCCAGACTCAGTGGGCTCTGCAACACAGGTGGTGATTTTCTTCAGCTCCCGAGGCCTGCTATACCCTCTTGCCAAAGTTTGAGGCCAGTAGTCCTTGTGGGGGTGCAATAACTGAACCCCTGGGTACTGCATCCCCTTTGCTGTTGCAAAGGCTTGCAGGCATCTTTGCAAGAAGATCTCCAGGCTCCTTGTAGCCCCAACCTCAAGCACCTCCAGTGACCAGAATCTTTGGCAACACAACATTGTGTGCATCGTGGCCTGCATCTTTTGGTGAGCTGCTTGAGGTCCTCTGGCGACTCCTGTGCCTTTGGCCTGTGGGTCTATTTGAGGGGCACTTTTGTTTTCCTTGGGCTCCCCTGATTTCTCGGGGCCTGCCCTGACTCCCCTGCTTGTGGTGAGTCTCCAGGACCTTGCTTGACTTCATGTGTGGGTTGCATTGCCAAGGCCAAGGCTTGTTGGTGCTCCCGCCGGACGCCGACGCCTCAGCACTTGACATCCTTCATGGGACAGCTCATATTCGGGTCCAGGTCATTCTCAGCATTGCCTGGTCCTCGCAGCTGCAGAGTCTAGGTCACCATCATTATCTGAAGCACCCGACATCGGAGGCCATCCGTCTTCCAAGTCTCCTGGTCATCCCTCAGTGACATAAACACTGTCCCCTCTGCTTTCAGGTATTCCTCTTCAAGAATCCACGTTTGGATTCCTCCGGACACTTTCTCCTCTTCCAGCAGCAGCACTTTCCTAAAGTCCTCCATTGGGTTCGACGGAGGTTTCCGACGCCACTTCACACCTATGCACCTGGCTTCCCTGGGATAGGTAACTTGGGTACCACGGTATCCACGGGTGGGGTGACTCTCCAACCTTCTGTCTTCATGGGGGTTCTTCAGGGTCCACTGGGAAGGGTCCCTAATCTTTAAAAATCCAACCGCGACTTGCACATAGACTTGTACGGAGCACGCAGTCGTGTTCACACCCTGCACACGCTCTCTGTGGGGTCCCTATCGACTTACCTTGGGTGGTTCTGTGGGTCCCCAGCAATTCTACGTCCTCTCAACACTTTACTGACTTGAGTCGTGGTTCTTATACCACTTTCTTAGTATATGGTTAGGTCCCCCACTGGGGCCCACTGTGTATTAGTGCAAGAACTGAAAGCACTGTGTGCATCTAGAAAGCTGAAGACAGGAAAAGTGCCAACACTCAACGCCTTGTAGAGGTGTTACTGTTGAATGGACTAAGGAAAGCCTCTGGGTCAGATGAACAGGACAGAGTGGGTGGGCCAGGGAATGAAGATAGGACAGGAGGGGAACACCTCTTTGACCTAGACTCTAACCCTGACCATGTGGAGCCTGATGGCTCCTACCTGGACAACTCAGACCTCCCAGAGGATACTACAGGTGGCCCAGAAGGTGCCCCCTTTGTTACTCCTGGGAGAGTGCAGAGTAGACAGAGGAGGTCTAGATCCTCCTTAAGAGAATCCAATGCCTCAGGACAGTCAGTAGGGACCTCCATTCCTAGTAAAGGAGGGAACTCTTTAGATAGGAGTACCAACTTCTGGAGCTGGAGATAGCTAGGCTTAGGCTCAGGCAAGAGCAGTTGGCCCTTGACAGAGAGTCCCTTGAAGTTCAGAAGGCTAGGAAGAAATTGGGACTAGAGTCCCATGGTGGCAGCAACAGTGTCCCTAGAAGTAAGGAACATTCCTTTGACAATAAGAACCTGGGCAAGATTCTCCCTCCCTACCATGTTGGGGGATGACATCCACCAATGGATAACTGCTTTAGAGAGGGCCTGTAAAGTGCAAAGGGTCCCTCAAGAGCAGTGGGCAGCTATCTTGTGGCTCTCCTTTGCTGACAAAGGTAGAGATAAGCTCCTCACTGTTAGAGAAGTGAATGCTGACAATTACTCAGTTTTGACGAGTGCTCTCATTGATGGGTTTGGCTTAACCACTGAGTAATACAGGATTAAGTTCAGAGACACCCAGAAAGCACAGACCCAGGACTGGGTAGATTTTGTGGATAGTGCCACAAAGGCTCTGGAAGGTTGGTTGCTTTGCAGCAAAGTGTATGGCTACTTAGGATTGTACAATTTTATTATGAGGGAGCAAATCCTTAATAATTGTCAAAACCAGCTTTTGCACCAGTACCTGGTGGATTCAGATCTTACTTCTCCCCAAGAATTGGGAAAGAAGCAAGATAAATGGGTCAAAACCAGGGTTATGCAGAAGAACCAAGGTGGTGGTGACGAGAAGAAAGATACTTCTAAAACCCAAGAGAAAGGTGGGGATAAGTCTAAATAGAAGTCCTCTGAAGGTCCCCAAAAGTCCTCCTCTGGGGGTGGGCCCCAAACTCCTGCTTTCCAACCGTATTGCTTTGTTTGTAAAAAGCAAGGCTTCAAGAAATATGACTCTGTTTGCCCCAGGCCAGCAATAAGGACAATATCCCTCCTACTACTACAGCACCCCCTAATGCTCCTGCCAGTACTCCCCCAGGTAGTAGTAGCACACCCAAATATTTAGTTGGGTTCTCAAGGGGTGCTGAGGTGGATACTGGCCTAGCGAGATCCCCCACAGGGGCCACCTTTATCTGTGATGGTGGCATGGGGTTTGCCACTTTTACTGGAAGTCCCAATACTTTGAGCAAGTACAGACAGGAGCATCTGATCAATGGTCAGAAAGCTGTAGCCTATAGGGACACAGGAGCTAGTGTCACCATGGTGACAGGAATCTTAGTGCCCCTACTTCAGCTTTTACGGAGCACGCAGTCGTGTTCCAGGTGACCAACAGTGATAGTGTTAGGACAGATCATCCCATGGCCATTGTCAATCTCAGCTGGGGAGGGGTCACTGGTCCCAAAAGAGTTGCAGTGTTCCCAAACTTACCAGTAGATTGCCTCTTGGGTAATGATTTGGAAACTTCAGCCTGGGCTGAAGTAGAACTGAAGGTCCGTCTAGAGACGTTAGGCCTCCCTGAGAAAGTTGGTGTGACCCTTAGGGCCCCGGTCCAACCCCAGGGAAGTTCAGGAGCATTGGAGGCTGAAAGAATGGCCCACTCTGTTCCACCAGAGAGCAAAGGGGATAAAGAAAAGTATTTTTCCCAACCGCGACTTGCACATAGACTTGTACGGAGCACACGGTTGTGTTCACACACTGCACATGCTCTCCATGGGGTCCCTATTGACTTACCTTGGGTGGTTATGTGGGTCCCCAACAATTCTACGTCCCCTCGACATGGTCCTGACTCGAGTCGTGGTTTTTATACCACTTTCTTAGTATATGGTTTGGTCCCCCCGGGACCCACTGTGTATTAGTGCTATTTACTGTGATGTCTTTGCTCAAGTATTGTGTGCTTTGTGTCTATCTCCGTGCAGGAGATACTGTAGCCTACTAGATAGTGTTATATAATAAATGCATATTTTTATAAATACTTTGTGTGGTTCTCTTTCATTTAATCTATACTATAAGATTGCATTCTGGTAAAAAAAAAAGCTGCTTTACACTCCTTCAAGACTCAGCCTGAAGGCCGCTCTCCACAGTTACCACTTGGATAGCTTTCTAAGGTTGTTTGAGACCTCTTAAATCACCATAAGGGTTGTCTGGACTGGTGCAGGGTGCCCACTTACTTTAGTGGACATCATATACCAGGCCAGCTTCTCACAAAGACTTTGTTATAGTGACTATTCTAAGAATTACATTGTGCACTATGTATGAAGTATTGTAAATTTGCACTCATTATTCTTTTGTTTTTCAGTATTCCCTTTTAAGGAGGCAGCCAATATGGAAGCAGGGAACAACGGACCAGGGGCAAAGACGAGTAAGGCCTCAACCGTCACCAGTGAGGAAGAAGAGATGGACAGGGAGTGTGCATCTGCCAGAGAGTGACATTGTGGTCACAGGCTCAAGGTGTAGGCAGGGACCAGCACAGAGAGAGTGGGCGATTTGGACATCATATGCCCAAAAATATCTGGCAATGAAGCACCTCCTGACCAGGAAGAAGAAACATCAGTGGTTTCTCAGGACGAGGCCTTTCCATCATCAGGCTTGAATCGTCCCTCCTTCAGTGGCCAGGCCCAGCCAATACCAGGACCTACAGCTGCATCCCCATCACACCTGCTCCCCAGAAGAGTGATCATCTAGAAGATCAGTGGCTGAGGGCATGATTTGCCATTGGCAACCCTGAACCTTGTTTTGTAACCCCACCTGCTCAACCCGCCACCCTGGCAAATTTTCAGTATGCCATGAGACAGTTATTGCCTCGCAGGATGTGACTAGAGGGGCCTTGGGGAGGTGGTAGTAGAGGTCAAGTCTCACCAAGAGGTGCAGGCTGACTGGCATTTGGTTTTATGTGCAAGCCAATTCCTTCCCACCCATTCTTTTTGTGAGCTCCATGCATTTTGCCTCCTTAGCCCTCAAACTACCACATAGTGTGCTCCAACTGAAAGTGCTGGTCCTTCTTCTCAGCCAAAATGCCTGTGCTGGAGAAGGAGTTCCTTGTTGTCCAACTTTTTGACTCATTAGAGAGCCAGGAACATTTGTTCACAACCCAGGACAGTATTTCAACACAGTGTCATGGCTTTGGGACTAAACTTTGATATGTGTTTGACTCTTTGGACTTTACTGTGAATGTTACTTTGAGACTTTTGAATATATTTTTTAAATTTTTTCCCTGATTTCCTCCATTTTTACCATTGGGCAGTGTACATAGACATTCCACTTTCGTTATTGATATGTTTTTTCTGTCGCCCACCCTCCTCCAACTTGGCTCTCTCTCCCTTGACTTATGTTTTAGTTTGGTTAGTTCACTGCTTTTCAAGTGCAATTTACACCTTTACAACAGTCCCAGAACCTGTGCCACATTTTTTTATCTAGAAAACCTCATGCAAATCTATTTTTTTTTAAATCTTACTTGGATTTGTTGTGACTCAGTTCGGACTGTACAGATACCTGCAGATGGATGCTTGTGTGGTGACCTAAGAATTATTGTCACATGATCCAGACTCTAAAGAACATGCCATGACTGCTTGCATGCACCCATCTTCAGGCCCAAGCACATGTGAGGTGACACACTGATGAAACAGTGGTATATTTGGTTATTGCTCAAATTTGTTAACAAGTTTTTTTCGGACACACGCTGTGGAGTGATGGATAAAAACAAAAGCAGGGGTGAATTGTGTGAGGGTGGGGCTGTGACCGTTGTTCGAAGAATTCACAGGTGTGATGGTTGCTGCCTGGGCCACAGGAGGAGGTTCACTTTGTACTCAGCTACACAATACTTGGCAAATGAGCGTCATGTTGAGTACTGAAAACAGGTGGGTTGATAAGTTAGCAGGTAGGTGCACTGGGTGGGTGCGCCGGGTGGGCACTGCAAGTGGTTGTTGACCCTAGTTGTCTGATGCACCTGTCTTGGCTTGGAAGCTAAAAGGACCTGTATGAGTTGCATGACCATGGCATGACTCCTTGCACCCTTCTCCCTTGACACCCATAGATGTTTCTGTTGCAACTTCACAACATCTTGAAGGCTTTAGCTTTGCTCTCCAAATTACAGATCTGTCTCTCCTTCACACTAGGGAGGTCATTTACCTTGGTGAAGCAGTTGTGCATGTGTCACCCCATTTCATGAATATCATTCTGCACAGAGGACTGATTCTCCCAGAGAACAGCCTTCACACATGCATTTGGGTGGTCTGATAGACCAAGCTGGTTGTCCTATATTTTAAGGGATGGCATCTAGGAGGTAGAGGAGAGAAGATTGCTCAGTGAAGAAGAAGTCAGTCTTACCTGCGGTTTCTTTTCTATGAAAAGATAGATAAAAGACCATTGCACATGAGTGGAAGCATAAAGCAGGTGAGGCAACAGAGGTACCTGAGGCCTGAGGGTAGCTTTTTTTTGCTGGTGTCTGGAGACGTGCAGTTCAGAACAGTGCTGTATGAGGAAATCTTTGAGCACATAGTGAGATGTCTTAGAGCTGTCATTGTGCTTGAGGCCAACAATCTGCTCTTCCTCTGCAGTGGTAGAAAACTCAGAGATGGCAGCTTGCTGGAATATTGAGTTTTCTCCTGGGATTGCATGCCTTCCGGAAGGAAATGATATTTGTTAATTTTACATTTGAGAGAGTGTTGAGGCAAGACATGTTGTACTTTAAATTTAAGACACAGGTGATACTTCAAGAGAGACAGATGGAACAAAACATTAATATATATGGATATATGTTGCTTGGACATGAGATAGGATAGCTTCTTGCATAGCAATGTCATGGGTGCTTGCTGAGTGGAGAGATGCCTTAATGTGAGATGCTCACCAGGAGGTCCATGAAGATTGCTCTGAATGTGTGTCCCTTGATATTGCAGTTGCAAAAAAGAGTAATGAAAAACTTTATATTTAGGTTAGTGTGACTGATGACAGTGGTGATCAGTCTGATGACCAGCATTGATGCTGATTAATATAAAAGAGGGTTCTGTCATAGTGTTACATTCCTTTTATATTCATAAAATGAGAAATTAGCAGGCATTTGTTAGAATTGAGGAAGGGGGCCAATGAGATGTAAATAGAGATAGCTAGTGTTATATGTATTATGGACTTGGACTTACCGTACCAACAGATGGTAGAAGGTCAAGCTGCTGCTTGAAGGAGATCCCCTGATATGGTGTGATAGGTGTGGTGTAGTGTAGACACCACAGGGATTGTGTCACTGCTGCTGTGGACAGAGACAAATAAAAGGAATTGAAATATCACAGCAGAAATACTATAAGAGTATAGCAACATTTTAGTTGTTAGCCAGTGACTTACCATCCACAGAGTAATGTCCTGGATGACAGCTACAGTGAGAAAGGTGTCAGTTACAGTCAGACATTGAATTGGCCTGAGACACATTTAGGTACTGTAACAAAGAACCTATCACTATATGATTGACTGCAGTTGGAACAAGGATGGATAAGGTGTGCGACAGCAGACATATAAAAATACTTACCAATAAAGTAGTAAAAATGAAGATTTTCTTTTCTGACATACTGAAACAAATATCAAACCTGTAACTTCACCCATTACACTTGTTGGTGATACATGCCAACCAGGGGATCCTTATTGTGTTATACAATCACATTATCAATATCGTAAGAGCTATTCAGTGCAGAGGTGCCAGAGTACTACCAATTTACTTGAAGGTTGACTTGCCAAGCTCTGCCATTCGTCTGGTATCTGAATCCTGTCCAAATGGAGAGACATTGTAAAAATTAAGGCCCATATTTATGAAACCTTTGCGCTGTCCTTACGTCATGCATGGTGAAGCAAGAACAATGCAAAGACTTCAGTAATATTTACAAAGCCACGCAAGGCCTCCATGGCTTTGTAAAGAAATTTAATGGAACGTAAAGCAGCTTGCACTGCGTTACGTTAGATTTCAACTTGGGAGGCGTTCCATGGGTAGAGCAAGGGTGTTCCCATGTATTCACCCATAGATTTTGGCGCATTCCCAGATTTACAAAGACTTGTAAACCCGGAATGCATCTTAAAATGCTATGGCTTCCCAAGTGAAGTGTAACAAGGAGAAATACCTTTATTTCTCCTTGTTATTTGCTCTTTTCCCATGTGCTGCATTTTGCATCACATATAGAAAGAGGAAAATGCCTCTAAGGATTGTTTTTATGCAGGAATGTGTTGCCTCCTGCACAAAAAACCATGCGTGTAACGCAGGCACTCTTGCACTATGGTGCAAGACTGCCTGCTTTGGTGCTAGGCTGCACACAGTTCACCAGTGCAAGGAAGAGCGGATATGCTACATACCTTTATGAATATGGCGCATTTCTGCTCTCTGCTTTTCGCACAACGCAGCTCATCACAGCAACTTTGCTTGCTGCCCTGCCTTGTGTGAAAGTTTAGTAAATGTGCTCCCAAGTGTCAGGGCACACATATTTTCCTAAGATCTCACACCCAATTGTGCTTAAGACTAAGGATGTTGAAAAACAAACCTGCTAGTCTTCTTTACAACTCATGTGTCTTTATTCCACCACCATACACTTATTGTATCTTTATATTGCTTCTCCAGGTACGTTTTCATCACTGTTTTCTCCCTTCGTCACTGTTGTTCTGTATTTATCCTTCCACCCTTTTCCCTTTTCTGCCTTTTTAGGTGGAGCCTAGAGCCAGCGCGCATGCGCTGCTCTGCGAGACTTGTTGTGGTGGAGTAGCGAATAGAAGCCCCGCCCACTCTCTGCCCATATTTGCCATTGGCTTGTGTCATTGTCTGTCCTAAATGCTGGCTTCTGATTCGTGAATAGGCTTGTTAGTCCCTCCTTAGTACCGCCTCCTCTTCATTTGCCACCTCCCATGGCGACTGTCCCCTTTACTTCGGTTGTTACACTGTACGTGATATTTTAGACAGTGAGCACTATTTTCTTTAATGACGTTATCCTTCTCAGGCACAACATGCTTTGGTTCCTTCTTTAACCCTACCCGCCCTCCCTCCTGTTGTCTGTGCATTCTTCCCGTCCCTCCCATCCTCCCTCCCACCAGTTGTCCTTGCCTTCAAAATCTCCCCGACCCCCGCCCTCCCATTGTCCGTGCTTTCTCCCCCATCCCTCCCGTTGTCCGTGCCTTCAAAATATATTTGCCACATAGTCCATTGTTGGAAGTGAGGGTCCTTATCCCTCACTGCCACCACCAAATGCTGGAGGCGGGAGTCCCTGTCCCACACCGCTGTTGCCGGGTGCGAGATCCGGACCCCTCGTTTCAACGTTAGGCTAATTAAGGACACCGTCTGAGATAGCCCTGCTCACCCCCTTAGTAGTTTGGCACAAGCAGCCAGGCTTACCTCCAAGGCACGAGTGTACAGTATGTGCAACCACACTCACAGCAACCCAATGATGTCACCACAAATAGACTCCACACGAGTTTTTATAAAACGAGTATAATCTTTATACAAGAAGATATACGATATGACCACACGATACAAAACCAACATATAATAATGGGTAGTATTTCTTCCGGTGGATTGGTAGGTTCTAATCCCAACCACCGCTTCTAACCAACAGTTAAGCTGACTTCTAACCGTTTCCAAAAGGTTAGGTAGGGTGTATTGCTAGAATCACACACGTTGCAAAAGAAACGAAATACTGCAATGCGTAACGATATACTTCTGAATTGTGCAATAGAGAAACAATGCCATACATAGCGCCACAGTCATGTACTTTGCAATAGAAGGAATAATGCAATGCGTATCACCACCAGCATGCCCTGTGCAAGGAAGAAACAAAGCAATGCGTCACGCTACAATCATGTACTGTGCACTGAAGAAATAATGCAATGCGCCACGTTATAATCAGGTACTGTGCGATGAAGAAATAATGCAATGCGCCACGCTTACAATCATGTACTCTGCAAGGGAAAATAACGCAATGCGTAGCGCACACAGCATGTAGTTCGTCAGGCACAAATAGAGTCAGGCGTCTTACGACAGTTTGATAGTTCGTTAGCAGCAATAATGCAAAGTGTAATACGACAGTCTAGGTGCTCAGTTGCCCCCGACATGGATCAATGATGACACAAAAGTAACGCTTCTCACTCCGGCACCAGTACTGCCCCTCCTTGGGCCAGCACGGGCCTCGATCCGAAGCAACAGGCTCACGCAGCTGCCAGGAGCGAGAGGCCGAGAGAGTGTCCCTCCGAGCCCGCACCCCACCCCAGGTGGTGATCCACGCTACCTGGGGGGGGCCCGACCCCACTCTCCTCCCCTCCTTCAGCGACTTGGGCCTTGATCCAGAACTCCATAAATGGGCACCGCGAGCTCTGGCCAGCGACTCTGCTCCTCCGGGACTGCCGGTCCGGGCCGCAACTGTTGCACTCCGAGGGACCAATGACCTGGCCCTCCTTCCGGCAGTCTCAGTGGACACTGAGACCCGCCCTCAGCACTTGTGGAGACTTACTTCGAATTCGGTGCACACGCTACCCAGGCACTCCTCACCAGCGCCTCTGGTTGCACCGTGACACGCACTCTGTGCGTCCAAGACTCGCCTCTTCTCTGGTGCACACGATGACCAGGCGATCGTCACCACTCCTCGGCTTGCACCTCAACACGCACCCTGCGCGTCCGAGTCTCACCTCTTCTCCCGGTGCACACAACGACTAGGCATTCTTCACAACGCCTCGGCTTGCACCACGACACGCACCCTGCTCATCTGAGTCTCACCTCTTCTCTCGGTGCACACAACGACCAGGCGCTCCTCACCAACGCCTTGGCTTGCACCACGACACGCACTCTGCGCGTCCAAGACTCACTTCTTTTCCCGGTGCACACACCGACCAGGCGCTCCTCACCAACGCCTCGGCTTGCACCACGACACGCACCCTGCGCGTCCGAGTCTCACTTCGTCTCCCGGTGCACACAACGGCCAGGCGCTCCTCACCAACGCCTCGGCTTGCACCATGACACTCACCCTGCACGTCCGAGACTCAGTTTACTCCTGCGTGCCCACGATCACAAGGCACAACTTCTGAGGGTCTCAAGCTGCAAAAGCATAGCGCACACCGGGTTGCTTGGGACTTCTCTGGAAACTTTTATGTTCCTGTGTTTCCAAACAGGGAGCCAGCTCACCTCGGGCCCTTGGGGTTCAGGACACAGCACAAAGCACAGTCCTGTTCAAGAAGGGGGACACCACCCACTGCAATGTCCCTTCAGTCTCTTCCTTAGTAAAAGCTACAAACTGCAGGCCAGCCCCAGATCATGAAGCAAGGGTCAGTCCTATCCAGCAGTCTCTTCAGCAACTTCTTCCTTGGCAGAGGTTCTTCTTGACCACAAAAGAGGTCAAAGCCTTTGCAGACTCGACCTGTCCATTTCGCCATTCAAAATTACACCAAATTCTAGGGGTTTCAGTTCTCTTAAGTATACCCCTTCATGTCTTTGAAGTTCATTGTGCTCAGGGGTCCCTGACCCCTGCCTAAATCAGTTCTGGGTGTCTCCCTCCCAGTGTCACCTTTCTCCCTTTGATACTGGGGGTCTGGACCCTTAATCACTCAGCATGAGATGGGTCAATTGTTTTATAGCTGCAACCCAGGCCTCTTCACCTCCCGGGTTTTCTCCTCGCATACTCTCCAGATGCAGGTCAGCCAGGTGCCATCTCACCCCCTCCCATCTCAGATCCAGACAGTCAATCCACATTCAGCAGAGACACACAGAAGTGCTTAAAGCACAAAACTCAGCCACTTTCTAAAAGAGTGGTTTCTGAACACACAGTGACAAAACCACTTTCATAGAAAGATGTGTTATGACACTGTGAGTTCATACATACTAAACGTCACCTTTCCGTTATAAACTTATAGGAAACTAGGCTAACAAAATACCATACCCAGCCTCCCCTATTCTGTCCTATGGGCAGAATGGCCTTTCACCAGTGAAAACGAAATGGAGTATTTTTTCACTGTCAGAACATAGCACACACCTCAGTATATGTCCTGCCTTTTACCTACACTGCACCCTTCCCAGGGGTTACCCGGGACCTACCACAGGGGTGCCCACAGTGTACGCAAAAGGGAAAGTAAGGCCTGACAAGTGGTTGCACTTGTCAGGACAACATGCTAACTTAGCAAACTGCGCGCAGGCCCTCCACTGAAGGCCTGAGTTCCCTTCTCTGCACGCCTTTGCATTACTAGCCCTTGCACACACAGTGCACATCACTAGGGACTTTTACTAGTAAAGCAAACATACCAATCATGGCCAACCAATTACCATTGTACTTTGACACTGATCAGCAGTGGCAAAGTACCCAAAGCATCTAAATTGGCAACTCTATGTCAGGAAAACGGTCTAGGGGGAAAGCAAAAAGTGTAGGGAACTTTAGCCAAAAAGGCCAAGTCATACATCCATCATTTGCAGCATATCTACTAAAATTGAAAAATTAAGCAATACTTAAAAAAAATATGCTGCATTACACGACATAAATTTCTTTTTCTTGCTGCATAGTTTACTCAACCCTTACGCATATTTTGACCCTCCCATGCCGCATAATTCCAGTGGCCCGGGCTATGTCCTACCACTTGTATGGTGTCTTTATCAAGAGTCCAATCCTGAGAGGTAGGAAGCATTGTACACTTGTGCGCAGGAAACATGCTGCGTTTGTGCTTGGAAATGAGATGTGAATGAGAGACCGAGGGGCATATTCTCAAGGCGATTTTGCCGCGTTAGCAGCACTTTTCTGCCGCTAAAGCGGCGATAATTTTATCGCCCTATTACCAAGCGACAGTTTTTAGGCGAAAACGTCCATTATAAAGATTGCTTCTTCTGTTAGCGACAATTAAATGCAGGAGAGGCGTTCCCGTGCAAAAACGCATGCAAACACCACTACTCCATATTCACAAGGGGATCCTTGAACTTCTGAAGACCAAAAAAACTGGCTCTAACTTCAGTTAGAGCCAGTTACTTAAGACCAGAAAATAGCTGGTCTTAAAAATGGGGATAATGCTTGGGGCCACATCTCAGCAGGTTTTGGTGCTGGACAGCGCTGCAAGCAATGTTGCAGCGCTGCCCTGCGACAAAACAACAGTGCAGGAATGCGCACCATCAATAAGATAGTGCGCATTCCTGGTAATGTAGGAGAACATGGCGGCCGCTAGCTAAGCCGCCGCTTGCCGCCGGAGGCAGCTACGCCCTGTCCACTTACTAGTGCAATGTGAGGCTGGGAGCTGCAGTTTTTGTCCTCTCGTGCTCCTGTTGACAGCGTTTGGGTGCGCTTGGAGCTCTCTTTTCCCCCCTGCAGCTCGTCTCTTTTTTTTTTTCTTCACGGTCCTCCGAGTGGAGATTGCGTGGCAGCCGCTCCCACCTCCGGATGTGTGGCGGCGCGTCTGGGGATCGTTGGTTTGCTGCTGCCCTGGAGCTGAGGAGGGGCCACAGAGCAGCGGCCCGCGGGCTCCTCCGGGCGGATACAGGCAGAGGCAGAGGCAGCATAGGACAACTTTTTCCACGCGGCCAGGTCTACGCGTCCCTGCCATCCGAAGAGGAGGTTGAGGTGGAAGCTGACAAACTCGGGCTACAGGCGCTAAAAATTTACCATCACAAGACCAGGTGCAAGGGGGCAGGGTGGAGGGTTGCAGTTGCAGTTGAATATTGCTCAAGGTACTGCATTAGGTACTGCAATACTGACTACAGAGAGAGGTAAATTAGTGCTCACTGCTGCACAGTCATTGCACCCGAAATCACTTACCCCGGTACGGGAGGTTCAGGAGGAGAAGGAGACCGAAATCAGCACGCCCATTAAAGGCAAGGATAAGAAGGGTAGGAGATACGGTGGTGGGGCACAGGGGGCTATAAAAACTAAGACTAAGCCCGAGCCTAGGAAAATTGCTAAGAATAATTCTAAGGTTGATAGAAATTTTCAGGTTATTAGTGGAGGCTCAAGTGTTAGTGCATCGCAGGTAGATGAAGGCGGGGGAGAGGAAAATATATGTTTTAATACACCCTCTGAACTAAGGAGAGTTGGTAATTTTTCCACTTTTCAACATGGGGAGGTAAAAGCTAGGAGTATTAAAGCGGGGAAGACAAAAAGCCATTTCACAGATACAAGGCTTAAGATTACTCCATCCCTGCGGTCCTACTTTAAAGTCCAACCATTAGTCTTAGACATCGCTGAGCAAGGGGAAGCTTTGAGAAGGAGCCAAAAAGGTCAGTTAGTACCCTCTCCAGGCTCGGAAAAGATGGAAAAGATGGACTTGGCAGGAAACACCTCTGTAGGGGGGCAGACTCCCTGCGAAATGGTAGTTGCAACAGTCCTGATAGCACTAAATGCGGCCTTGGATAAGATTCCTCCACAATTGGCCACTCCAGCTTGCTTGTCCATGAGCATGACCATGTCTGATAACGAAACCGTAGAAAGCCGAAAAACCGTTGAAGAGCAGGGAATTGGAGGGCCCTCGGTGGCCTCCTTGGAAGCTCTCTTCTCCTCCTTGTCAGTGGACATAAAGAGGGGTTTCTCCGTATCCGAAGCCAATCAGGGGGAGATTTGACTCTTTTGTGAAACGCTAGACCAGAAAATTGATCTTTTCAATTCCAGGACAGGAGTTTTGGAAAACTCTGTTGGAGAAATTAAGGAGGAGTTGGTGGTGGCTAAAACAGATATTGCCACGCTTAAGAAAGAGGAGATAATACTACGCGACAGGCTGGAGGTGCTTGAAAATAACTTACGGAGGAACAACTTGCGTCTCCTGAACGTTCCAGAAGGGAGCGAAGGAGAAGATATTAAGTCCTTCATTGCTACCCTTATAAAGGAATCGGTCCAGATTGAAGAATCGGTGGAAGAGCTGAAGAATGACATTCAGAGGATCCACAGGGACCCTTTTCGAAAACATCCCAACCGGCCAAAGCCGAGAAAAATTCTTATAAATTTCCTAACTTTTTCCTTGAAAGAAAAGATTCTCAATTGTGCTTTAAAACAAAAGTCCTTGAAACCTAGAGACTTTGCCTATGAGATTCGCTCAGACCTGGCCCGAATAACCTTGGACAGACAATGGGAACTGGGCAGGAAAATGGAGGATTTTAGAAGGCTTGGTGCGGTTGCACAGTTAAAATTTCCTGCACATTTGAAAGTTATGTATAATAACAAAATGTATAATATTAGAACAGTGCAGGAGGCAGATGAGCTGCTTGAAAGTCTTAACAGAGCTACAGCCACGTAGTAGATTAGTCATAGCTTAGTTATAGATATCCACATAGGCTTCCTTTTCCCTATCCTTCTCGCCATTCCTTTCTTTGGCTTTTTTAGGGCTAGACTTAATATAGGTTATTTATGATACTTAGTTATAAAAGAACATCTATAACACAATCTCATACTAATCATAATTTAGTAAACCTTAGATTATTCTTTGGAATAGCACTCAGCCTTTAGCCTAATATATAAGTAAGGAGGGGACAGGGCGGGCCGCCTCGGTAGGCAGAAGCTGGACTATTAGTCCAGATAAATGGGGGTAGGTTTCTCCATGGGTGGGATAATGAAGGGGGGGTTCGAGGGGGGGCCCAGGGTGGGGAGCATTCAGGGAAAAAGAAAAAAAAATTCTCTCATTCGCCTTTTAGCCGCATTTATTTGTATTGGTCACCCTTGGTCTGGGCCTGTCACTTTGGTGCATTTAAGTCCCTGTTGTTTAGACCTCAGCCTTTGTTGTTCAGACCACCATGACCGTTATTCAGTTTTTATCTTGGAATATTAATGGCCTACGAGTAAAGACAAGGAGGGTAAAAATTTTGCAGTATCTCAGGGATTCTCTCGCACAGATTATTATATTGCAAGAAACGCACCTTTTAAGAGGGGAATTGGTTGAGATCTTCAGTAAATTAAAATGGGTGGAACATCTAATTGGCACTAATCAGAGTGCCAACATTAGAGGGGTAGCCATCCTGGTCAAAAAGCAAGCCAATGCTCGTGTTTTAGAATCAATGACTGACCCGGGGGGCAGGTGGGTCATTGTAAAACTATCTATTCAAGGTTCCCTTCTTACAGTAATAGGCTATTACGGTCCCAAACAGGACGATCCCTCTTCCCTGAAAACCATTTTCTCAAATTTGTTGGAATTCCCAGAACCCATGATTATGGCGGGTGACTTTAATATAGTTTTAGACCCCTTGTTAGATAAATCCCCTAACAGTAGGGCGAATGTACTGTCCAAATCACGGACATATCTTCAAACCATGATGACACAGACGGGTTTGTGCGACGTATGGAGGGAAAGGTCGGGCGTCCAGCTAGGTGTGTCCTTTTATAACAACAAGTATGGCCATAAGTCAAGGATAGATTATATTCTGGTTAGTCACGATCTTAGGGGCAAGATCAAGAATATAGGTTACTTGACACCTCACCTGTCTGATCACGCAGCTGTTTGGATAGACTTATGTCTGGCATCGGGGGAACATTCACGGAAATGGACGTTTGACCGTGCATTACTTTTAGATGATTCTGAGGTTAAACATCTGTCTCAAGAAACAGAATGTTTTTTTAAGTTGAATATCGGCTCTGCCGAGATTTCAATGGTATGGGACGCCTGGAAGGCATTCTTGAGGGGTATAGTCAGAAGTAGGGTATGCCATAGGAATAGGCAATATAGAGAAGAGGTGACACAAACGGAGTCTGCTATGAAGGCAGTAGAGGTGAGGTTGAATAGGGAGATTGATATTGAGAAGCGACAGGAACACATATTAGAACTACAAACCCTGATAGACCAGCTGGAGACCACCATTCAGCTGAGGATTACAAAAAGATGGGAAGTCAGTAAGATGGCCCATTTTGAATACGGAGAGGGAGCTAGCAAACTTCTGGCATGGAAGGTTAAGTCGGACAGGACACGCAACTTGATAAAACGGATTGATAGTGAGGATAACTCCTCTTCAGTATCAACTGATGAGGAAATTGGAGAGGCGTTCTTTGCCTTCTTTCAGGCGTTATACAAGGAAGATAACGAGGTAGATAAAACTTATGTGAAGGAATGGTTAGGGAAATGCACGTTAGCCTCCTTAAATTCCTCCCAGCGAGAAAATTTGGAGCAGGACATATCCCAGCAGGAGGTTAGGAAGGCCATTGCCGCCTGCAAGGGGAGTGAGGCAGCTGGGCCCGACGGGCTTCCAGCGGAATTGTATAGATCTTTGGGAGAGACAATAATACCCAGTATGACGGTACTCTTCAATAATATACTATCTGAGGGTACTAGACCCCCTGTTTCATGGGGTCAAGCTACCATTTCATTAATTCTGAAGGCAGGAAAGAATCCGGCAAGTTGTGGGTCCTATAGACCTATTTCCCTCTTGAATACAGACGATAAAGTATTCACAAGGATTCTGGCAGATAGGTTGGGAGCAGTAGCAGACAGTATGTTACATTCAGACTAAAAGGGTTTCGTAAGGGGCAGAAACTTATTTGACCTAACTCATGATTTTATAGTTGTAATCGACCTGGTTTCAACCTTCTCTCTACCCTTGGCAGCAATGACGCTGGATGCCACTAAGGCGTTCGACAGGGTAAACTGGATATATCTAACGGCAGTGATGGAAAGGTTTAACTTGGGAGAGAAATTCTGCCGTGCTATACAACTTATATATCAAGACCCTACTGCAAGACTCCTAGTTAATGGGAAACTGACTAATCCTTTTAAGATTACTAGGGGCACCAGACAGGGCTGCCCACTCTCCCCGCTCCTTTTTGATCTGTATATTGAGCCTTTTGCTCAGCGTTTGAGAGATGAACCGAGCATTTCATCATTTAAGTTTGGAGCGTGGGAGAGGAAGATCGCCCTGTATGCGGATGATGTTTTGATCTTGTCATCAGAGCTGGAGGTATCTTTCCCCCAGGTCATTAGGTTGGCACAAGACTTTGGTCGGGTTTCTGGCTATGAGGTGAACGCAGAAAAAACAGAGATCATGACATGGAATTTGCCACGGAGCGGGTACCAGACCAGGGGTGATATGAGATATTTGGGCGTAAGGATTGTACAGAACGTAGATAAGATAGCGGGGACTAATATTGCAAATATTTCTAGGGATTGCCAGAAGCTCATGAGATCTTGGGCACACATTGGTAGAATTAATCTGATTAAAATGATTATACTACCGAAAATTACTTTTCTTTTTAACACCATTCCTTTGCATTTTGAAAAACAGGCAATAGACAAATTACAACAAGCTATAAACTCATTTTCCTGGTCATATAAATCTACAAGAATAGCGTGGAAGAAGCTAAGGCGCAGAAGGGAGAAGGGCGGCCTTACGCTCCCCGACCTTCAGTATTATGCATGGGCCTTCCAATTATCGCACTCTAGGATGCTGTTAAAATCCCCGGATGATTCAGAAAGAGGTATTATGTTTTCGGCCATGCTGAAGGGGGTGGGACTGCTGCTTGAGGGTTTCCTCTTTAAATTTGGTGACCAAAGGTACTTCAAGAAGATCAGGTTGAAAGTTCTTTTGGCCGCTGCCCGGATATGGTTCAGAATTAGGCAGCGTACTGGCCTTAACTATTACTCCAGCCTAGCTCCTCTCTGGGACTCTCCGGGGGTCCCAGAATGCCTGAAGGATAAATTAGCAATACCACTTAGAACAGCAGGGTTACTAGTATGGAAGGATCTGGCTTCTGAAGGGTCCCTTCTACCCTGGGAGTTTTTTTATAACATGCTGGAGGAGGGTATGTCCAGGTTTAAGTACGTGCAGCTGCTGAGTTGGTCACAGAATCTTAAAAATCCGATAGGCATAGGAAACACTCTTGAGGACGAATTGGTTTCAAGGCCTGTTGGGGGGAAAGAGGTTTCTTTTTACTATTGGTCCATAGTGGAAACTATTGATGGAGAGTTTAAACTGGCAGAAGAATTGTGGGGAGCCTCTATGCCAGATGAGTGTTGGGAGGAGGTGTGGCAGACTTCTTTTCAGACACTCTTCTCTATTGTAAAACCCGCCTGGCTGAGGAGGAACCACTACTTTACTACACATAGGGCCTATTTAACTCCAGCTAGACTTTCAAAATAGCAAAAGGCCCCCAGTTAGATGCAAGAAATGTGACTTGGTAAATGCTACAGATATACATATGTTTAAAGAGTGTCCAGTGATAACAGAATTCTGGGAGAGCGTAGTGGCAACTCTAGCCGATATTATAGGTACCCCAGTCCAAATCTCTCTCGCCTTAATCATCTTTGGTATAACTAGTGAAGTTGTAGGCCCCGCAAGGGGGTTCCTTTTTTATTCAATCTTGCTAGCCAGGAGAGAGATTTGTAGGAGATGGGCAGAGGTCACACCCCCGACACACTTAGAATGGTTATCCTCGTTATATAAGATTTCTAGGATAGATCTGGGTAGATTACAGAACAGCAAGAGGAAAGTAATATGGGAGGGTTTGCTTAATTGGGCTCCGCGTTAGTCATTTTGTGGCTAGCATTTCGGGGCATGGAAAAAGTTTTTGGGGCTTATGTTGGTTATGTTTTGAGTTTAAAAACACCATCTTTTGTCCTATGATTATGCCTCATTGGATACTCTCAGACTGGGTCGGGTCCCGTTGGGCCATCAAGTTTCCATCTTATACGGGCCTGTACCAACAGTCATTGGTCATCCCTTATCAGAAGAGAGTGAGACCACCCCCTTTCCCAGGAAAAGGGTATGCGACTTTTTGTGGGATTGTCATATACCGGTAGGCGGGCATTGTCCCCGGGCCCCTCCAATCCAAGTGCCTACGTCTCCCGAAATCGAGTTACGGTATTGACATTTTACTTTCTGTCAAATGCGGTCTGAGGCGGATGAGGATTATAAAAAAAAAAAAAAAAGATAGTGCGCATTCCTGGGCCCCAGTCCTGAAAAGTGTTGCAGCGCTGCAACAAGACAGCGTTGCAACACTTCTCACTACGCCCTTCCTGCGACAGCATTGATGCGCTGTATTCACTGGACAGCGCTCCATGACGCAAGTAATGACAGATACGTCAGGAATCCTGACGTATCTGTCTGCGCTAAAGTCACGCATTGCTGCAGTCGTGTCACAACCATGACGCAACTCCAGCAATGCATGGGCCCAGCCTATCCCTGTGGCACTGCATCACCCTCACGCCTGCCATCAGGCAGGCGGAAGGTACTGACGCAGTGCCGTTCATGAGGGGTGCCCGAATGTCGGCACTGTTGGAGATCCATCGGTGGTGGTTGAGCGCTGCGGTGTCATCGTTCGGAGTGTTGTTGCGGAGGGAGTGGACGAGACGTTCTCAGTGGCTTTGGTCCAGCTGCGAGGGGGTGCAATGATGGTGATGGCATTCGGTGGGCAAGGTGAAGATGTGATGTTACCAATGATGGCCGGTCCAGGAGAGTCCAGTGTTGTGGCTGTAGTTGAAGTACCCGCTGGCGGAGGTGACGTGCTCGACCGTGTGTCTTGCTTTGTGGCTTGTTGAGCTGACTTGCTGCTTGCGTCTGATGTAGGGGACCTTCCACAGGAGGGGGTGGTGTCCTGGTCACTGGGGTTGTCCAGGTGGAACTTGAGTTCACCGAGTAGGATGTCGTCGGTGGATGGGAGAGTCTGGGGTGCAATGATGTCTACAATGTTATTGGAGAATGGGGGGCCATGGCCCGGGGGGCCTGCACATGAGGGTACGGCCGAGGATGTGCTTGGGCTTGGCCCGGATCTGGGAGTTGAGGTGGTCCATGGTCACCCTTGGGTCATTAGAGTGCGTGGTCAGTGGGAGTGTGCTTCTGTAGGTGATGGCAATGCCTCCTCCTTGATGGTCGGGGTGCTTCTTGCGGGCGATACTGCAGCCGTCAGTGATGGCGAAGGCGATGTCCCGTCCGGAGCAGAGGTTGGTCCTGGCAGGCGAGGTGGCGTCCAGGGTTGATGGCGTCGTAGCAGTGGAGTGTCCAAGAGGAAGGCTCCTTGGTGCAGAGCGCGGTACAGGGGCAGACGGATGCAAACGGCGTAGCCTATGGGTTACCTTTGGCATGGGAGACGACCATTACAACGCAGGCAGTACATCGTCAACAACGCAACTCCGACAACGCCGGTGCCTTTATATCGCATTTGATTACAACGCATTGTGAGGTCAGTAATGGGGTAAATTAAAGTTTTTCGGGTGGGTATGGGTTTCGAATGTAAAATATGAAAATTGGGGTGTGTGTTGGAGTAAGAAATTGAATTTGGGATGTGTTTTGGGGTAAAATATAGAAATTGGGGTGTGCATTTGAGGTAAAATATGGAAATTGGGGTGTGCATTTGGGGTAAAATATGGAAATTGGGGTGTGCATTTGGGTCAAATTTGATTTTTGGGTGCGTTATGGGGGCTCAAAAAGGAATTCCAGGGTTCACGTTAGGTTTGGGGTGCAAAGCTTAGTTTTGGGTTGCACTCACTGAAGTGGGAATAGTGATATTAATGTCTCCGCTATGCAACACCTACTCTACTGTTGCAATGTGCATAGTATTAGTTTGCATTGGAATGGAATGCGATGTTATGGCATGCGTCGCAACCACGTATGTGCCTTTGGCACACGAGTGGTACGCCCGCTGTGCATGGGCGCACAGCGGCCGCCATTGAGAAGTGCTGGGAGGGGGCTGGACAGCTGTGTGGTGGTAAACGCTGGAAAGAACACTGGATGGGGCGTGGAGGTGGGGATGTGTGTGTGAGCGGGTGTTGTAAATATTTGAATAAGGGAAGTCTTACCTCGAAGCCGGGTCCCGTGTCTTCGTTGCTCCTGCTCTTCTGCGTCTGCTTCCAGGAACAGGAAGTAGGCAGCCAGGCTCCCTCCCCTGAGCCAATCACAACGCTCCGATGCGGCGGTGGGATTGGTAATTGGCAACGGGCCAAGGCATGCAGCCAGGGGCTGGAGGGGTGGGCATGTTCTCCATGCAGGCTGTAATGCAGCCTGCACTACGAACAGGGAAGTGCGCATGACTGCTTTGGGCGGCCTGAGTGGGCCGACCAAACAGTTATTGCGCACTTGAATGGGCATGCCAATCCACCCATGCCTTGCCCCGTGCTTGGAGCAGTCCTACCCACCATCCCACACGCAAAGGAAACATAGCACGGTTACATCAGTAAGTTATCATCATGTGATGATTGTTCCTCTTCTGCACTGCTTGAAAGCAGTAGGGCGACGCTCTTCCACCATAGCGGATGAGCCGCCACTGGGGGTGCGTCATCTACATGTGCTAGGCCTGGGCGACTTGACCCCCAGGCATCCTGCGCTACGCGTCCCACCTTCTCCTTACCTGGACATTGACACTGTGGCGCAATCCGCTGCACTCTCTCCAATGTGACTCAGCCAGCAGGAGCCTCAGCCAGGTGGGATTTCACAAGCCTGGGTACAGCAGTCGCCGCCAGGTCCACTGGTGAACCTCCCGATGCAGTTGATGCAGTAGGGCCCCCTTCGGCGTGAAGTTGCAGCGCTCCCGGGCCACAAGTTCGGCGCAGCTCTGGGGCCTCACCCTCCACAGCGTCCGGCCAGCCCAACATCATCCGGCCTGTGATGCAGAGAGGCGGCACCCACCATTAGTAATCCCCTCCGTGCACCCCGGTGTAGTGGTGGATCCTAGTATGCGATGCAGACCTCCCTACGCTGGGGCGCAGGAACGCCTCTAGTATTAACAGCTCCAAGGTGCGCAAGGCGGTCTTCGCACACAGGTCAGCAACATGTCTCCATGCAACCTGCCATACTTCACCACCAGGTACAGGCGATCGTCGCGCCTCAATGTCTACCGCCACAGCTCATCAACTCCACAGCTCCTCCGCATCCCTCTCCAGGCTCCAGACGCAGGTCCAGCAAGGCATCCAGGCTCCAGACGCAGGTCCAGCGAGGCATCCAGGCTCCAGACGCAGGTCCAGCGAGGCATCCAGGCTCCAGACGCAGGTCCAGCGAGGCATCCAGGCTCCAGACGCAGGTCCAGCGAGGCATCCAGGCTCCAGACACAGGTCCAGCGAGGCATCCAGGCTCCAGACACAGGTCCAGTGAGGCATCCAGGCTCCAGACACAGGTCAAGCGAGGCATCCAGGCTCCAGACGCAGGTCCAGCGAGGCATCCTGGCTCTCATACTGGTCATCCTGGATGTTGGGTGGCTTGCAGGGGTTGTTGATGTGTGCTACTCTCGGCCCAGGCTGCTCCATTCTGCATTTTTTTGTTTTTTTTGCCTATTTTCTCATGGATGTTGACTGATAGGCTATTTTTTGCATTAGAGGCAAAAGAAACTCACGTTGGGCTGACTAACGTGAGTTTTGTTGCCGCTAATGGGCCTATCAGTAGTTTTTGCCCGCTAACGCCGGATTTCCTATCGCCCTCGCGCTGATGTTAGCGGCAGTTTTCACCGCCGTTCCCTGATACTATCGCCATGTAGTGACGGCTTGGTAATACGCCGCTAACATGGCGATAGTTTTCAGGGTTAGGCGGCGATAAAAAAACTGTTGCTAACTGGCCTTTGCGATAGGTATCGCCGGTCCTTGTGAATATGCCCCTGAGTGAGGATCTTTACAAGTGTGTCAAACTTTGTAAGGCTAAGTAGCTGCAGTGACCCCTAAAGAAATGAGAATTGCAAAATGCTGTTTTCTTGGGTGGGATGTATTTTCAAATTTTGTTCAAGCATCTAACATCTAGGAAATTATCGGACATTGTGTTATTATGCTAATAAAGTGTTTTCGTCGGTTACAACATACTCCATATATGACATTGTATCAGACCTGGCACCTTAAAAAAAAAAAGCATTTGCAGTGCAATAGGTCTCGCATTTTCAAACCTTTAACCTATTGGTATTGTAAATGACAATGCCCTTTATTATTGCATGTTTTGTAAACGCATAAATAAAAGGCAATGTCAGTTACAATGCCAATAGCTTACAATCTTGCAAATGCCAGACCTATTGCATTGCAATCAGCATTATTTCACTCAGCGCCACACACTTTCATGCCACACAATTCAATTCTACATATTTCCATTCCACACCACGTATTTCAAATCAACAACACAAATACACAAAAGACCACACACATCCAATCCACACCACAGAATTCCGCATCATGCCACATAATTCAACAGCACACCGCATAATTAAACTCCACAAAATACCACTCCACCACATAAAATGACATTCCACATAATTACATTCTGATACACAATCCTACTCCACATAATTAAAGTACACTCAATACCACATAATTACTAACCACATATTTCTGTTACACACCATGCCACATAATTCCACTACACAAATCCACTCCACACAATTCCACCACACACCATTCCACAGCTAACAATTCCAAGGCACATAAATCCACTCCACACCACATACATTCGCTCCAATCCAAAACACATGGGTAAAAGACATTCTCATTTACAACGCCATACCTCTAACTCTCACAAATGCGAGACCAATGTTTGTATTGCTATGGCTGTCCGATGATGAAATAGAAAATAAAAAATAAAGCTGCTTGTGGTCCTGCATTGGCAGGAACATCCCTGTTGCACTTAAAGGACCGCTGTATGGTGTCAAATGTTTAAAATAAAGGTGTGTGAAATTTCCATAATTTTCTTTTGTGAAATTATGCAAAATATTTGGAAAATTACAAGAAATTATGTTTAATTTCATGAAATACAAATCCACCCATTAGCACTATATTTTAACTCAAAATGCACCCTTGCGCTAATTTTCTTAAATGCAGACTAACCTCACTGTGAGTAATTGCACGAAAAACAAAAGTGAAGCGGGCAACAAGAGCTCAGGTTCTGACCATTTGCGTTATTCCTGCGAGTTTGCAGTAAAAGATTACCACAAACGGCGCAATATCTCAATCAGAAATAAACAATTTGCAACATTTTTCTTTATAATGGAAGCGTTGCTAGCGTACAGCAACAAAACCCTAAGAAGTTTTCCCAACTGCCAAATGGAAAGTAATGATTGAGAATGACCAAACAGATGCTCTCACCAATATTCCTTATAGAAAAGGTATCTATTTATAAAGCAAAACCGATGGAAGGCTTTTTATCTCAAGCACAGAAGATTTGTAATTCACCAATCAATAGACAGAAATGGATGGCGAACAAAAAAGTAAAGATGATGCTCATGTGGCTGTCCTGTAAAGATCAGCTATAAGAGCCCATTCACCCTTAACTGAGGAGGCTGCTATTTCCAATGTGTTGACCTGCCCTGAACTGCAGAGAAGCTTTAAATTGTGCCAAAGGGCAGTCCAGAGAAATAGCTATCAAAATGTATCTAGTTGAATTGATGTTGAATGTTTATCTCCCTGAGGTGGAGAAGAAAATGTCAAACAAGTTGATTGTCTACCGGAAGGATCTACACCTCAACAACTACAGCGAATCCGACCTCTGGAAAGCAAGAGTAGATAGTAACTTCACCTTCGGGAGTGCAAATAAAAATGCAAAGCTGGGATAAGAAGCAATTGTGAATGAGGGAAGTTCTGCTGTTTGTGATATATTTAGCATTATTAGGGATAGTTTTCACATACATTGTTTCCACTGCATTCAATGTTGCTTCACACAGCTTTTAACAAACAGGAGTTGTGCTCTTCAATGTGTAACTTGTGCTTTTATAAGATGTTCATGATTAAAAAAACAAAATGCCATCTGACATCCAAGATCACGACTGACTGTTTCATATTCTGGATGCCAGAAAGGAAGTAAAAGGAATAAGCCTAAATAATTTCTGCCCACAAGAAGTATGCATTTATGTACGCATCTATGTATGTATGTAGGTATGTATGTATGTTTTGTTATTTCTAAAGTACCTGACTTGCAATAGAACGGTATGCAGGTGGCAACACTAGTAGGGATGCATGAATGAGAGGACAGAGTGAGGAGGGAGAGCAAATGGGAGGGATGAGAATATCTGAGATAGTTTTCTAGAAGAGGTAAGCTTTCAATTTCTTCTTGAACTGTAGTAGGGTTGGTGCTGTTCTGATGTCAGATGTTGCTCCTGATCCTGGTGGCTTAGGCTGAGGAGATTTGTTTTCTCCTTCCGGCAGTGTTTATTCTCTAATCTTCCAATGTCGGAGCTCATCATTTGATGTTGACCTCAAGATAATGTTAGTTTGTTAGCTAGGTAGACTTGGTGTAAATAAAGGGCCTTGTAAATGATGTAGCTGAACTTGAGGATGGTCTGAGCTTCCAGAGCAACTGTAGATTCTTTAGTGTGAGTTTGATGTGGTCACATTTCTTTACCACTTGTTGGGTTTTGCTACTACGTGAAGGATGCATTTCAGGGGAGTAGTGTGATCTCTGGGATGGGGCTGAGCAGACTGTTGGATCTATTTATGTGTGAGAGGACTAGGGCTTGAACTGTCATTCTAAAGTCTTCTTCTGGGTGCAATGGCTTTACATTTTACGAGAGAGAGAGTTGTAACCAGTCTGTTTTATCCTTCTTGGAAATGCATTATTTGAGTGAAAAGGTGGATTGAGGGTGAATGTGAGGGATTTGATCTGTTCTGTCAGTTGGGATATGAAGCCTGTTAAATCTAAATTGAAGAGCCACGACTGAATCAGAAAATATTTGGCATTGTTGGCAAACAGGAGGAATTCAACTTCATGCACGTTAGTATTAGGTAGATTGTTGACATCTAGGGTGCGGATACGTTCAGGCCAAGCTTTGAGTCTTTATATGTCTTTGGTTAAGGAGATTTTGAGAAAGAGTTGGGTGCCATAATTATCCTACTGGTTCTTGATGTTGTGGTCTGCAAGGATGACTTCCAAGGATTCCTTATAAAGATTGAAATTGATGGATGACAGGATGGAGTCTTCATTCATTTCCATACCTTTATTCAATCTAATTTGAAAACATAGATCATCAAAGTATACATTTTAAAAAGATAAAACAGTGTCATTCTTCTCAGTGCAATACAGTTCAATACATATGAGTTATTAAAACCTAACAATTTAAAATAGCAAGAAAAAGTACAATGTACAAGTACAAACCCCAAAACAATGAGGGTATAATTTTGGGCTGTGCATATTACGCAATTCAATGGCTATTATTTGTGTAAATAAATTTAAATAAAAAGAGACCGTCATCCTAAGTTATAAAAACCCTTTAAAAATATTACATATGTTATGGAAATCCTTTATCTCTTCGAGACTGTTGTGAGGAGTTTACATATTGTGTTCAAGGGGATACATACGTTTAAGGCTAAGGGTTAGCATAGCTCTCCTATTCTAATAAATATCCCCTATGCTTACAAGCCCAAAGGAATGAGGCTACATAGAAACATACAAAAGGATCAGGATGGAGTCATTGGGTACTCTGCAGTTGACATGGAGAATATGGTATTTGGTAGTTCCTATCTGAACAAGTTTCTGTTGGATTGTGCAGTGAGATTTTTCAGGGTGTAGCTCAATGCTGGGTTGCCAACACTGTTGAAAACTGTGGAGAGGTCGAGCAGGACCAAGAAGTAAGGGTCACTTTCGCAGGTGAGGGAAAGGGCACAGTCAACTACTTGGAGAATGACTTTTTCAATTTGCTTTTATTTCGGTTAAAAAACATAAAAAACATATATATAAGGTTTCATACAATAGGAACAACACGGTTTCCGATTTTTATCTGGCACCTTTACAACTTGTCATAAACTCAATAAAACAGGATTAAATAAAACAAGTAAAAAGATAAAACGTGTCAGAATAAAATAAGTCACATGTAGACTGCATATTAAAATTTCAAAACTTTTCCCTTACGTACCAGATTTCTGGCAAAAAGATGTCTACTAAGGCCAAAGACTATAAACTGTAATGTATCTGAAGTTAAGATTCTTAATGCTTCTTGACATTTCCTAGTCCCCATATTGTAACACATTGGTTTAATCCATGTCCTTCAAAACAAGGGAATGGTTCAACACTCAGAAAATTTGTAATAAGCCTACCAAATCTAGAATTACATTGAACTCTAGTACATATTCCCATATTCCCAATAGGTTTGCTTCAAGACCTTCTTTGAATTAACTGTTAATTAATTGAGAGCATTCCAAAACCAACTCGACCCTAATTTGTAAAACCAGGTCTTGATGGGACAAAGCCAAGGGAAAGTAACATGACCATCAGGAGCCAAAATTTCTCTTAGTCCTTCTTTATAAGAAATGAGTTCCTGCGTGACCCATAGGAGAACCCACAATTGAAAGGGTCTCAATACAGCTAGATGTTCAATTATTTGGATGTCAATGTCGTGGTATCATTGGCGTACATTTGGGCGAACGAAGCAACATCCTTACGAATTTATTTTCATCTACAGTGAATGTACCGAAGTTGCCCCCCACAGTACTACCCCATAAAGAGCTGCTGTTTGGGCCCTATAATTCAAAGCTCCAGGACTGGCGTTACTAACTAGGATTTAGTGGCTTGTTTTTTTTGTAATGGCCATTGAATTCTGCAACAAAACAAATTTGAATTTTTGTATTTGCGGTTTCCAAGACAGTTTTGCATCTATTGTGATGTCAAGATAACTAAAGTTTGTCACACACTCCAGATGTTGCTCATCAATAGTAATATTTTTCCTGTAGGTCTCATACTTTATTTACTAGAGTTGATTTCAATGCTGGGTTGTCAACACTGATGAAAAGCTGTGAAGAGATCGAGCAGGACCAAGAGGTAAGGGTCACCTTCGCAGTTGAGGGAAAGAAAACTACTTGGATGGTGGCTATTTCTTTTCAGTACTGCAGCATGGTTTGAACCCTGATTGATAGTCTTCCAGCAGGTTATTCTTGCTGATATGTTGTTTCTGTACCTAGGTGGCAATTACCTTCTTTATCATTTTTCCCACAAAGAGAGGTGGATTATAGGACAGAAGTTAGTAAAGTTGGCTGGACCTAGTGTAGGCTTTTTCATCATGCTAGAGGATGTGCTATTAGGTAAAAAAAAAGGCATTGACAATGTGGAAGAGGGGTGTGAGCACTTTTCTTTGCAGAGTATTGGAGATGGAGTAGGGTGAAAACTTTTCTAGATTTATTCGAGAATCACAAATATCATTTGTTACAAATGTGATTCTTAGTTGGCTGAGGTATGCACCTGGGCATGACTGGAATCACCACTCTAGTCAGGGTAAGTTAGATATACACTAAAAGATAACATGGGCTCACCTTCTGGTATCTTGGCACAGAGCAGTCAGTCTTAAGTAAAGAGGCAATGTGTAAAGTATTTGTCCAACACACACTCACAAGCAGTAACACTATGAATACACCTCAAAAGATTCAATACAGCTTTATAAAAATGCCCCACTGACTATTAAATTTGAGAGAACCCAGTACAAATCCAAACATTGTCATATCCTGTGATTTGAGCGATCAATAGAATACATAAAACTTGTGTTTCAATTTTAAAAAATCAATGTTGTAGTAATATAGTTGAGTGCCGGGGTACATCTGTCTGTCTAAAACACACTCACAGACAGTAACACAATGAATACACCTCAAAAGATTCCACACAGCTTTAGAAAAATACATTATTACACTATAAACAAAACAAGACCAAAACAACAAAAATCAAATGTATAGAATTTGAGATATTGAATTTTAAAGGAATAAATGCAGTAAAAAGTTTAGAAGCAAGTAGCACAAAAAAGGTTACTTCAGTTCGCGCTGGCCCAGGGCAAAGTCAAAGTTTGGGCGATCACAATGGTGCGCCGGCCGGCTACAGGACCCACGTAGACCCTGGTGAAAAAGTACCTTTCCTGATATCAACCAATGAGATGCGCCGATCTTCTCCACGCAGTGAAGGTAATGCGTCAGTTCCGAAGACGGGTGCATCGAGAGGTGTCAAGAGATGTGCTGAAGTCTGCCATGCAGTCAAGGGGATGCATTGATTTCACCAAGCTACAGCTGCAGCGATATGCTGTCTGATGCGTTAATTTCTGGAGGCAAATCGCTGGTTTCGATTCGCAGATTTTACACTCACAACTGGGTTGATGTGCCGGGTCTGCTACACACAGACAGGAGATGCATTGAAATCAGTGTTAAAGGTATCTGGGCCACTTACAGTGAGCCAGGTGCAGGGGTAGATACTTTGATATCCTTGAGTCTCAAGCAACAAGAGGCAAGCCAGAAAGTCCTTGGGGATCATTTGAAGGGAAGTCAGAGTCCAGTTCTCCTTCAGCAGAGTCAGATCACAGCAGGCTGCAGGGCAACACAAGAGAAAAACAGGCCTTTGAAGTCTGCAGCCCAAAGTTGAGCCCTTTAAGCAGCACAGTAGTCCTTCTGACAGAGGTTCAGTTCAAGATCCAGAAGAGTCTGATTTGATGAGGTTAGAGACCCAGTACTTAATCCCAAAAGTTTGATGTGGGGGTGACTTCAAAGCAGCTCTCTGAAGTGCACAAGTATCCCTTTCAACCCAGTCATGTTTGCCAGGCTATCTCTCAGGGGGTAATCAGTCCTTTGCAGGGGGATAGGACACTGCCTATTCAAGTGAACTGTTAGCACCTCCCTTCCATCCTGCCCACGCAAGACATCAGTATGCAGATGTATGTAGATGGGTACTCAGACACACCTATCCTTCTTCTGTTGTGGCTGTCTAGAGAGAATGCACGAAGTGTAGCTGTCACCCAGCCAAGATGTGTATTGGAGACAGTCTGCAAAGCACACAGAGTTATAAGCACAGAGACATTTTCACTTTCTAAAAGTGACATTAGTAATGCCGAATCCAACTTTACCAGTTAGGAGGATTTGTCATTACCATTTCAAACATATGAAACATGAAAAAGCTACTCTTCTTTGATCAGGAATTACAGTGTATTAAGGAATTCCAATGTTAATCTATGAGACGAGTAGGACTCAAAGTAGTGAAAAATTAAATAGGCTGCTTGTCACTACCAGTACATACAAAACCATCAATCAGTCAATCAGGAATTTTTGGAGCGCACTTCTCACCGGTGAGGCTCTCAAGGCACTGGGGGGAAGGGGGGTTCGAGCTGCTCCGTGGTCCTCTGAAGAGCCAGGTCTTGAGATCACAGTACATGTTCTACCTTTCATATACACAGCACCATGCCCTAGCCTACCTTAGGGGTGAATTATGTACAGTAAAAGGGGAGTTTCAAGCTAGGCAATTAGTCGTAAATGCCAAGTCAAAGTGACAGTAAACTACACACACAAGCCCTGCTATGGCAGGCCAGAGACAAGTTTGAAAGGTTACTTCTGTGGGTGGCATCAGCGCTGTAGGTCCACTAGAAGCATTTAATTTACAGTCCCTGGGTATATGGTATGCCACTTTACACGGGACTTACAAGTAAATAAAATATGGCAAAAAGGTGTAAACCAATTATACCATGTTTAGAGTGGAGAGCTTTAGCTATGGTGATGGCAGAATGATGGCTGGAGCACAGTGCTTTCAGAAGGATAAGCTTTTGACCCTCCAATTTCTTCTTCTGTCTTCAAATGGCACATTTGTTTTCAATAAGTCCTTGGGAGTACCAAGTTGCTGATGGCTTATGCTTGGAGGCATGACATTTCAGGGAAGCATAGTGTTCTAAGTGATTCTTCAAAGTGTTACTGCAGATGTTGAGAAAGATGTTGACGTTTGTTGAAGGTCATAAGTGTCTGGGTAGGTTTATTAGTCCTCCTTGAAATTCTTCTAGATGAATATCCTTGAAGGAATAGAAGGGAATGTTCTCCTTATTGTGATGCCCTGACATGGAGTGACATGTGCAGTGCCTAATTTGAGCTGGTGGTTGCAGGTGGGACCCACCAGCACTTATTTCTGTGCACCAACACTAGTGTTTACTCATCACACTTTGACCCAGAACGAAAGAGAGATAAACACAAAAGGTGGAAAGAAGGAGGACGAGAAAGATGAAAAAACAGTCAGCAAGGGAGAAAGCAGAGAGTGCAAAGAACGTGCAGGAGTAAGATAAAGAGGCACTGAGTGGCTGTTAATGGTTTAAAGAAACATGAAGGGCACCTTCTGCAGCACTGGCAGCTGCTTCTGAGCAAATATTTGGACCTGTCACTTATTATTTTACAAATTAGGCAGTGAACATGAGTAATGGTGGAGGGAATGGCAAGATGATCCATCTAGTCTAGGAGTATTTGGGGATGACAGTGGATTTTGGGTGCTGCAGAGAGGATGATGTCCATTGTGTTGCCTTTGGAATATGTTGACTTAGTGATGTGGTGTTTTATTTCAAGGGTGTTGAGCAAATAATCGAGGGCTTCCTTTATGGCTGGAGTGGATGGGTAGATTGAAGACTGACTCCCATGTAAGTGAGGTGGGAGTAAAGAAGCTAAATAAAATCGGTGTGGCCATGTTGCCAATGGTTCTGGGCCACATTGACTTGTATATATCTGCAGTACCCCTCCAGTTTTATTAGTTGGATGTTCTATCCAGAGGTTTGAACAACGTCAAAAATGTGTGTGGAAACATATGCGAACAAGCTTTGTGCGATAACAAGAGCATCCAGGTTATGGAGCATGCAGATGTCAACGATGTTGGCTGTAGGTTAGGCTTTGTATTTCGCGCCTTCGGAGCCCGTTAAAGACAGGCGAAGTCAGCATACTTGTTTTCTGACCAAGACACACCATTTCTTTGTAAGCGTGTCCGACATGCATCATGGCTCGGTATTTGGCCCAGGACTGTGAGGTGGAATCTGTCCCAGTACGATATCCAGAATTGGCACCCGAACGTCGGGACGCCTGGGAGAAGCTCCTGCAAGGCAGCCGAGCAGATGTTCAGAAGAGAAGCTCCACAGTTCATCGTAATAACTTACATCTAGGAGCCTAACCTGCATCATCATACTGAGCCATATTACAACTACATTCTGCTTAAATCTTTTATAGGTTCAAGAAATTGTCCTGCATTTTTTGGAATTCTCCACTGTGATCGTTCATACTTGGATCCACCCATAAATATCAGGATTTTTCCATCAAATATGGCTTCCCGATGAAGGCTGTTAGCCGAAACTTGAGTAGGAAATGGGAACACACGGCCATTATGGATAAGAAAGATTAATTTGTACAGTCCTCTAAGTTTAAAAAAGCTTCATTCAATAATGATAAATACAATTCAAAGTGATGGAAAATCTACCAGATTGAATAAATAATGTCATTGGATCTGCTGTAGAAGATTATGCCTTCAATGCAAGATTAAAATTTTCAAGTGTTAACATATTAAGGAAGGAAGAGCATGTTAAAATGAGGTTGTAACACTGAAATATTACACAGTAAAAAAACTTAATGAAGAATGAATGAGGATGCATGAATGTATGAGTAGGCATGATTTACTATACAGCAATGATACGACACTTTTAAATCAAATGAATTATAAATTGTATATTGATTGATGTGAATGTATTTATGTAATTTCTCTTTTTGATACAATAAATATACTGAATTTAATTATATATCTGGGTCATTTTGGTTATCAAGTTTTGATGCCCCCATCTTTATAGAACATTCAAACGTATAGTTGCCTAAGTATTTATTAAGACATATCCTTGGCTGTAGGTTATGCAAGTTTGAAGGATTGAAATTTCCCACACAGTGCAAAATCTTATCTCTTTTCCTTACTAGTTCTTCCCACAATGTCTGTCAATGGAGACAGCATTGTGGGCAAGGAGGAAGAAGAGCAAGAAGTTGCTCTTAACATTACAGAAAATTGCAGACATGCAGTTACTATGAAATTATTGCAATACGGCCTCCCGGCAACGGGTGGTGATGTTACATTCGTGATTGAGGCACACGAGGCATTCAGACTAGAGGTATTTGATTCTTACGTCAGATTTGCGCCTGCAGATGCATGCACAAAGTTGTTTAATAATTGCATTGAAGATGACACACCTGAAGAATACTTTCCATACGTAGACATAGAAGTCCTGTTAACGTACCAAAAGAATATTAATTGGTTTAAAGACGCCCTCCCCCACACCACAAAAAATGTGGAACTCAGTCCGTTCAGCAGAGAAGGAGCAACCTGGCCGGTCCTAGCTGCTTACTAACCCTGGGCGTAGTTCGCGTAGTCGCGCTACGCGAAGCTACGCAAAGACGTCGGAGCGCTACGCGAGCTACGCATAGCTTCGCGAGCGTGCGTAGCTGCTTGTCACGCCCGTTTGCGATGCGTTTTTCTTCCTCGGGAACGCGTTGTGCGTGTTCGGGACGCTGTTTGCATGCTCGGGGGCGCGAACTTACCCATGCGGTCGCCTATGGGGGCGGCCATCTTGTTTTTCACTTGTCCCGCCCGTTCGCGATGCCTTATTTCCTGTTCCGGGTCATGTATAGCGTGCTCGCGATGCGCATTTCATGTTCGGGAACGCGTCGTACGTGTTCGCGACGCTTTTTGCGTGCTTGGGGAGAAATATCGCGCAAACTTACCCACGCGGTCGCGATGGGCGCGGCCATCTTGTTTTTCACTCTATGCTATGGTTCTGGGCCTGCTTTTCTATCCTCCCTCAATCTTTGCAATACTTAGTTTTTTACACTGTTTTTCAATTTTTCTTTATTTCTTATCTATCTCTCTCTCTCTGCCTAAGTCTATATTTTGCATTTTTTTCTACTTTTTACTGTGTTTTTTTAACTTTTCGACTGTTTTATATAACTTTTTTCTTTAAGCTCCTACTTCTTCCCCTAACTTTATTTTTCCCTTCTAACTTTTCTTTTCCGCCGCCTCCTCCCAGTCCCACCCCAGAACCATGGCGAAGGGCAGCAGTGACGGCTCGAAGGGCAAGGCGCGTGCGCCCAAGAGCCGCCGCCTGCCTTTGCGGCAGACTGCGCCCTGCAGGGGTGCAAGCCCGCCAGCTTTTTACTGAGGCGGAGGTGGCCGCCCTTGTTTTTTTCTTCAGCGCCACCTCCCCTTGACCTTGGCAGCAGGCGGCAGGCCAGGCTCCGGGTACCCGACCCACGAGCGTCACCGCCGGTGGGCGAAGGTGCGCCGGGCAGTGTTTCGCTGCTCAGGGGTCCGGCGCACCCATAACCAGCTGGCCCACCGGTGGTCAGACATCCTCGACCGGGAGCAGGACCTGTTGGACCTGCTAGGTGTCGAGGTCGTGGGGCCTGGTGAGTAGCTAATATATATAGTAGTATAAGTATTGTGATTTGTGTATACATTTTTTACAAATAACAAGAATACTGCTGCTTACATTGCAGGTAAATTACGTTTCAAAATCTTCTGTGATTGTAGGACACAGGTGCTGGGCGCTACTCTTACTTGTTTGCAACTTTGTGCTCGCTTGTCCTTATTATTATGTAAGAGTTTACTTTAGAGAACTTCAGTTAGGTAATGCTATTTCTAGAGAGACTCTAGTCCTTCCTTTGTCCTCCTGTCAAATAGTGGTGGATGGATTGATAGTTTGTTAGTAGGTTTAGTTATTAGTTGATAATTTTTGAGCGCTCTGCGTGACGCATCCTCTGTCACTGAGTGCTGCTTACCCCAGTCCTTACTAGTAGAACCTTTTGTAGTTTGTTTAGTGAGTGGTAAGCTTAGCAGTGTCAGTCAGCTGCAGAACATCAGACTTAACCAACCAACAATTTGGTGTATGCATTATGCACCAATTTATGCATGTGTCCTCCTTCTCATATATGCATTTATGAGGGCAATAAAAAAATGGAAATGCAGACTTAATGAACAATTGGCCCGCCTGGAATAGGTGGGCTAGGTCAGGTGGTACTTAGGCTTAGTTAGTGTTCTGGATTTTATTTGAATCAATCCGAATGAAACACTGAATTAGTGTTCCCAAATAAGTAGACTGTCCGTGACCGTGAATCCCGCAAGCCAGTAGTCGATCGGATTAGATAGGTCAATTTTATTGCAATTTTTGGTTCCTAAAACGTTTTGAGCGTTTTTTAGATAATTTATTTGTTTCACAGCAATCATTAATGTTTGTGTCTTTCTTTATTATATCTTACATGATCACTGATCTGCAGCACCCAGGGGCAAGAAGACGGGGTCCGAGTCGGCGGGACAACCACCAGAGCACCACTCCTCTACCGAGGGCCCTTCTGCTGGTCCCAGTAAGTCCTCCAGTGGTTAATATTAACATTTATATTGCCCTAACTTTTACTGCACCTTATTTTTCCAGAACTATTAATTATGGTTCCACTCCCTAATTCTATTTTTTACAAAAGATTCTTTGATCTTGACTTGACTATCTGTTTCTAAATTCTGGTTATCCCTGCCTCTAAGTTCTAACTGCCTCTGCTATGAATGTCTGTACTACTACTATTAGTCTGTCGCTAAGCTTGCCCAGTTTGCATTGCCACTCTTTATTGTACGGTTTTGAATAAAACTCCGATTTACCAATAGCTGAGTCCAGTCCTTTCGGTTGTCCTCTTCTAGGCTTCTTAATCTTGAGGCTTTGACAATTACCACAAACAAAATGCCCAACCAGATATTTGACTATTTTTGATAGGATATAGTACATACAACTACTGATGTGTGGATTCTGTACAGCCCCATGCAGAACTATGCACAAGGAAATAGGATGTTGGTGATGGGAGTTTGGAACTTGGACGTTCCTCACACCTCAGTCAGAAGTGAACCCACAATCCCCTGAACGACTAGCTATAGTGTAGTGTCTCACTCTCATTAGGTCCCCGAACCCCCACCCGAAGATACTCAATGAGATTACATAACCCAGAACATAATATAACACCCTTTCGCTCACTTACTCGTGTAAGTCCACCACCCCCACCACCACCACACCAAATACCACAGAGTCTATGTTTAAGTTTAAAAGGTTTATTTTCAACTAACAAGCTCTGTATGTTGTTCTATAAAATTCAGTGTACTCCAGCCAGCTCCAACAGCTAAATGCATAAGATTAAAACAATAAACATTGTTACAACAAGTGCATGATGATTGATGATAGAACTTAGAAGACAAAAGATCTGTGAGAATTCTGTGAGACTCCTCACCGTAGAACGTAGAATTACTGGTTACATGCATCATTCATAAGCTCTGCAAATCTCTGGTTCGTAGAAGGAAATCTTCTGCCTGAGAAAAATGGTGCGCGTTAGATAGTATAATGCAAGCATTTGTCAGTCCTGCCAAAAAAGTGAAACATGTTACTTATGGCTAAGCAATACGGACTAACCGAACTCCATAACAAAGTGGCTTGTTTTTCGACCTCTTGTACGCAACGCTCAGACAGTAGCTGTATGTGCTCATGTGGGCTAAAAGGCGTCTTACTGTTACTGCACAACAAGCTGCGAGGTAACATGCGCAAAAGACATGAAGCGAAAAATGGTTGCATGGCTCAGGCTAACTTTGCAAAGAGTAGAGTATAGTATAATAAATAATGACCCTAGGGACCATAACACTACTAGTGTCTACTGACTCTAGTACCCGATTTGGACTACTGAATGTGATGTATAATAATATGTATGTATGAACTTTTTTTTTCAATCTTGCTAGTGAAAAAGAAGAAATATAAATAGGGGAGGTGTACACAGGCATCTAAAAATGTGTCATGTTTTTATCTAGGCGTAGTAGCGACCACCAGTGCCGGCGGGGCCAGCGGCGATTCGGCCATTCCGGAGGGGGAAGGAGATGCGGCACCTGCAGGAGCTACAGGGGGTGAGCCAACAGCAGTGGCGGGCGATGGTAAGTTATATTCATTACGTATTGACATTGCACTAGCTGGAAGGGTGTTGAGTGACTTCACTCACTGTACTGTTGGTGAGACTTATTAGGTATGAACTTGTAGTGAACATTATACAACGGTTGAAGACGAGAAGACACCCTTTACTTAGCATTAGCAATGCAGTAGCAGTAGCAATAGCATTACCAGCGTGACTTGATTAACCAATGGCCTCTTCTATCTGACTCCAACTCAGCTGTGAAAGTTTTATGGAGGAGACTAAAAGTCAGATCAGATGACCTTGATGGATGTGTTGAATAAAAAGGGAAAGAAGGGTGGAAGGAGGAAGGATGGGCGAGATTTAATATGATTGATGACTGGCAGAGAAGGATACGTTGGAAGCATGGATATAGGTGGCTGATAGGAATCAGATGCATGTGTTGTTGAAGGATGGGTGGAAGGTGAAAGAAGAACGGATGCCTGCCTGGGTGGGTGACACAGTATGGGTGGATACTGTGGATAGCAAGAATCAACAGCGGTGTTTGGGTGAAACTCTAAGCCAAGGCAAGCAACGGAGTGAGTGGACGCATGGGTTGTTGTTGGCGAAACAAAGTAAGGTTTGTGGAGAGATTAAGAAGAATGATTGACATTTACTTAGAATGGATGGATGCATGTGTGTATTCATCATAGACAGCATAGGTGGAGACTGTCACGGGATGCACAGTTTTAGTTTTAAGGGAATGTAAAAGAAACTGCGCCACAGTAGCAAATCCGATGTGGGTAGGGGCAGGGTGGGGGGTAGCAGTAAACAATGTATTACGCAGCCAAATACAGGTAAGTTTACTGTAAACATAAAAATAAATAAAGCGAATTTCATTGTGCGCTCTGCACCGCCAAAAGCGATGCAGTGGGCGCAACAAAATTACTTTTATTTCTTTATATGTTTACTTACCTGTAATTAGCCGTAATCCATAGTTTACTACCCCCCACCCTGCCCTCCCTACGTCACCGCCCGGCAGCACTCCCCGAGTCCCACCACCGACCGCTACTGACCTTATGTCGTCGTCCCATAAAAGCAATGATCATTGGATCAGATATATAATCTGCCTTTTTGTAGTAGCCAGGGCACTGTTAAAGTGAAATTGACCAATTGCCCTGCTTCATGTAACAGAGAGAGTATGGCCAGTGCCACCCGTAATAGAAAAATAAATACGAGCTTCCCCACCTGCATACAGTAGTAAATCAAACTAACGTGAGTCTGCGTCATGATGACTCGTATGTTTGTCTTGGGTGCAAGCATAGATGACCGAGCTGGCATGCCGGCTACAACCAGGTTATGTCATTTCGCTAAACTAGTAGAGATAAGAAGAAGACTGGTGTACTGGAGTCCATAGTGCTAGTATAATGCCTGAAACTCCCACAAATGTTAAAGGCCGAGGAAGTGGGAGGATAGATAGATTATTATACCAGAAATGTTATGTACTGTGCTTCTTGCTAGTGCTACTGTGCCATTATGTGTTGAATTAATTTTGTGTTACTGTTTTGCTAAGAGTACTGGTTACAATAATATTCTTTTTCTTTCTTGATATAGATAGTACTCCTTCCCAAGGCAAACCATCCCGGAAGGAGTTGGCAGCCAGGGCACGGCACCGGAAAACTGGAGGCCATCTGTGCCGAGTACCGGCAGCTGGTGGCTCAGGCGGAGGAGGAGGAGGCGGCAGCAGCAGCAGCCTCGTCCGATGCCCCGGGCCCCAGCCAGGCCAGACCTCCAGTGGTACGGCGCCGCAGTCTGGCAGCCGCCCGCCGCAAATCGATTGCAACCAGCACTGCTGTCCCCCACCCTGGATGCCACTGCAGGGCATTTCGCCACAAGATTCTCCTCCGGGTGGCACGGCTAGAGGAGCAACTCGAGGAGCGGGTTAAAATTCTGGTGGACAAACACCTTAAAGCCCGCCGAATATAATAGGACCCTGTTGCATTGCCCCTTTTTTATTCGTTTTGTTGGTGGGTGGGAATTGGGCGTTGGGGTTTGGACTTTGGACATTCTTTGGACTTTTTTCGTTTTGGACATTGGTTGGGGTTAGGGAGAGGGGTGGGTCAGGTGTGGGATAGTTTATTTTTGTTAGGGTAATAAATTATATTTATACTTCAACATACAATGTTAATGTTTTGTGGGGGGTTACTGTTTTACCAATTAACGTCACATGGTTTCTTTCATTGCTGCTGCAGGGCCGCAGCCAGTGTTTGATTTAAATAATCTGCCGATGATGTAACACAAACAGATAGATGCGGTACCCCTCACTGAGTGATTTGTCCTACTAGTACTGTCAGTCTCTCCTCCTAGTCCATTATACCTCCCACCAAACTTATCTTACCTGTGATTGATGATGATTACATTCGGCACAGCGATGGCTGCATGGTTTCCCAAGAGAATGGAGAAGATGCCATGGTTGTGGTGGTAGTAGTAGAGTAGACACTGCCAGCATAACCCTTTGGTTGGTCGCTCACCCCCGCCGCAGCCCGACGCCGCCTATCGCCTCTTGGTGCTCAGCTGCACCTACCTGATTGCCGCCTGCCTGGTACTCCCGCTGCCGCCTGCCTCCCGCTGCTGCCCTCTGTAGCCTCGGCCTTTAACTCTTTCCTCACCGCCCTTGCCCTGCTCCGACGCTGTCCCCGCCACTGACCCCCACGAGGCCCCCCTCTGCTCCTGATTCGCCGGCCTCCTCCAGCCCCCCCACCCCCCAGCTGTGCCGCCCACCACACACCCGCATTTATGGCGGCCGCGCGCAGCGGGTGCGCCGCTGGCGCGCCGAAGGCGCGCCTAAGGCAAGCCCGTCTGCGCCCGTCCGCGCCTGGACCGCGCCCGCGCCACGACCCCTTGGACCACGCAGCATCCAGGCACCCCGTGTCCAATACGACGCCAACACCCTCATCGCACTCAACTCCGGACGACCCTCCAGCTGCCACAAGACCGCCCCAAAGCGCACCCATGGCCCCTTCACCTGCCGGAACTGCCGCTTCACCTGCACTGTAGCCGCCGAGAAACCCACCTCCAAGGTTCCCAACCAACTCCGATGCATCCTGCTCAACACCCGCTCCGCACGCAAACACGCCATCGAGCTCTGGGACCTGCTCGACTCCACATCACCAGACATCGCCTTCCTGACCGAGACCTGGATGAACGAAACCTCCGCCCCAGACATCGCAGTGGCCATCCCCGACGGATACAAGATCACCCGCAGGGACCGCACCAACGGCATCGGCGGAGGAATCGCCATCATCCACAAAGACACCATCAGGATCTCCACCACCATCACCAACACCCTCAACACCGCCGAACACATGCACTTCCAAATCCACACGGACCCGAAAACCACCCTCAGAGGCACCCTCGTCTACCGACCACCAGGACCCCGTCCCCAATTCTGCAACTCCATCGCCGACTTCATCAGCGCGCACGCTCTGACCTCCACCGACTACATCCTCCTCGGCAACCTGAACTACCACCTGGAAAACAACAACGACAGCAACTCCTCCACCCTGATCGACAACCTCTCCACCCTAGGACTGACGCAGATCGTCACGACGCCCACCCACATCGCCGGCCACACGCTCGATGCTATCTTCTCCTCCAGTCCCCACGTCGTCTTCAGCCATGCCTCCGAACTCACCTGGACTGACCACCGCTGCGTCCACTTCACCTTCCAGAAACCCGTCTCACACCACCGCACCCTACAAACCCCCGGACGCCACTGGAGCAAAATCACCAAGGAATCACTGCAAACACACCTCACACTCAACCCCCCGACCAACCCCTCCGACCCAGAGGAAGGATCCCACACTCTCAGACTCTGGATGGAAGACTGCACCAACGCCATCGCCCCAACTAGACAGACCGCCCACAGAGACGCCAGCCAGAGAGCCAGCTGGTTCACCCCAGAGCTCCTAACCTCCAAGCGCACCTGTCGGAGACTGGAAAACACCTGGCACAAGGAAAAAACACCCGACAGCCACGCTGCCCTCAAAGACGCCATCCGGAACCACCACCACCTCATCAGGACCACCAAGAAAGCCGCCTTCAAGAACCGCCTAGACAACAACGCTCACAATAGCAAGGAACTCTTCAACGTCGTGAAGGAACTCTCCAACCCCAGCTCCTGCACCAACGACATCCCCCCGTCACAAGCCCTCTGCGACGCCCTCGCTGACTTCTTCCACCGCAAGATCACCGACATTCACGACAGCTTCAATCCACGCCCAGACCCCGCCAACCTCACCACCCCGGCCCCCCCGACACCCACCGACCACGAGCACCTCACAGTAGGGCCAGCACCACCACCGAGGACACCAGCAAGACTATGAACTCCATCCACTCAGGCGCCCCGTCCGACCCTCTTCCCCACCACATCATCAACAAGGCCAACAGCTCCATCGCACCCCACCTATGCAACATCATCAACCTCTCCTTCAAGACCGCAACCTTCCCTGAGAGCTGGAAACACGCCGAGATCAACGCCCTACTGAAGAAACCCAAGGCGGACCCGAGCGACCTTAAGAACTTCCGGCCCATCTCCCTCCTTCCGTTCCCAGCCAAGGTCATCGAAAAGATAGTCAACACCCAGCTCACCCGCTACCTAGAAGACAACAACATCCTCGACCCCTCCCAGTCAGGCTTCCGCAAGAACCACAGCACCGAGACCGCCCTCATCGCCGCCACAGACGACATCAGGCTCCTGCTCGACAACGGGGAGACAGCAGCCCTCATCCTCCTCGACCTCTCCGCTGCCTTCGACACCGTATGCCACCACACGCTACGTACACGCCTCTACAACGCAGGGATCCGCGACAAGGCCCTGGACTGGATCACCTCCTTCCTCTCCGACAGATCCCAATCCAATCCAAAGAGTCCGCCTCCCCCCATTCCACTCCGGAGTCACCAAAACGATCTGCGGTGTCCCACAAGGATCATCCCTCAGCCCGACGCTCTTCAACGTCTACATGGCCCCGCTCGCACGCATCGCCAGACTCCACGACCTCAACATCATCTCCTACGCCGACGACACCCAACTGATCCTCTCCCTCACCAACGAACCCCACACCGCTAAAGCCAACCTCCACCGCGGCATGAAGGCTGTAGCCGACTGGATGGAAGAAAGCCGACTCAAACTCAACACAGACAAGACAGAGATCCTCATTCTCGGACCCAACCCTTCAGCCTGGGACGACTCATGGTGGCCCACCTCACTAGTCTCCTACACCAACCAACCACGCACGCAATCTGGGAGTCATCCTCGACTCAAAACTCTCCATGACCAACCAGAACAACGCCGTCTCATCAACCTGCTTCTACACCCTCCGCATGCTCCGCAAGATCTACAAATGGATCCCCACCAACACACGAAAGACCGTCACACACGCCCTCATCAGCAGTAGACTCGACTACGGCAACGCCCTCTACGCCGGAGCCCCGGCCAAACTCATCGGCAGACTCCAAAGAATCCAGAACGCCTCCGCCCGCCTGATCACCAACGTCCCCCGCCGAGACCACATCACCCCACACCTGAGAAACCTGCACTGGCTTCCCATCGACAGAAGAATCACCTTCAAGCTCCTCACCCATGCACACAAGGCACTCCACAACGCCGGCCCGGCCTACCTCAACAACCGACTGTCATTCTACGCACCCAACAGGAGTCTCCGCTCCGCCGACCTCTCCCTGGCCGCCATCCCACGGATACACAGATCCACCTCCGGAGGCAGATCCTTCTCCTACCGCGCCGCCAAGACCTGGAACTCCCTCCCCCTCCATTTTCGGCAGACAGAGGACCCTCAGACCTTCAGGAGACTACTCAAGACCTGGTCTTCGACCTCTAGCTGCGGCACCCCCCACCCCCCCCCCCCACAGCGCCTTGGGACCCTCACGGGTATGTAGCGCGCTTTATAAATGCCTGATTGATTGATTGATTGAGCAGCATTTGCTAAAAAAATAAAAAGAGACAGTCACTTGCCTGAAAGCGACTGTGGGAGGAGTAGTAGAACGAAGTCAAATACAGTACAGAAGAAGATTGCCAAACAAACAATATTGCATTTGCAACTGCTAAAGTCAAATAAAACATAATGTTGGCGGGGACAGCCTAGTACAAGAAGTTACAAACTGTAGTTGTGTCGAGTGAGTCACTTAACTTAACACAATCGTAATTCGTAACTTTTACTGCTGTGTGGTAGGAGTTTGATGATGAATCCAATCAATGCTGGCAATTAATTATGATGTACTATTAGCCGGTGACGGCTTGCACATAGACTGAGCATGGGTGGGCAAGCAGAAGAAGCTCCTCGCCCTGCCTTGAAATTTAATTAGTGTTGCTTTTACCACATCTGCCCCAGCAAGCGTGTGATCAATTGGTGTACATTTTATGTAGTCACATCACACCTCAATATAAATCACAGCCCGGGGAAGAGGGTTAGGGTTTGATGAATGGATGGGAAGGGGAGCTTGGGGAAAGGTTTGAGAAAGAAAAACAGTACGCATGGACAACAAAAGCAAAGCGCAATCTTGGCAGACGACCATGATCTTCTCCCAAAAATCTATAAAGGGAGAAAAAGGCAATGCATGCATGATGAAGATAACTTGATGGTTAATGAGTAGTTCTTACTAACTCCTACTAGACAAGACAGTACAGGGCAGCAGTATATTCTATGCAATTTGCCTTGCCTGTAATATATGCCCTCAGACAGAGACCCAAATTCCATGTTGTACTGGGCTTACTTTTAAAGATAGCAAAGAAAAGTAAAAAATAGTTGTAGGGATCAATTAGCAAACAAACAACAACACACAGTCGTAATGATTGAAGAGAAAAAAGGATTCCAATTAATTAAAAAGATGAATGATACTAAAGTTACTGTATTATCCTGGTCAAATTGTGGAGTTGAATCTCGTCCTTCCTCTTGGTCCTATCTTCCATGGACGCTCCGCACATCAATCTTGGTTGCCTTCCTGATGCGGATTGGTAAGGTAAATGTGAGTTGAGTCTCCCAGTATAGCACAGGGTAAAGGCCGGCCTGTAACGTCTAGATGGAAAAACAAAAGGGGTATTGAAAAATCAATGAATATAAAAAAGCATCAATTACGGTGGAGTCCAAGAAGAGAAGAGAGAACACTTTCAGACTCAGGCGGCTTGGATATATCGTGTATATTCCGTTTACAGCATTAAGCTACAACAACAACAGGACAGAACAGGCCCACCATAGCACCAGCCTGTGACCCAACCTCCATTTACCTTAATTTTTGACAGAGCCAGACAAAAGGCATATATACAGCAACTTAGCATTTTCAAAATTAAGTGACAAAATCAATGCGCCGCTGTCAGTCATAACTACACTGACTCGACTCCACCACTACATGGACATGTAGGTCTGCTGTGTTTACTTTCTTGTTGAATTGTTGTGTTTATCTTTACCTTATGCCACTTCATGAAACGCAGTTATTCCTTGAATCATCTCCGATCCAACTGACTGACTGCGTGCAAAGATAGTATGGTCATCATCATGTTGTGGTACGTGTTGTCCAACTCCAACTCAGTCTGTAGTGACTCCGATTAAGTCCATATTCCATATTAAAAAATTGCAACAGATATTGGCCTGCACCTGCAGTAGTAGGAGTACAATCTGGTTATTAAACAACAAGAAGGGAAACATTGAGTGTCACTTGAGTCACTTTGTAGATTAACTAGTAGAGTAGAGTTCGACATCATGCACAACACAACATCAACACAACAAACAACAGCAATCGCTCATTGCTGGTCAATTGAGTTTGCACAAATGTCAGCAAGTTTCTTCGAAGAGTCTTGTCTTTCTCTGCCAAGTACCTTCTGTCCTGACAGTGAGGAGCTTTGGATGTCTGCCGAGGCTGTAGCCTTCGGACAGTGATGAGTTTACTTTCGGATGCCTGCCCAAGTTCTGACAGTGAGGAGCTTTGGATGCCTGCCGAGGCTGTAGCCTTCGGACAGTGATGATGAGTTTCGGCTCGGAAACAAAACGGAGGATAGCTATAGTCACGTTTCACTTCTTATGGAGGGACTGTTAATGTTAAAGGCAACATTTCTTGTACTCCAATGTCTGGCTTGATGGAAATGTACTAGGGCGAGACAGGAAGATGAAGCAGGACTCTGAAGAGTGGACAGTTAAATGCACAGACGTGCAGCTCCAATAGGGAAATAAAAAGAGAAGACGGTGGTGATGGATTTGTTGTGATTTGATTTGAACCAGAAAGACAGATACACAGACACATAAAGGAAGGAAGAAAGTAACAATTTGAAAGCCTAGTTGTCAGGGAAGAGGAGCTCGTCCTCAAACTCTGGTGGTTCGCACAGAAGTAGGTCCTGAAACGCACTATTTATGTCACCCAAGTCGCTCTCCTCTTCCTACTGTGATTCACGTATTTTGTAATCCGGTGGTATAAAGTGCTGATTCATTTTGATCATGGTTAACCTCTCCACGCTTTTGGCCGAGAGACTGGTCCTTTTCGAGGTTACAATGGCACCAGCAGCACTGAAAACACGCTATGAAGAGACACTTGCGACAGGGGAAGCCAGATACTTTATCGCCAGCCTGCTGAGCACTGTCCATTGGCTTCTTTTCCCATACCAATACACCAATGGGTTTCGATCCATGAAGACCTCTGTTGGGTCATCCAGATAGGCCTGGACCGTCCGCTCAATGTTCAGGGGTACTCCGATGTGCTCAGCCTCTTTTGCCTTTGCATCAGCACTGGACTTACCATACCCCTGCCGTAGAAACCAATCAGTTGCACATTGTACTGTGGATGATCCTGTTCTTGCTGTTGTTGATGTTATTGTTGGTGTAGGTGACTGCTGAGAGGCAAACGCACTGCCCTCAGGCTCCGAAGTAGAACTTGACTCTGGATGCCCTCTAGTACTTGTTGTTATGGCCTGGGGTGGGGGGCCTGCAATTAACAGCCGTTCGTTTTCGAAAATAGTGGCTTCCTTAGCTATCAAAGTTTTGTAGTTGGCAACATCCACTTCCGAAAAGGAATTACTGCCTTGCTGTTCAGAAATACTTTGTACCGTGGATCCAAAATTGTGGCACTAATGTAATGTGGTTGTGACAAAATTTTATTTTGAATCCTTGTACTTTCAGATAAGCGAGCGGCTAAGGTCTCCGCCAAATGATATGCGTCTTGTTTGTTATCCACACCTGCGTACGTTTCAGACACCTCCTTCAGCTGTTGCTCTAGCATGTGCAACAATGGGATAGCTTGGCCCATAGTACAGTCCTCCCTGCTGACTTCACGTGTGAATATCTCAAAAGGAAGTAGCATCTCAGTCAGGCATTTAATGAGGTCCCATTGACCCATCTCAACGGTCATGCCTATCACAGTAGGTTCCCCTAATCTTTGCATGACATAAGCATTGAGTGGTATGTACAGTTCAAACAGACGATCAAGCATATAATAAGTTGAGTTCCAACGTGTTGGCACCTCCTGGATGAGCGCTTTGACTGGCATTTTATGCTCACGTTGAATGACCCTCAGCTGCTTCCGGGCTTTAAAAGAATGGCTGAAATGTGTGCATATTCTTCTGCAGGTGGCCAGTAAGTTGCTGACTTTGGATTCATTTTTCAAAAAGTCTTGAACAACAATGTTAATGCAGTGTGCCAAACACGGGACCCTGAAATAGCGACCATCTTCCATGGCCCTAACTACATTACTGCCATTGTCCGTGGCAACAAAACCAATGTTAAGCCCTCTTGGGCGCAGCCACTCAAAGACCTTGCTGTTAAACTCTTCCAAAATGTTTGCAGCAGTATGAGATTTCTCCATGGCAAACATGGCTACAGTTGCATGTTTGCGAGTGGCATGAAAAATCTCAGCAGCGTCAACACCAGCAGATATCTGTTCTCTAACCCCGCAAAAGAGATCCAGTGTGCAGTGATGCACATGTAATCAGTGGCTTGGCAACTGGTCCACATGTCTGTTGTCAGGTGGATACTCTGAACAGCACTCTGCTTCAAGGCTTTTCCAAGCAATTCCAGCACGTCGTGATGTAGTGCTGGAACAGCAACTCTGGCAAAATAGTAGCGGCTGGGAACATGCCATTTTGGGCAGATGGTTGACACAAATTCAAGAAAACCCACCCCTTCAACAAAAGAAAAAGGGAGAAGGTCCAGTGCTAACATTTTAGCCAGCTTCGCATTGTACAAACGTGCTATTGGGTGGTTGCGTTCGTACTGCCCCTCCCCACCAAACATGCTGATAATGGTAGGCTGCATGGTTTTCCTTTCTCTTATGCTCAACGCACTTTTTTGGATTGCGGTACTCCTTGTCCTTGGTGTCTCAGGCTGACTCTTACTCTTGTGCCACTGAGATGTTGCTGAAGATGTGTGCGACGTTAACAACACTGCACTGCTGGGGTCAGGGACACCTTGTGTACCACTACCAGAGAGAATGTCTCCCTGTCCTTCCTCTTCCACTGTGATCGGATCTTCTACTCCTTTATCCCCACCAACACCAATGGTTGCAGTTTTTTTTATGTCGCGAAGGTGGTCCTCCCAGCTGATCAAGTGGTGTTTTTCAGATGGGTCATTTGGCCTCCGGTACCATAGTTTGTACCAAGCTTACCACGACTAACAGAGGTATTACAAATGGAGCATATAGCAATGTTCTCCTCCTTTTCGCTAACCGTAAAGAAGTCCCAAACTGGGGAGCTTAACTTTGGCCTCCTGCTGGAGGACCTGCCACTTCCAATGGCCGATGAACTGGAGGGTGTGTGTTGAATTTGACTCTGTGCTGCTGCTGTACCACTACCTACTTCTACTGAGGTGGTGGTTGTGCTGGTGGATGTAGGTCGCTGCCGGGCCTTTGCTAATGCAAATATGGAAGCTGTAGGTCGTGTTGGTGGTGTTACCTGTGGAGGTATGCGTGCTACATCCCTCGCAGCGATTTTGGATAGGGTAATAATGTTGGTCTCCATCTCCTCGGGGCCGGGAGTGATGTTCGTGATGACTGGCTCATCATCATCATCCTGCTGTTCTACATCGACCTCCATAAGTGTAAGGCTTTCTGGAACCTTCCTTTTCCCTAGCTTGGTCTTGGGACGTGGCTCCCTCTCAGACTCAGTTTGTGGCTTCCAAGTGGCATCTAGATCATCAGAAGGGGGCTTGGCGAAGAACTTGATGGACTACCCCTCCTTTTCCTTGCTGGAGATTTGGAAGACAATGGATCTTCCGAATGAGTGGCTTCTTCTTCTACCTCTGCATGAGGCTCAATTTCCTGAACTGCCCCTACTTCGGGAGGAACAACAACTACTATTGCGGGTGGTGGTTGCGGCTGTTGTTGTTGACCACTTATCTGCTGTGTTTCCTCCTGCGTTGATTGGGTACTACTTTGAGATAGCGATAAGTTTATCTCAGGCTCAGAATCACTGCTTTCCACCATTAGGCTGGCGACCTCTTCCACACTCATGTGCTTGGGCCTGGGTTGGTGGGTTGGGCCCACTGATGCGGAGGTGCTGCCCCCAGCTTGCTCCCCGGACACCGTTGCTGCAGGCTTAATTTTTTTTTTCCCAAAAAAGGTACTGGGCGGCACACCAGACTTAAGTGTCACTTCCTTCTTCTGTTCCTTCTTCTCAATAGCAACTTTCTTGGCACTGGAGGACCTGGCACCTGCTTTCTTTGGGCCCATCTTCTTCTTCAGATGTCAGCAGCACTCAGTTGCAGAGATGTCTGGTCAGGTCACACGTCACGTTGTGTACAGCAGCAGGATGTCTGTCTGGCAGTGCAACGGGCAATGATGACACACCTCCTCCTCAGTCTTTGTGCACCTAAAAGCAAAAAAGCCAGAACAACATCAGTCAAACGACGATAGCACAAATCAAACAAATATAATATAGAACTTAGTGTGTGGTGGTGGCCTCAATTATTAAATTTTAGAAACTCAGTGAACAACAACACACAGTGTAGCCATTTATGAGACTTTGACAACAAGGCCAGGGCATTCCTGGCTACTGTGTAGTGTGTACACTCTGGAAGAATAAGAATAGTAAAGAACAAAAACTAAAATGTAGTGGAGCATGTTTGGCCTAAATTTGTGCATCACGTGGGATGTATGCAGCATCAGGGAGCTGCAGCTGGCAATGGGGATGGATTTGGAAGCAGTAAGACAAGAGGAACAATGGAAAGAGTGACACGCAGGCCTATGTGGCAAAAACAGCACACTACTAACTACCACCACAAAATGGGCCCCAGCAACATGGTGACTCACAGGCACAAGGCACGGCAAACAATGAACTCAAGCAGGCCTACTATATATGGGCAGACAAAGGATGCCTGATAAAAAACACACACAGCTTTAATGCAAAAACTAAAATCCACATGGCTAAAAACAGTTTGGAAAGTTAGACAGCCACTACAACAACAACACATAATTATAATTACACACGCAAAAAAGGCATTTATTTAACACACCCAAAAAGTGAAATAGACCCTCCCAAAACCCCCCCACATTTTGCAATTCAATCCAGTGCCATCCATGGCCTAAATGATGGCAAAATTCAACAGACAACACAGAAACAGTTGTTATGCACCCTTGATGACTACCCCTGGGCCTACTTTACTGGCAGACTAGGCCGCAAGCTTGGAGGCCTATGGCAAAAGCACAGTGGCTGGTCCCACAAAATGGCCGCCACCACATGGCCAGGCCACCCAACAACTTCCTTCCTCGTGAAAAAAATTGTAAAACAAAAACAAAGTGACTCCTTGCTCACCAAACTACATCTAAATGACAACCTGAGGAGTTTTTGGTGCAAAATGAACTAAATCATCATTTTCGAGAAGGTTTTATACTGCTCGAGAGATATTCTTCGCCAAATTGTAAATTCTGCGTGTTCGGCATCGCGATCGTCACAAAAAGTCGTTATCGCGCGCGAAAACGTATATTGAGCGCGCGAAGAAGATAAAAGTGTAAGTCCGCGTTGTCGCGCAGTGCGGAGTTGCCCAAAGTCCGCGAGCTGAATGGCCAGGGTTACCTAGTGGCTGAAAAGGCCTATTTATTTAACACACACACAAAAACTGAAATACCACCCCAAAACCCACATTTTGCAAATAAATCCAATGCCATCCATGGCCTAAATGATGTTACAAATTCAACAGACAACACAGAAACAGTTTGTATGCACCCATGAGGATGACTACCTCCGGGCCTACTGGCAGACTAGGCCGCAAGCTTGGAGGCCTATGGCAAAAGCACAGTGGCTGGTCCCACAAAATGGCCGCCACCACATGGCCAGGCCAGCCACAACAACAAGAAAAGGAACACAAGACAGACAATGCAGGCCTATGGCAAAAGCACAATGCCTGGCTTTACAAAATGGCCGCCACCCACATGGCCAGGCCACCCAAAATAACAACAAAGTGAAGACAAAGGACAGGACCAGGCAGTTGGAGACTCTGGGCAACTTCGTTCCTCGTGAAAAAAATTGTAAAACAAAACAAAAGTGACTCCTTGCTCACCAAACTACATCTAAATGACAACCTGAGGAGTTTTTTGTGTAAAATGAAGTAAATCATCATTTTAGAGAAGGTTTTATGCGCTCGAGAGATATTCTTCGCCAGATTGTCAATTCTGCGTGTTCGGCATCGCGATCGTCACAAAAAGTCGTTATCGCGCGCGCGGAAACGTATATTGAGCGCGCGAAGAAGAGAAAAAGTGTAAGTCCGCGTTGTCGCGCAGTGCGGAGGTGCCGAAAGTCCGCGAGCTGAACGCACAGGGTTACCTAGTGGCTGAAAAGGCCTATTGATGTAACACACACCCAAAAACTGAAATACCACGACAAAACCCACATTTTGCAATTCAATCCAATGCCATCCATGGCCAAAATGATGTTACACTTACAACAATCCAACAGACAACACAGAAACAGTTTTTATGCACCCATGAGGATGACTACCTCTGGGCCTACTGGCAGACTAGGCCGCAAGCTTGGAGGCCTATGGCAAAAGCACAGTGGCTGGTCCCACAAAATGGCCGCCACCACATGGCCAGGCCACCCACAAGTTCACAACAAGCATAAGCCAAGGGGAACAAAGAAAAGACATGCAGGCCTATATGGAAAAAGCAGCACACTACTAAACTATCACCACAAAATGGCCCCAAGCCACGTTGTCACTCACAGTCACAACAGGCCATGGAAAACAATGAACTCAAGCAGGCCTATAATAATATGACCAGACAAAGGAGGCCTGCAGTGCTAAACAACACAGCTTTAATACAAAAATGCAAAAACGAAAATCCACAGGGCTACAAAAGGTTGGAAAGTTACACAACAAGCACACACACACATCCAACAAAGGTATATATATTACACCCAAAAAGTGAAATACAGCCCAAAAACCACATTTAACAATTCAATCCAATGACATCCATGCATGCCCTGCATGATGTTTAAATTCAACAGACACCACAGAAACATGCACCCATGGGTACCTCTGGCTCTAGTCTGGGCCTACTGGCTGAAATTCCAATCAAATAAAAACAACTAGGCCCCCACTGAAACTAGAGGCCACAACAATAAATTTTAAAAACGATGGAAATCCCCCAAAAATGTAGGTACAAACAAGCCCCAATCAAACAAACAAGTACACCAATTCTCCAACTTACTTGTAAAATCTCAAATCCAAAAGTCCTCAAATCCAATCCAATGATATGATGCAGCAGACAGACACAAAAAGTGATCCTTCCAGCTCCAAATCCAAATGAAAATGAACTCCACATGGACAAAGCACTGGGAGGAGCCTGCTGGACAGGAACAGGAAGTTTGAGAATCAGGGGCACTTCCTTCCTCTTGGAAAAAAAAGTAAAAAAAGAAAAGGACTCCTTGCACCAAAAACTACAGCCAAATCACAATCTGAGGAGTTTTTAGAGCAAAATCATCATTTTCGAGAAGGATTTATGGTGCTCGAGAGATATTCTTCGCCAGATTGTAGTTTCTTCGTGTTCGGGATCGCGATCTTACCAACACTGCCACCGGAAGTCAGATCGCGCGTCCGAATGACGTGTTCGCGTTCGCACACTCTCGCGGGATCGTGCGGCTGGATTCCAAATCTCGTGGCGCCCGCGAACGGATAGGAAGTCGCGTCGGCGAACGCAGAATCACGGTAGGTCGTTACCGCGCACGCGAGAACGTATATTGAGCGCGCGAAGAAGGAAAACAGCTACGCTACGCAGCAAATTGCGTAGTGCACGGTAACTTCGCGTTCTACGCGAATCGCGAAGTTGCCAAAACTACGCAAGTTCCGCGACCGTAGCATAGTTCACCGCCCAGGCTTACTGCTTACACACCGCATCCAGACATTGATACATTGTCAGCAGCAAAATTATATACACTTTATAGACACGTAGTAAAACTATACAGAAACCTTACACTGTTCATAATGCGAACATTTACAATTCAACCTGCATGGATTGCTCAAGCTTATCAACCTCAATTGACTACACCAACTATCAGCCCAGAAACGCTGAACGTGGTTATGAGAAGAATGCCCACCAAGCCGGAGCACATTCCGTTTTGAATAGCACAGAAAATAGCACAGCTTGAAGCAATGTTTCCCCATACTTGGGGTATAGTCTTCGCTGCCGTTTATACCAGAACTCATGGTACCCCCTCAATAGCAGTTTTACCAGATGTATTGAAACAAATACAAAATGAGTACGGGGCAGAACCTGCCCAGCACTTGTGGATAAAACTAATGGGCAACTTTGCCTAAGTATCAGCAAATATGTTCCATCCATGCTTTATTAAGCTTTAGCTTTAGCCTGTCCATGACAAGATGATCATATGATGTCATGTCAGCTTCTCTCATCACTTGCACATCCTGCAGGGACCTCCAAAACGTATTGGCAATGCAGACATGGTCGAGCTGATTCTCTGTTGATTAGTCTGGTGACACACACTTTGCCTTGTGTATTCTTTTGTGTGGGATTACACTACTGCCTATTACCAGACTGTTCAGGGCACAGAGATCTGTGGGTCTTTCACCATTCTCATTCATGTCACCAAGGCCATGGTTACCCATGCATTCTTTGTGCCCTGTGTTGTCCCTTCCAATCTCGGCATGCTGTCATTTGTAGGTGCATAGCACTGGATGACATTTATGTTGATCCTTTTTTTCTTTGTGCGGAAGGTCATTGTGATGATTCTGGGACTGTGGGCTTCCCATCCAATCAGAGCTCTGTTGGCGTTAGCATCAGTGTTATTCCCTGAGTTTGTGGGACGTTTTTTTCCTTGTGTCTAGAATACAGCAACATTCGTCCTGGAGCTGGTCGATTCTCTCTGGACTGTGCTCATCTGGTCTTGCTGATGCCAAGCAGGGTAAGGTTGTATTTTTTAATCGCCGCTGCCACTTGGGCTGTCTTGCCTGTCTCTTAGATGGTCCTCACATTCCATGTCCCAATGGTGAGGATCTTGGTTGAAAGCAGGTGGATTGGCTTTGTGGCTTCCATGGATCTCTTGTTTTCACCACAAGGTGTCATAGCTCTCCATGAAGGAGATTCCTCTTTCCCCCAAGGCTGGAATGTCTTTTGGTTGACGTTTCTGTAGTTAGAATTTTTTACATGGTGGGGTAGCTAGCCTCACGGTTAACCCTCCTCCTTTTGCAGCTGGGCTTGGGACTGACCGTAGCGGAAAAATAGAATATAATATCTGCTTTTAAAATAAAACTATTACGTTGATTTGCTATTTGCATGGCTGGAGGCCAAATTGTAAATAAAGTCTGCTGTTTTGCCAGCAGTTGGATAATGAGTGACGTTTATTGCTGTTTGCTTGACTGATGGCTAAATAGTACATAGCCAATGATAAGGTAAATAGTGAAGTTTCCTTGTTAGTTGCACGGCTGCTGGCCAAACAATGCAGAATCTCTTTTATTTAGCCAGTGGCTAAGTAAATGGCAAAACTTCTCTGCAATTTCCAAGGCCACTGGAAAATAATAAATAATTTCTGCTATTTAGTCAGTGGCCAAGTAAATAGCAGAGAAACTTCACGATTTACCTGTGGTCGATAGCTGCTACTGAATGTTTTACATAACTGGTGTTACTACCAAGCTCAAATGAACAATGTGAAAAGATGCTTATCTGGCTGTTGATTGGTATGTAGTGATAGCCATATCCAGCATCACCCACCCACCCTCACCACAAAGACTAGAGGCCCGATTTACAAAGCTAAATTTAGACCTAAAGTCTAAGGGCCCGATTCACAAAAGTAATCTGAGACAAAATCCTAACTTTACGACTTTTGATATTCACAAAGGGCATTTAGGAGTAGTAAAGTTAGGATTTTGTCTCAGTTAAACTTAAGTTTTGGTCTTAAGTTTAACTTAAGTAAAACTTAAGTTTAACTGAGACAAAATCCTAACTTTACTACTCCTAAATGCCCTTTGTGAATACCGAAAGTCGTAAAGTTAGGATTTTGTCTCAGTTAAACTTAAGTTTTGGTCTTAAGTTTAATTTAAGACCAAAACTTAAGTTTAACTATGACAAAATCCTAACTTTACTACTCCTAACGGCCCTTTGTGAATACCAAAAGTCGTAAAGTTAGGATTTTGTCTCAGATTACTTTTGTGAATCGGGCCCTAAGTTTAGACCTGAAGTCTAAGTTTAGACTTCAGGTCTAAACATGGACTTGAGGTCTAAACCTAGACTTCAATTCTAAACTTAGACTTCAGGTCTAAGTTTATCTTTATGAATCGGGCATGGGAGTTCAAGTATAAGGTAGAGGAGCAGGCACAATCTGGAACTATCAAGAAACTGAAGGGGGTCAGAGGTGGCCTGTGTTTGCAAAAAAAGGCATCCAATGCAGAGATTTTCAGGGACAGCCTTAGATGGTAAGAAGCCATGAGTTCAAAGCTACAGAATACTTACAGTGAACAAACACTGAGGAAATAATAGGGCACACATTGTATAGGAGTGTAGGTGAAGCAGAAACAAAATATTGTCATAGAGAGTTTGAGACATCACAAACATGTGCAGGGGATGGCTAGAGGCTGGTGGGAGCAGAGGCAGACAGAGGCCTGCAGAGGAAGAGCAGAGACTCAAACAGGAGCCCAGGGCTTCCAGTTATGTGCATCATGTCCCAGCATGTTAAGAATCATGTTAAGAATCATCCTTGTGACAGTCCCCTAACACTTCCACGGCATCCTTCCTCCCCATCTTACAACTACCATAGTCAACAAGTGCACCTAATCTACAGTGCAATTTCAGTTGCTATTTGGCAACAGGCTTACTGGTTCAGAATGTCTGCTGTTTAATTGGCAACAGTGTAAATTGTAAGGTTTCTTCACCAACTGGTACTTAATCTATGTTATTTTGTTTGTCTCTGGGTAAATAGTGAAACTTCCTTGACATTTACATGACGCCAGTCACATAGTACATGATCTCTGCCATTTAGTCAGTGGCTGAGAAAACAGTGAATTTCCTTTGCTATTTGCACTGTTGCTGACCTTATAGTACATGACCTCTGCTATCTAGTCATCGGCTGGGTAAATAGTGAATTTTCTTTGCTACTTGCACATCTCTGGGTCAAAGTGTACATAATCTCTGCTATTTAGTCAGCATTGGGTAAATAGTGAAGTTTCTTTGCTATTTGCATGACTGTGGGCAAATAGTACATAATCTCGGCTAATCTTGGCCAGGAAAATTATGAAGTTTCTTAGCTGTTTTGCATGATCACTGGTGAAATATACCATAATCTCGAATATTTTAGTCGGTAGCCAGATAAATAGTGAAGTCCCTTCATTGTTTGTATGGTTGCTGGCCAAATACTACTGTCACTGCTATCTCCTCTGCAGTCCAAATACTAAATGATCTCTGCTATCTAGTTGGCGGTCACATAAACAGTGAAGAGTTATTGCTGTTTGAATTGTCGCTGCACAAATAGTACATGATTTTCTGCTATCTAGTCAACTGTTGTGTAAATAGTGAAGTTTCGTTGCTATGTGCACTGCTGCTGGCCAAATAGTGCATAATCTCTGTTATCTAGTCAGTGGCTAGGTGGATAGTGTAGTTTTTTTGCTGTTTCATGGCTACCGGCCAAATAGCACATAATATCTGCTATTTAGTTGGTGGCCTGGTAAATAATAACATTTTCTACCTATCTACATGGCTTCCAGTTAGTGCATATTTTCTGCTATTTAGCCAGCAGCCATGTAAACAGCAGCAGAAATTCAATATTTACCGGGTGGCCGGGTAAATAGTAGCTACCTTCCTGTCATGCCAGGTCACACTATTCAACAACAATTCACATGCTAAAATATGGAGAGATCAGTCAGCCTAGCTTAATGAAGTATTCTGCACCCTGCAGAAGTATGTCTTCAACTCTCACCACAAATGATTCGAATGTGCCCGGTAATGAGGATGCGACTGAAGCTTCTTTTATTTTCTTTCATGTATTAGCTGACTGATTACTGAATATTGTTAATTCAGAGGTTGAAATTGTTTCTCAGCAGTTAGTGTGCATTGGATGTAGATACAGGGATAGATTGGGAAGGTGGGCATTCGACTAGTGCCCGAGGCCAGATGTGGGACATTTCCCCCCTACTTTTCACAATAGTCGGGTCAGGTCACGCTCTCCTCTGAACAAAAGAGAACACATTAGCCTCTACCCATCCTAGCACAGACTGTCGACTGGCCAATTTTAATTCTGGCTGCCAGCCCATTGTCACATAACAATGGGCCAGCCTTTGAAGGCACAGCATGCTGTGCGCCTTCTGCCGCCCCAGTCCTAGGGCATGACAGGGAGGCCTCGCCTCTGGCGATGCTTCTTTGAGCAGCAGACATTGCACTAACCACACAAGGGGAAGTGGTTGGGGCCATTGTGGGGGTTCTGCTTTTGTCCGAGGGGGCATAACTATCAATGGTGCAGCCTGTCCAGTGGCCCTGAGAAAATATTGCTCCCCCTGCAATGGATTCTCATACTACTCTAGCAGTTGCATAAGCCCCCTAAAACCAACCTTCTAAATAAATGATTTAAGGAGGAATGCAGGTAGCAGCACTGCAGGAGCACAACAGGAGCTGATCCTCTGACGGACTGGTAGGAACGTAAAGCCTATAATCCTAGGGATTTCATTTTATTGTGAACCATGTTTCAATGCAACTTTTCTCAATGGTGCTGGAACCATTTTTAGAGTGGGGGTGTTGGTGTTAATGTTACATCACTGTCATATGAAATGTGAAACATCCAAGTGTCTCACAAAGAACAAGTATGAGTCACACCCATTGAGCATTAGTAAGTGTGTGGTAGCCAAGAGTACATTTTTAAGCACACTTTCCCATATATAGTATTAAAGCAAGGCATGGTAGTGCACTGTCATTTTCAGACAATACATTTTCCTTTGAAATGGCCACAATATTTGCACTGATGCAGTTCTACTGATACAACTATAAAATATCTGGGATTATGCAACCCGAGTATAAAAACTTGTCTCTAATTTCTTTACAATAGGTGACTTGTGACCAACCAGTTGCCTATTACAAAGAAATGATGTAGCCACTCAACTGTAATAACTTGTCACAGTTGAGTTCTGATGTCACAATGCCAAAAGCAGGGGAGAAAGGCAGGTCGGGTCACTAGAGCATCTTTTTAAAGAATAAAAATGAAACATGGCCTTTCTTTTTCTGCTCTGTTTTTCTAGCTGGATGTTTTCACTGCATAGGTAATTATAGAAAAGCAATTCTGGACTTGGCCCTTCCTGCAGGGTCATCCTCAACCTTTTTTGCCTAACCCTCCTGTTTTCTGTACACGTTTTTGTTAGCTTTTTATGATTCTGCACATTTTACCACTGCTAACCAGTGCTAAAGTGCTTGTACTTTCTCATTTACGCATGTTGAAATTGACTTCATGTAATTGGCACAATTAATTTACTTGTAAGTCCCTAGTAAAGTGGTACTACCTGTACCTAGGGCATAAAAATAAAATTATATCAGTGAGCCAGCAGTAATCAGTGTGCCACTCATTTAAATAGGCCTTTACACACGTCTCAGGCCTGCCATTGCAGCCTTTGTGTGCAGTTTAAACTGCCACTATGACCTGCCAAAATAAACCTTTTGCCAATGCTAAACCTTTCTTTTTAATGCATGAAGTAACCCCTAAGGTGGGCCCTAAACAGCCAATAGAGCAGGGTGCAGTGTATTTAGAAAGTTGGGCATGTACTTTTAACTTTTACATGTCCTGGACGCAAAAATCTCTTAAATTTGTTTTTCACTACTGCAAGGCCTACATATCCAATAGCATAACATTGGGCTCCTTATTACATTTAACAAGTGCTGACTTTCAATTGTGAGCAAGTAGGAATGTCAAGTTTGGTGTCTACATTTTTTAATTTAAAACCCTCTTTAATGAAAAAACTGATTTTAAGTCACCATTCTGAAAATGCCACTTTTAGAAAATGTACATGTTTTTGTCCTAACCATTTGGTGCCTGCAGCCTGTCTCCTGGGTCATATGACTAATGTAACTGGCAGTTGGTCTTTTTGTATTACTCCCAGACAGTGAGAGAAAGGAGAATAGGTGTTGGCAGGATGGACCATCTCAGACTTGATGAGAGGGAGGAATTGTCACCTACCACATTTGCACATCACAAAGGCTCTGCATGAGCACACTCACAAAGGGTTTAACATGAGTCTTTTGTGACCCCATACAAGTTAGGGCCAGGATAGGGAGACAGGAAATGTTAAGCACCTCTGGGGTGAAAACCGCAGAGACCATCTCCAACTTCAACGTGGGCACCAGGTATAAGTAATGGACCCTCAGACCCAACTCTTCATTACACCTCTGGACCTGTGGAAGATTCAGAAGGACTGCTCTTCTGTTCTGGAAAAAGGACTGCTACCCTGTTGCTCTGATGCCTAAGTGAGAAGGACTGGACCTGAATCTTGAACCCAGGACCCCCAGTGTGACTCCAAGGGCTAGTTGACCTGCCTCCTGGACAGAGACTTAGGGTCAGAAAAAGCTCCAACTACCTTGAATCCAGCATCTGGACTCTGTCCACTGTAAGTCCTACCCCCCAAGTGGTGGCAACCATGCCCTGGACCCCTGGAAGTGGGTCTGAAGGTGCTCTGCCAGCCCAGCTGTTATCCTGTTAGCAGAAGCAATGCAGCACAACACATCTCTTCACTGCCACTTCAAAACTGCCACTGCGCAACGCATCCCCAATCAAGAACCTCCCATCGCAGCTCACAGCATCCTCTGAACTGCCACTGCGCGTCGCATCTTCGGCTCAGGACTTCACATTGTAAGCCCCTCGTCGACCGCATCCTCAATGAAGATGCAGGACTCTGCCTAGCATGCTTCACAGATTCCTCAGAACCTACCCTGCAAGACACATCCTCAACATGGGACCTCGCAATGCTGTGCAACCAGGATTTAGGGTACTTTGTTTAGTGGGCCTAAATTGGTCTTTGTATCTGGCCTGCAATACATTGCGGTCAGCCTGAACCTATGAGTTTATACTGGTCCGGCGTGACCAGATAATCACAGTTGGCAATTTGTGCCTTGAGGCAATATTTTTAATGACATCTTTGAAACTGCAAATCTATGGATTTTTCTTGTTGTGGTCCTAAATAATTTATTAAGTTTTACTGCTTTCACTTTGTTACTGTTTGAAGTACTGCATAAATACTTTACACATTACCTCTAAGTCAAGCCTGACTGCTTTGTGTCAAGCTACCTGGAGGGTTAAGCACAGGTAAATTTAGGGTTTGCTTGTGACTTCACCTTGACTGGAATTGTGGTTTCTGCTTGAGTAGGGTTTCACCCCATCCCCTCAACCAGTAACCCAATTTCCTACAAGCTAGAACCTTTCTGCAAGTTTTTACACATTCCGAGCTACTGCACCTTACTTTAAACAACACAAAAAAACTGATTTGTATTAAACTGATTCTAATTACCTTTTGCAATGAATATCAATCAGCTTTTTTAATGTGTTTAGTTTTGCACTACAGATTCTATGTTTATTCTTCATGTTTGCAAAGGTGCTGTCTCCTTCATATGAAAGAGTTATGCACCAAGGATTTAAATGGTTTGTGAGAAAGGTGATGGTGTGATCAAGTATTATAAGTTGTAAAGTACCCCTGCCATACATGATAGGGATATTGCAAGTCACCTCAGATTTTCATAACATCATAAAGGAACTCGACCTTAGGTCTCGTTCCTCTATATGGTATGGAACTCCTCTGTAACTTGCAATAATGTACGGCAGTGTGTAATCTATCCCATATGTAGTAAACAAATGATACTGTATGCAAATGGGTTTTTAACATATATTTACGATTTGCACATCACCAAGAAAAGTGTCTTGATTTCTTTTGATCCTATTACAATCTGTGTTTCCATCACACTTCAGAATTACAAAAATTGTGCTTCATTTCTGCTTTCCAAACTAACAATATATTTTAAAATATTTGTACAGGTATTTTACAGGTATTTAAATGTTGTGTGTTAGAAAACAAACTGACATCCTACATCATTTTGTTTCACACTCCCAGCATGATTGCCAAATAGCTCACTTTACAAAATCATCTAATTTTGCAGAGAAAGAAAAGTAAACACCAATTTCCATGCTTTAATTTTTCAGAAGACATAGACTCACATGTCGTTTGTCCTTGCATGTGCGGCAACTGTGACCTTTAAAAATAAAGGGCCTTATATACGAAGAATTGACATAGGGCAGCGCCGCAAGTCATTATGCTGCGCTTCCCTGCGCCAGCTTGAAAGGCAGTAATGCACCGTATTTACAAGATGCGGTGCAGTCCTGTCGTTTCAGGAGCAGTGTCAAGACTGATTTTCATATGGCTGGGTCAAAACTCGGGTGTTGTGATGAGCAAAAGAATGATGGATTAAACCCAGATCTCTTGACTGGGGGTAAGTGGTTGAAAAGCTTAAGCCCTCTGTCCATTATCTTGTTGTGTCTGCTATGTTTGCCCATAGTGGTCAAGGGTATGCCCAGACGTGGGTCCCTTGCTCGCAGTGCCACTTGTATCAAGCTAGTCTGGCTGATGAGGAGTGATACCCGAAAACGGGTCCCAAGATGCTTGTTTCTGGTCTAGGAATGACCTTGCCCAGCAGTTCTGGCTGGACTGTTCCTATAAGGACCAGGGTCAAGCCTGAGTTGTATGTGGCTGGGTCCAAACTGGGATGGTATGGTGAGCAAAGAAGAATGGATTAAACCAAGATCTCTTGACTGGGCGTGAGTGGTTGAAAAGGTTCAGCACTCCATCCATCATCTTCTTCTGGTTGCCATGTTCGCTCTACGTGGCCAAGTGTATGCACAGACATGGGTCCCTTGCTCACTGTGCCACTGGCTTCAAGCTAGACCTGGCTGATGAGAGGTGATACCCCAAAACCGGTCCTAGGATGCTTGTTTCCATTCCAGGGAGGACATGACCTGGCACTTCTGGCTATCCTGTTCCCATTTAGAGCAGGGTCATGACTGATTTGCATATGGCTGGGTCCCAACTGGGGTGGCATAGTGAGCAAAATAATGATGGATTAAACCCAGATCTCTTGGCTGGGGGTGAGTGAATGAAAAGTTTCAGCACTCCATCTATCATCTTGTTGTGTTTGCTATGTTTGCCCTAAGTGGCCATAGGTTTGCCCAGACATGGGACCCTTACTTGCTGTGCCACTGGATTCAAGCTATCCTGGCTGATAAGGGGTGATACTCCGAAACTGGTCCTAGAATGCTTGTTTTTGGTCCAGGGAGTACCGGGCCTGGCAGTTTAGGCTACACTATTCCCATGAGGGGCAGGGTCAAGACTCATTTGCATATGGCTGGGTTCAAACTGGTGTGGCATAGTGAGCAAAAGAACAATGCATTAAACCCAGATCTTTTGACTGGGGGTGACTGGTCGAAAAGTTTCAGCACTCAGTCCATCATACTGTTTTGTTTGCCCTAAGTGGCCAAGGGTATGCCCAGACGTCGGTCCCTTGCTCGCTGTGCCACTCGATTCAAGCTAGCCTGCCTGATGAGGAGTGATACCCTGAAACCGGTCCCAAGATGCTTGTTTCCAGTGCAGGGAGGACCTGGCCTGGCAGTTTGGGCTGGACTGTTCCCATGAGGAGTAGGGTTAAGACTGATTTGCATATGGCGGGGTTCAAACTGGAGTGGCTTAGTGAGCAAAAGAATGATGTATTGAACCCAGATCTCTTGAGTGGGGGTGAGTGGTTGAAAGGTTTCAGCACTCTGTCCATCATCTTGTTGTATTTGTAACATTCACAAAGATGCAGGGGTCCCTTGGCGACCTCTTCCTGTTTGCGAATGGTTTGAGTTGGTGGTAAAATAACGTTTTGTGTTGGTTGTAAAACATTAATACAAATGTTAAAGAATCTGTATTTGGGAGGGACGCCTTAACACTCAAATTGCGATTCAGTAACATGTTCAGTCACAAGGCATGCTGCCCGAGACTCTAACAACTACAGCTACCAATGTCCAAGCCCCCACTGTCCAGGAAGCAAGTGCTAGCCACTGAGAAGTGTTGCTGTTAGTGACCTACAGCCATCAGAGGTGCCATGGGTAAAGTAGCCTCATGCACAACAACCAGAACCTATATTGTAAAAAACTAAAATATATGTATGAGCAAGACTGAAATTTAGTTGCAAAGTTTCACAAAGTTTATAGTATGTGCAAAGGTTGAGAAAAGGTTGTAAAACATCACCTGTGGCAATTCTAAGGAAAAAAATCTGCAAGAATTATGTAGCAAAATACTATATTGAACGGCAATTATCAGAATTGTAATTGTTAATACATTTATATAGCGTAAAACATAAAAGTTGGTTCCGCGCACAACAATACAATCAATTGAATTCAAAGTAGAGGGCAGTCTTTGTATGCACACATAAGAATTTCGGATTCCACGTTGTTTCTTTTTCAGGAAAAGTTCTTTATTGTGTTTTTTACAAAGAGAAAATCCAATAGCCGATGCGTTGTGTCCCGGAGGGATTCTTCAGGGCTCCACAGTGTGAAAGAGGCTCATCCAATTCCAAGTTTCTTTAACAATGATTTATATCCCGTAGACACACAATTAATATGGTGTTTCTGTCTTGTTCTCACGGCATGATAACCGAAAGATTGTCAGTTCGTCGATGTGTCTGCTTTAAAATCATTATTAAAGAAACTTGGAATTGGATAAGACGCTTTCACACTGTGGAGCCCTGGAGAAGTCCCTCCGGGATGAAACGCATCGGCTATTGGATTTTATTTTTGTAAAAAACACAATAAAGAACTTTTCCTGAAAAAGATACAAGGTGGAATCCGAAATTCTTCTGTGTGCATACAAAGACTGCCCTTTACTTTGAATTCAATTGATTGTATTGTTGTGTGCGGAACCACCTTTTATGTTAAATTTGGATTTTTCCAATCATGGAGTAGAGAGGGGTGTACTACTTGGTCTCCTGCACCAGTATTGACCTCCCATATAGAAGATTTGCCTCAACCATCTGGTCGCGAGTATACACACATTTATATAGCGCTTACTACCCCTGATGAAGCGTCAAAGCGCTTTTGTCGAGTAGCACGCTACTTAAAGGATTAGTGGTGAATTAGCATAGGGAAATATAAAAATAATTTGAGCGGTGGGCCTGTGAGTTTGTTAGTTGGATTGAATTGAATAGTGGAGGGGTAGAAGAGGGAAGGGTCTAAAAAGTGTTTATCTGGAGATTATGGCAGTGGTGGAGGTTTGGGATGGATAACGTAGAGAAAGAGTCTATAGAAGTGCATAAGGGAGGAATATCAGCTGTTGGATGAATCTAGGAGGGATACATGATAGAAGGATTTAGGTTAGACAGGCTACGGAGGCATATTGGGAATTACCAGAGGGAGTGTTGTTAGCGTGCAGGGAAGCTGCACTTTGAAGGTTCACGGGATACCTTTAAGGGCCGTCAGAGGCCCCTGCAGCAGCTCTTCTCCATTGGCTGGGGTGGGACTCGGTCCCCCAGCAGGCAGTGCTCACGGCACAGGAGGTGGGCCATCCCTTTTTCATCTGCTGTTTGCCATCTTGAAGTGATTATGGGTAAGCGCAAATTACAGTGTAACTCCGATACGGAAAAGGCAAAAGTGCCTCGGAACTGTGATTCTATTATATCATATTTAACAAAAGACATAGGAGCCCTGACTGAGGAGATCCAAAGTGCAGAGGAAAAGTTAGGTCTGGGTGTCGAAAAAACTGTATCAAATATGTTACCTACTGGGTCCCGGGTGAAGGTACACTTGCGGGGAAAGTTGACCAAGATAACGAGCGGGGTGCCCTGCTGCAAGATATTACTCCATCAAGAACTATGGAACCCTCACCAATAGAGGGGGCTAACCCGGCAGTGGTACACCTTCCCCTATAAGAATAGCCCCCTCTAAAAAAAAGGAAGAAAAGAGGCCTAAAGGTGGGCACTATCATGGGCGAACCAGCATCAAGGCAGGCTCTGAAAAAGCCTTTGTATCGTGATCATTTGCTGTATCCATCCGCAAAAACAGTTGTGGATGACCTTATCCAGTCGTGCCTTGAACCCCTACTCGCAACGCTTTACAAGAACTTAGCTAAACTTGCCGAGACTACTGTAGAAGGGCTGATGGGGAAGTGGTCCCGAATAGAGATGCTTTTGGCGGACCTCAAAACTAGATGTGTGGACAATAACACTGAAGCTGCAAGTAACTTATTAAATACCATTTCAAGTAGACATAGAGTGGGGTCAGCTGGAGGGGAGTGTGATAGTAGTCAGCATCCTGGTGTGTCTAACCTTGACAAGGTCAAGCCCAGAAAGGTTCTTGAACCAGGGATGATGGTAATTAGTTCAACTCACTTGGAGCTCACCCCTGTCCTCTGTTTGAGAAACCATCTCATCTAGTGTGTAGCAAAACAGCAATACGCAAAGTTGGTAGCAGTTGCAGATTCCACCTACCCCCTGAGGCTACTCCATTGATTGCGGTATTAATAGGGGTACCACTGCTAAAAGATGAAACAACCGAATCTAGCTCAGTGCTCATCCGTAAAACGAAATTCTGGTGGAAAAACTTGTCAGATAGTGGGACATCGGTTTCCCCTCATATCATCATGGCTAGGCAGATTGGAGACCTAAACTAGGAGAGGGTGACTGTATTATTATCAACTTTGATAAGGCTGACATCGCAGGGAGGTTGTTTCATGGAGGCCCGAACTGGGGCCCAGGGGATATTAGAGTACTACCCCTTGGCTTCTTTTATCCCCCTAAGGAGGTAACCCAGGCTGGAGTTCATAGAGATCTACGTAGACCAGCTTTTCCACGAAGGGGGCGGGGGGTCTCTGAGGGGAAAAGGTGGGTTCTGAAATTAGAAAAGAAACAACAAATAGATTCACCCCACTAAGTGAGCTGGAGAACAATGATTGACTAGTATCACCTCCTTTGTCACTAACACAGAGTAAGGCTTATTCACGAACTAATAAATCTTGCCTCATTAATAAGAAAGCAGTTAGCTCAAATAAATTTCTAAATGTTGTTAATTGGAACATAGCGGGCCGAAAAAACAAAAGAGATGATGTAAGATGGGTTAGTATGTTAAGGGAACATGATGTGGTGGGTCTGCAAGAAACTTGGGAGACCGATAACACTTTTTAGGTGGATTGTTATTCGAGCTACTTTGAACCTGCACATCCTTCCTCTGTGGGTAGAGCTAAGGGTGGTTTACTGACTTTAATTTCTTTGAATAACTCGGGTATACATTGTAAGCTTGACACAGGTTCCCGCAATTGCCTAGTGGTTCAAATAACACCGGCAAATGCGCCCATTTTACTAATTGTGAATTTCTACAATTCTTTTGAGAGAAACTCTGCAAATGAACATTTGTATAGTTTAAAATGTTTTCTAGAGTCATATAAAGATAAACAAAATACTCCTTATTCGGTTATAATTTTAAGGGATTTTAATATACATTTGTGCCCGAAAGATTGCCATGTCGTTGATAGTCTTGGCCCCGAGATTTGCTAAAATTTGCACTTTGAGCATACACAGCAAGGCGGGTTACTAGAGGAAATTCTGGCTGATCGTGATCTTTTATGCCCAAGTACTAATAATGCCAAGGACTGTATCCCCTCTTTTAAGGGAAGAGGTGTAAACTCACAATTGATTATATTTTTATTACAGCAAGCTTGTTACCCCAGGTCGCATCGTACGCAGTTAAATGGTCTCCTTTTAGCGATCACAACTCCATACAGCTAAGGTTGGGCTAGGGTACTCAGGAAATCATACTGCTAGGGGTGGGTGCCACGAGAGATAATGTAAAGTTAAAAGACCAGGGTCGTAGGCTCAAATGGTGCAAGGTAGTCCCGGAACAGTTCCTCAGTGATTTATTAGAAATTTCCAGGGACGATATTGATATTAGATCTTGCCTAGATAGTACAAACAAGGAGGAAGCAATCTTAATAGCCTATGACCGGATCTGTCAACTGGTGGCTAGCGCTCTGACAAAGCCCACCAGGAAAAACAAGAAGGGGGGGCGAGACGTGGTTTGATCATAACTGCACAGATGCCCACCAAAACTTGCTTTATACATTGAAGCAAGTCTCCCAAGATAAGGCTCAAATAGTCATACTTAGGAAAAAATATAATCAAAGGTTAAAAAGTCGTAAGATGGAAATTAAAAACGAAGCCTGGAATGACCTACAGTCAGTAGATGTTATCAGAAATAGTACTAGGTTTTGGGAGTTTGTCAACATGCCATTTTTTACGATGATAGCAACTACCCATTGGATTGCACTATACCTGACGATCAGTGGTTCAGCCATTTTAAACATATATATGGTGACCAGGTCGATACGGTCACTTCATCCCCTCTGCCTTCAGATGAGGGAAAATACACCTTGGTTTTTAATGAAGATGAAGTAAGTGAGGCTATAATACAAATAACAAGCACCAAAGCCCCTGCACCCGATGGTGTCCCAGCCGATCTTTATCATTTAAATGTGACACTATGGTCCAATTAAATGGCACATGTTTTTAATGTGGCCTGTTTGCATGGTCTGCCGAGGTCTTGGTCACAATCTATTATTATTATACCAGTTTTTAAGAAGGGGCAGAGAGAGGATCTACGATGTTATAGGCCCATATCGCTGATTGATTCAGCAGTAAAAGTAATGGGGAGAGTGATCCTTAAAAAACTAATGGACTGGTTAGATGAGCACAAGGTTTTGTCAAACTTACAGTATGGGTTCAGGAAAGGCAGGGGTACGACAGATCAGTGCCTAAATTTACATGTGATAGCGGGGAAATATATTACCACTAAGAAGGGGACACTACATTTGGTCTTTATGGAAATGTCCTCGGCTTTTGACTGAGTAAACAGATCCAAACTATGGGTATTATTAACTAACATAGGAATTGACTGCAATATCACTAACTTTCTGTCTGACCTGCATAGGGACCTTTCTGCCACGGTGAGATATGACCAGAGGGGCAATTGTACAAAGTATATTTGTATAACAAGAGGAGTTAGACAGGGATGTATCTTAGCTCCCCTATTGTTTACATTATACAATAACAATGTAGACTCGTCCCTGTCTACAGCCTGTAAAGATAATCCCAGTGCGGGGGTTGGTCAATTCCCATGCTCCTATACATGGATGACGCTGTATTACTAGCACGGACAGCGATTGGGCTTCAGTGTCTCCTAAACTCTTTTTCTGATTTTATGAGATCATTAGACCTCAGTGTCAATTTCTCTAAATCACACACAATGGTTATGTGCCCAAGATCAAAAAGATCTAAAACTCATTTCTGTGAAGGAAATGAAATCACAAGGGTAACCTCTTTTTCCTATCTAGGGGTACTGTTCAATGAAAGGGGTACTTGGGCACAGCAAAAAAAGCAAAAAGAAATGCCATGGTGAGAGCGACAGTAGCTGTCCATGGTTTTGCAAGTAGGCTAAGGGCCAAACCCATTCAAGTGATGTTAAACATATATAGAGCCAAGTTTACCGCTATTGCTAAATATGGTTCTGATATTTGGGGCTATAAGGAGGCTGAAGAACTCCAAATAGTGGAGAATAAGTTTTTTAGAAACTTACTATCGGTCCCGCAATCAACGCTTTCTTATATCTTTCATCACGAACTAGGTGTTGGTTTTGTATCTGATCTGATTGGTATGGCCCCACTCTTGCGGTGGATTATTATTTGGACCAACCCAGAACTGGAGCTGAAGCGCAAGATCGTTCGGGATTGCTTATCTTTAGATAAAGCAAGTAGCATCCCTGACTAGGATATATTAAGAGCTTGACAATGAAATTAGGGCGGCCTGCATTATTTGACTCCCCCGACAGGCTAGTGAGAGAGGACCTGTTGTGGGTGAAAAAACATTTTATATGTATGATGCAAGTAGAGGCTAGAGAGCGCCTGAAACCCACAGTAAGAGCATATATTCTATTGAAAACATCTCCAGCATTTGAACTGTACCCACATGAAATAACAAAGCCCTACCACCGCATCCTCTTACAAAATTTAGACTTAACCTTTTGCACTTTGTTTTGGCAGAACCACAGGGGTGGTGTAAGATGGAAGATTTGGGCCCTTGCTCTTGTGATAATTTCTCCACCCAGAACACTTTGCACTTCATAATGTTTTGCGATCATTATCATCATATTCTCAAACGTTTTTTAATACCAATATTGGAAAATAAAGGTTTTATGCAGGCTAGGCCTGCATTAATATATTTACAGATGTTAAATAACCCATGGGAATGTTTTAATATTGCCAGCTTTTTAGTGTTTCTGAAGTGGTTTCGAGTTGGTTCTTATACAGTAATGATGGCTAATGATTTTATTTTGAGGATTTTGGTATATAGGATCATGTCTCAAAAGAAATATGTAGACACACAACCCTTTGTAATGACGGCAAATGATTTTTATTCTGATGTTTTTGGGGCTTAAGATTATGTTCCTAATGAAATATGTATATGTTTTTAATGTTTCTCCTACATTTTTATATAGTATACTTTTATGGTTTTAAAAATTAACCGAATAAAGTGATTTTGGCTGACTGACAGGTTTGTTGGGGAGACCTGATTAGTAAAAGAGGTTTGAGATAATGCAAATGAGCAGTGGAGGAGGGAAGAGTCTAGAAAGGGTTATTTTGGGGTCATAGTAGTAGAATGGGGTTTGGGATGAGTCAGAGAGTGGAGGTGGAGGATATTTTGAGAGCGGTATAGGGTGAGATATAGGGTATTGCATTGACTAAAAGTGAAGGTTTGCTAAGATTTTTGTCAGCTCATCCATCCTACCTTTGCAGAATCTTTCTACTACAATTTAAACTTTGCATCCTCTATGAAGATTGCGAGGTCTGCAAAGTTTTGCCAATAAATCTTCACAAAATTTGTGGTAGGAAAACCACACAACTTTGCAGACCCTTACTAGTATAAATGTTGTGATACATATGTAAAATTATTGCGAAATGGTCTACCCGGTATGGCATTAGTGTGAGTGTAGACTTTGACCCTCATTGTGAGTGGCTAGATAATTATGAAAATCGGAATTATAATTTTTGCCGGAATACTAAAGCTCTGTGATGTTTCAATCAGACATTTGAACTGCTACAAGTAGACAAAGTTGACACCGTAAGTATGATTTCCCCATGTTATCGCCCAAGAATTCATAATTAATATTATCTCCTTGGCTCCAAATTACTGGGACTCCTGGTGATCCAGCAGAAGCAGTTTTTTTCTCTTCTCATCCACTGGACTGACCCACAAATTTTATTAATTTTTATCTTCCTTTGAAATCTTACTCTAAGCTCTGTTTCTGTACATTACCACAGAGGCATTGGTCCTCTGAGGAATCTTTTATCATCGCAATGAAGGGTGAAAATTCAGGATTTCCAAATCGTTAGCCACCCAATGAGGACCATTAATTGGAGGCAAACTCACATTTTCTAAATAGGATTCAAATACACTACTCTCAAGATCATGCTTTAAAAATAAAGTATTGCAGCTGGAAGACCCGAACTCCTGAAGATGTTTAGTCTAACCAATCTAACCAGGAAAACGCAAACCAAAAGCTCTGCAGTCGCAACACAAAATAAAAGCAGTAGGACTTGGTGACCTGAAAATAACCTATGACTATCCCTGTTATGCATTTGAAATCAAATATAGTAAGCACAGTATTAACAAAAGAACATCAAGACACAATTGCAGATTCAGGCAATTTAGATAATTTGGTTATTATATTAAAGATCCAAAATCAATGCATACAAGCAACATTTTGAGTAGTTCAGTTAAGAATCCAATAGCACGTAGTATAAAACCACACATTTAGACAAAGTATTCTTAAGAAGATGGCTTCAAAATATTCTAAAGAGGATGGTTTAGCATTACAGGGTACCACTACAAATGAAGGCAGGAGAATGGTTCAAAGAAAATTATTTCAGAACGGGACAAAGGGGTAAAGTTAAAGTCCACTACGGAACAGTCCATGGGCATAGACAAAGGGAATGGAGCAAAATCAGGAAAGTTCACATCTGGGGGCATATTTACAAGCCCCTATCACCACCGAAGCATCACTTTTTTTGATGCTCTGGTGGCGTAATGCCATTTTCTATATGTACAAGGTGGTGGTAAGTCACTTAGCGTAGCTTAACGCCACTTTGTATATATGCCCCTTTTCCGCTGCAGTTCTCTGCGGCAAAGGGGCGTGCAATGGGTGTTGCTATGGGCATTCCACCACAACACCCATTGCTTTTTATGCTGCCCCAGATTTACAAGGAGGTGTAAATATGTGGAAGCACCAAAACCTAATGCCTTGCAAGAACAGGCATTAGAATGGCGCACAAGAAGAAATGCTTTTATTCCTCCTCGTTTTTTTTTCTTTGTGTGTTGCATTTCAGCGTTGTGATTGGCTATCGGGAGCCTCCAAGCTGGGTGCTTCCTGTATCCTGCTGCAGGACCGGAGCAATAAGAAGAGGATGGAGGAGAGGCGGCAGCCGTCGGCCATCACAGGTAAAGGGTTTAAAAAAAAAAAATCACCCCTCCCCCCCCTACTCCCACCCCACCACCCAAGTCCGGTAGAAGCCGCTACTGATCTAAATCAGTAAATATGTTGTGCAAACAATAATCAGATTTTGAGCGCTATCAGGTCCTTCTCTGATGGTGAGTCAAGTCATCAAAATCTTCCACACCAGAGTTGTCAAACCACACAGGTTTGATGTTTTTAACCCAGCGGCGGATGGTGCCAAATGAAAGGGGTGGGGGTGTAAAAGTTTGGTATGACTTTTATGTAGTGAGTGACGCAAGCAAGCTTAATGGATAAACGTGGGGTCCAGGCTGGGTCCTCCTCCAGAGAAAACATTGAAAATAGATTGGCAAATGGTTTATTTTAAAACAAATTAATTTAGTGATAAAGCAGGGTTTCTAAAGCAGTGGGAGTCTTGCAATATTAAACACATTATAAACTGCCCTATATCTTACTGCATTAATATGTTCAACAGTTACTATAATGTGCAAATTGTACAATGCAACTACTTTAGACTTAAAGTGTGTGCTTGCCCAGTGCCTTGCACTAAATACAGCATCAACTTTGGAAGAAAATGCTCTAACCAGACTTCAGGATGGACCCACAGCTGCTGACTGCAATCAGTCATATAGAAATATGTGAAGACAGGTTTTTAAGTGGGATGGAAAATGTGGGGAACATGTATAATACATTCCTGTGATTCCCATAGTGTGCTACGCGACCGGTATTTTGGTTTCTCTCTCAGATGCAAGCGCATCCAGATATATAACACAACAACTGACCTACATCTAAAACCTGTCCGTACTATTGGCTTTGACAATTCTTTTGGCTGTTTAAGATAAATGAGTAACAACAAGGATTTGTTTTAAATAATTAACTTTTAAAATGTTTCAATACTGAAATTTCAATAGCATAGAGGCCTGTGGAAGGAGATCTGGCCTTCAGTTATGTGCACTTTATGTTAGATATGTATTCCTTTTTCTCTGCACATCTCTTCCATCTGCACATCTTTAACCACCTCTCTTTCCTCTTCAGCACCCTCTTTTCACTCTTCCCTGAATGCACTTCCTCGCATCTCCCTCACTTCACCACTTCCAAACATACACTGTACTAACTCACTTTTAAGCAATTTATTTCCTTTTGCTTTTGCCCTGTAAATATTTTGCTATCTGTGCACCCCCTTCACTCACATTTCCACATAATTGCAATTGTAACTGGAATACATGACCATTGTTCTGTGTGCTCTGCAAAGAGGCCAACCCACTGACAGACACTTTGCTTCGGCTTCAGTGTCAGCATCAAAGCTCTCAATCAAAGCCCCTCATAAACACTTGGCATGCCTCAAAGTATGCACGTAAAAACAATACAGAAACACAATGTAATTAAATAGCTACCTCTTGTGGAAGGCAAGATTAAGTAAAACGTGAATTAAGAGCGGGACTAAAACGCTGACATAAATCAATCCACGTTTTTGGCATTGGTGTTGTTAAGGGCATGCAGATAGGGTCAATTTTAATGTCCTACAACAGATTACTGTCTACTGTAAGCACATATCTCTCACTTTGCGCTTGACTCAGATATTTGGATCAAGTTCACAAAGGAACACGAACCCTGGCCTGCTTGTCTTTTGGATCAATTTCGCGGGGGAACAAATACAGCAGCTCTACTTCTAAAGGGGCCAGTGATGTGCAGGCAGGGCCTGGGTTGTCACAGTGGGGGAGGTTTAGCGTGGTGGGTCTCATCACAATATACATGACAGAAGATTGGCATTCCAACACTTACCATTACCAAGAACAAGAAAGCAAAACGCACATGCTTGCATCCACTCCTACGTGCGACAAATAGGAAAGGGTGGAATCTAGGCCTGTGAATGACGGACAGTTGCTCTCACGCAGGGTCAGAGACTCCAATGCCCGAAACTGTGGCACTGTAAGCGTCACTGGCCTGTAGTGAACACTGCCATAGACTACAATGGCAATTAAATGCTTTAGAACAGTAAGCCATGCGTTGTGAGTCACAGTTCAGAAAGTTGATTAACTGCCTGGCTTCCGTCTCCTGCTTCATAGCGAGGCAGGGCAGGCAGCCTGGGACAGACAGCCCAGACTTAAATACATTGATTTGTTTAGAGATAAGATCGTATCACTAAATAAATCGATCTATTTAATATTTGTACAGAAATGTGTACTAATTTCAGGAGGCTCAGCCCTAGGGTCCTGTTGAAGAAACAGCCCCTTTTTTAACCTCTTTCTCCTACTCTCCTCTATAATTTTTATTTTGTCATAGTATTCCTAATGTGCAACAAAGACCCAGAGTGTTCTTTGCGCTGGCTAATAAGGCCACAAAGAACAGAAGTGAAAAAGAAATGGAAACTAGAAAGTGTTGGAAAGCCAAGTAGCTCAGTAGATTGGTAGCCCCCACTATGGAGGGCGAAGTAAATTTGTTGAAACTTTTGTGCTCAAAGAGAGATATGGAAGGCCTGTCATTGCAAATAGGGGAGATGGAAGCAGAACATTTATTAAATATTGCCTCCACCTTTTGCAGAAAAAAATGTGGCCAAAGACATACAGAAGAACTGGCTGACAGAACAGAGATTTTGAGAGGAATTATTAGTCAGTATAGTGACGGTTTGAAATAGTTCCCTTGTGGAGATTTTGACTTCTTCTATTTTCCTTGTGACATAGTTGGCCTTTACTTTGGTAATAAGGGTTTTGTAGCTGGCAATGCATAGCTTGCATTTGGATTTTTCCTCCTCACTATAGTTAGTCCTCCATCTTTTCTCTTGTCTACGACAGCTTTATTTAAGCACTCTAAGCTCAGCAGTAAACCAAGGGGCTGAAACGTTGTTCTGTTTAGTTATTGACTTTTTTCTGGGACTAGGAGGCTTTCTGTCGTGTCTAGCCAATCAGTGTATCAAGCAACAGCAACATCAGGATCAAGGGAGAGCTGAGGTAACAAATCATTAAGTACTTTGGAGAAAAAGTCTGCTTGGATGTTGTGCCAGGCATGAACGGAAATAGTAGTAGATTTTCTTTTGAAATTGGACCTGGGATGTGAGATAACGAGGTCAGATACAACTGCACAATGATCTGACCAGACTAATGAAAGGGTTTTGGCATTGCTTAAAGAGCTATTATTTGTAAAAATCCCATCAAGAGTGTGCCCAGCCTGGTGGGTAGGCCCAACAAAAGTTTGGGAAAGACCAAGCCTGGTCATGGTCTGAAGGAGAACTGAAGTATCATTATCATGGTGAGCTTCTAGGTGAAAATTGAAATCACCTAAGACCGTAAAATCTTCTGACAGAATATGTTCCTCAAGGAGGTGCTCAATTTCCTGCGCGAAGGCTTGTCTTGGGCCGGGAGGACGGTAAATTAACATGCCTTTAAATGTTTAGATTTTCGACACTTCTATGTTGAAGGAGATAGTTTCACAGAGCTGTGAGGGGGCCGGCTTGTAGTTGACCACCAGGCCAGCTTTATTTACTATCACTAAGCCCCCTCCTCACTTGAGTGCCCTGTGTTGTCTGGTGATGGCAAAACCTTTGGGTACTGCTGCAAGCAAGTCCAGGTTATAGGCAGGGTCTGCCCAAGTTTCGGTTCGAAGTGCCAAATCGAGTTTGGTGGAGTCCATAAACAGAAGGAATTTGGTATTGTGTTTGATTAAACATCTGGTGTTAATGAACGCGCTGGAGATGGTGCGTTTGTCGCTAACGGCCTCAGGATGCTTGCTATGTGTCTGTGCATGTCTTATGGCAGCTGCATATAACAGAGATGGAGCAAGAAGCTTAGTTGCGAGTACTCGTGAACCATAGCTATTGCAGGTATGCAGTGCATCGGTCATCATGGCATCGTAATCTGGTGTTAGACAGTTAGGGTGACCATCTCTTCACGGGAGTATCGTCGTGACCAGGGGTCTGACTTTGAACAGGCAGGATGATGGGCGCTAGACTCTGTCTGGGTCTGGACAGATGCAGACGGAGTATCCTTTGGCATGCCTTCGGTGCACCAGCGGTGTACCCGCTTTGTAGACGCGCTGTACAATGCTTGAAATAACCCACCACCTCAGGGGGGGCATGGCAGGGTGTGTGGCTTGCGTTCTCTGCAGCATGTCAAATATGAAATGAATGGGCAAATCAGGGGTTAAAACCGGTGTCCAGCAATCCCTGTATTCAGTTGCAGACTCCCCTGCAAACTGAGTACTACTAGTGAACTGAAAACAAACAAAAATAACAGAGAGGAAGCAAAAACATAAAATCAATAAAAAAATAAGGACTCAGGCTTGGTATTGCAGCGCAACATAGCAGGGAGCTTGGCTCCTCCCCGAGAGAATGGCGGTACAGCTACCTACAAGGAAAACTAACGGTAATCTTCATAGCCTCAAGAGCAGCGCGGACGTGCTGTGCAAGGCTTGAAATAGACTGCCACTCCAGGGGGTACATAGCTGGTGGTGTGGCTTGCATGTTCTGCAGCACATCATGCATGAAATGAATAGGCAAATTATAGATTAAGGGCCAGATGTATGACCGTTTTTGCATGCTCAAACGGGTTTGCGAACCCGTTTGCACATGCAAAAACAGCATGGGCCATGTACAAAACCTATTTTGCTAGTCGCAATTTTTTGCAACTCGCAAAATAGTGGTTTGCGACTCACTATTAGGAAGGGGCGTTCCCTTCCTAATAGCGAGCGCAACCCCATGTATGAATGTTTTGCGTGCACAATTGCGGTCGCAAAACACTCGCAAATTACCACCCTCTTCAAGAGGGTGGTAATGCACTCGCAAAAGGAAGGGGTCCCGTGGGGACCCCTTCCCCTTGCAAATGCAGGGGAAAATATTTTTTAAGGGCTGGCAGTGGTCCCAGGGACCACTACCTGCCCTTAAAAAATTAAACAAAAACGTTTCAATTTTTTTTTTAAATGCATCCCGTTTTCCGTTAAGGAAAATGGGCTGCATTAAAAAAAACAACAGCTTTATTTAAAAGCAGTCCCAGACATGGTGGTCTGCTGAGCCCAGCAGGCCACCATACCTGGGAGGGCCTGCCATTCCCAATAGGGTCGCAAATTGCGAGAGGCTCATTAATATTCATGAGCCTCTCAATTTGCGACCCCATTGGGAATCGCAAACAGTGTGAAATACACTGTTGTACATAGGAAATAGCGCCTCGCAAAGTGCGAGTCGCAAAAAACTCGCAATTTGCGAGGCGCTATTTTCTTGGTTGTACATCTGGCCCTAAAACCGGCTCCAGCAATCTCTGTATTGAGTTGCAGGGTCCCCTGCAAACTGAGTACTACTGGCAAAGCCAAAAACAAACTACAATAACAAGGAGTAAGCAAAATGATAAAATCAATAAAAATGAAGGAATCAGCCTTCATATTGCAATGCAACATAGCAGGGAGTCAGGCACCTCCCCAAGAGAATGGCAGTACAGCTGCCTACAAGGAAAACAAATCATAGTCTTCAGAGCCTCAAGAGGATTTAAATTGTTCATCCTGTATTTCAAGATCAGATCTCGCTCTTTTCACTTCTTGTTTGTTCTTTTGATACCTACAGAATTTGATAGATAATATCATCAGCATTATGCACAAAGAGATAGCAACTAATGGTCTCAATATTGAAATCACTAATCCATTTCCCAAGTTACCCACCCAGTTGCTAAATTGAGAATGCTTTACCTATCCCTTCCCAGACACCATCTGCTTTTAACGTTCAAGTCCCTGTTTAAGCCAGTAACGTTTTTTATATAACTTTCTAAGTCTCTGCTTTTATCCGGTATATAGCTGCAACAATGTTGGACCTTCAATAATCTACAGAGACTGCCCTCATTCGCAAGAAGGATATCAAGGGCATGTCTGTATCACCATAGATCTCATTAAATCATTTATACATCTACAAGAGAAAATCCTCCAGTGGTACTAGTGGCTAATTTATCAACTATAGTAGAAAGCTTTCAAATTTTTGTGAGTTTAGTGCTACACCTACAGAAGGTATTAAAGCTCATCTACTATTTCACTTGCACTCACACCTCTCTTCGTTCTTCCATTTTCTCCTTCTAATTCTTTTTCAATTTGTTTTGTCATTTTTTGGAAAAAATATTCCCATACTAGAACTTCCATAACGCCGTTTTGGTAGTTTAAAAAAGCATTCTTTCCAAAAATATAATACACTCCAGGAAAGACCGGATCAACTCCTTCCAAGTATCTTCCCCAGTTCTCATGAACATCAAATGTATGATCACATTCACTAAGACCTACAAATTTTCTGTTAATATTTGATCCTTTTCTATATATACAAAGTTTTCCCTTATGTAGCCAGTCTGGTGCTAATGTAGCCACTCCCTCTATTATTCAATTTTGTTCTTGTGGTAATTTCCAATTAGTTAGTTTTGAATTTTCATTAGTATTAATTGTAGCATTATCTCATCTGCTTTCTACTAAATCTATACATTTCTTTTCAGCTCCCCCTATTTTACATGTTAGGTTACTTCTATGTGCAGAAGCCATATCCAAAGATTGTGTCGGTCTAAATAGATAGCCCATAGTCTCAGCTAATAATGCTCTAGGATCTGGGTTTAAGCGTTTTAGCACAGGAAGCTCAGAAAAGATCAGATCTTGATTTGAATAGTAATATTGCAAATGATCAGTACCATAAAAAAACTAGTTAAAACACTGTAAGAAATTCCATATGTTAATGGCAAACTGTGGTAAGTGACACCTTTGGCAACTGATGAAGGTATTTGCATACATACGTAGCAATCACCAGCATCCATTGTATTGATATTCTCTTTAAGCAGGCTTGAGTACACATTCATCAAAAAATTGGCATTTGAAAGATCATGATGTAAATAATTGTCCTTCCAAGCAATAGAATCAGTGTTATTAATTCACGCAGTATCAGAAGAAGTTGTAAGTTTAAAATCTTCTTTGGGTACATAGTGTGGCTAATTCAGAATAATTAGCAATACAAGTAATAACAAAGCCAGTAACAGAAAAGATTCCAGTATAAACACGTTTGCATCTAGGAGAGATTTCAATGTTAGGTCTCTTGGCTTCTCGCAATTAAGATAGTTTAATTAAAGAAAAATCAAAAATAGCAGCAAGTGGTTTGAGCAGTTCAGCAAAGTTCGGCACAAAAATATCAAGGCGCAGTTCACTGGTTCCGTTCAATATGGAACACGCAGATCAGCTTCGTTGATGAGTATATTCAGGATAAATTGCGTCTGTTCTTCAAGTGGTACACCAAGGTGGAAATTCAAATCCACAACAAAGTTTGTTTCAAGGAGATTCAGGTAGATTCATAAAGTTAAAGTAAAAGGCAAAAAACTTTTGCTTCCATTCATTTGCGGCAGATAAGTCCATTCAGGAAATGAGTACTTTGGATTGAGTACTCTCGCTCTTTTTGATCTCCTTACTGCTGTTTGCTCATAATCAGTGTCACTCTGATAAGATTGCAGAACTTTCAGGAATAGTTGATGGTACTCATCCTGTCATCAGGCAGCTTCTCAAGATCTCACCTCTTTGGGGCCAACGATATCCGGATACAATTTCCTTTTGTGATCTACTAAGCCCTTTGTTAGGATCTGTACCTCTCGTGCTCAACTCCATTGGCTGAGACCCTTTGGTACAGACAATAGTTGACTCTCACAGACCCCCTTCAGGCCAAATGAGTGCTGTCCCAGCTGTTTGTTGGTCCCCAACAGCTTGACCTACCTGCTCCCTCTGTCTCACTTAAAACCATCGGCACATCAGGAACGGGTGCTGTTGTTTCATCAAGGGGTGCGAGTGTGGGCTGCATGTACCCAGTTCGGAAGACCTCCGCACTTCACAGCAGTGTTGTTTACCAGGATCACCTGGCAAGGACCTCTCCAGTGGGGTTCCAAGCAAGATTTTCACACGTGCTTCTTCACCATTAGTCACCAGGACTGAGGTCATGGCACTGCTCATGTAAGGGCAGTTTTTCCAACTTAGTGAGACACAGAATGTACCACATACGCCAAACCTTTGCAATAGTCAAGGATCAGATCATCTGTTATGTTTACAAGAGCATTTTCAGGAGCAGCTAGCTGTCTCATCACTCTGCCCAGTATAACTTTGTTGGGTAATGTTAGAAATGGGGTCTCTAGTTGGCAGTGGTTTGTACCCTGTCCAAGTAGGGACCCTTAATCTAGCCAGGATAAAGGAGTCACACAGCTAAGATAACCCCTGCTCACCCCCTTGGTAGCTTGGCTCAAGCAGTCAGGTTTATCTCAGAGGCAATGTGTAAAGCATTTGTACATATACACACAGTAACACAGTGAAAGCACTACAAAATGAGTCTAGCCCAGTTTAGAAAAGTAGCCAATATTTATCTGAATCAAACAAGACCAAAACAACAAAATTCCAACATACACAAGTAAAGAAATAACTTTTTCAAAGGTTGAGCAGATGTAGTCCATAGAAAGCTATGGATGCCTCACCTTTAGCACAAAGTATTTGGGATGCATCAAAATTCAAAGACAAAAGCAGGCGCAGGGGAGGTGAGGTGTCTGAAAAATAAAGCGATGCATCGGTTTCTTACTCCCAGGGGAGGTGATGCGTTGGTCCCTTTCTCCTAGGGGGAGGTGATGCCTCGGTTCCGTACTGGAAGGGGAGGTGATGCGTTGCTTTCCGGACAAGCAGCCTTGGTTCCTTACTGCTGGGCGATGTCAATGAAGAGACAGCGTAGAAATATGATGCGTTGAAAATCTAGGTGCGCTGTGCCGATGCGGTGGTGGTGAAATAGGCGATGAGTCGATTTCACAGCCGCGAAGCTGGTGATGTGTCGATTCTTCAGCCGCAAAGCAGGGCCTGGGTCGGAGTCTGAGCGGGTGGCACGGACGTCGGTGACACAGTGCTCAGGACTCAGGATTTTTCAGGTGCTGTATCGATTCTTCGGCCACACGGTGGTGATGCATCGATTTTTCAGCAGCATGGAGGTGCTGTGTCGAGAAAATGGGCGCTGAGAGCCGATGCATGGAATTTCTCACCAGTTTGCACTTCCAAGGCCCCAGAAACTGGACAAATCTCTATCTGCTACCAATGGGAAATCATACTTAAAAGATATTTCAAGGCCATACCCATGTTACCCTATGGAAGAGATAGTCCTTGCAATAGTGAAAAACTAAATTAGCAGTATTTCACTATCAAGACATGTAAAACACAACAGTACATGCCCTACCTTTTAAATACACTGCACCCTACCCATGAGGCTGCCTTGGGCCTACCTTAGGGGTGACTTACATGTAGTAAAAGGGAAGGAGCACTTGCACCTTATCACTGGTCAGCAGAGGTAAACTGCACAGAGTCCAAAAAACAGCAAATACGAAATACAGCACACAGTCAAAAAACCAGGAGACCAGCAGCAAAAAGACAGGGGAAATCACGTCAACGATGCCAGGCCTGACACATGTCCCACCCAGCTGAAAGTGGGGAGAACTACCCAACTCCTTGGGAGTTCTCTTCACTAAAGTGGAAGAACCTGGACAGACCATCAGCATTGGCAAATTTTGTGCCAGGACAGTGTTCAACCATAAAGTTCATTCCCTGCATGGAGATGGACCACCTCAACAGTTTTGGGTTCCACTCCTCATTTGCATCAACCATCTGAGGGGTCCGTGCTCTGTGTGAACCTGGAAGTGAGTACCAAACAATTAGGGTCTTAGCTTCTTCAGCGCCCAGACCACAGCAAAAGCTTCCTTTTCAATGACGCTCCACCTCTGCTCCCGGGCAAGTAACCTTGTACTAATGAAGGCTACGGGTTGATCTAGGCACTCTTCATTCAGCTGTGAAAGCACGGCTCCCACACCATGCTCTGAGGCATCAGTCTGCACAACAAACTCCTTGGAGAAGTCAGGAGCCTTGAGCATAAGCGCTGTGCACACGGCCTCCTGCAGGGTATCAAAAGCAGTCTGGCATGCCTCTGGCCAGATCACCTGATATGGCTGCTTCCTTGAAGTCAGCTCTGTCAAGGGGGCAACATTGGTGCCAAACCCCTTGACAAATCTGTGGCAGAATCTGGTGAGGCCTAAGAAGGTCCTCACCTCTGTCTGGGTCTCGGGGGGTGCCCAAGCCAGAATGGCATCAATCTTGGGTTGTACTGGTGCCACCTGGTTGCTTCCTACCTCGTGTCCCAAGTACACCGCAGACCCCTGCTCTATCTGCCACACACTGGCCTTGATAGTGAGACCTGTGCTCTGCAGAGCCTTCAGCATCGCCTGGAGGTGGTATAGGTGGTCCTCCCAACTTGAGCTGAAAAGCGCAATGTTGTCTAGGTAGGTGGCACTGAAGTTCTCCAATCCAGCCGGGGCCTGGTTAACCAGCCTCTGCAATGTGGCAGAGTTGTTCTTCAACCAAAAAGTCATGACCCAGAACCGGTAGTGCCCTTCTGGTGTCGAGAACGCTGATCTTTCTTGTGCCCCCTTGGCCAAAGCAATTTGCCAGTACAATCTGCCAGTACCCAGACGTTAAATCAAACATACTGAGGAACTTTGCAGCTCCCAGACGATCAATGAGTTCATCAGCTTCGGGAATGGGGTGTGCGTCAATCTTAGTGATGCACTGAGTCCACGGTGGTCCACACAGATCAGCAGTTCAGGGGAGACACCGGGCGGGGCAGTCTATGATACCAAGGCCACTGGGCTGGACCAAGGAGGGTTAAATCACCCCAAAGGCTTGCGCATTGGAAACCCCTTCCTTAATGCTAGCCTTCACTCAGTCAGCCAGCCTGTAAATCTTGTGCTACACAGGTGGACTATACCTAGGATCAATGTCATGAGTACACCAATGGGTGACTTCTAGGATGTGTGAAAATAGAGTGGCAAACTGTCCCAGCATCTGGCTACAGTCACTCTGCTGCTCTAGTGTCAGTGTGGAGGAGAGGATCAACCCCTCCACTGACCCATCCTGCTCTTGAGCAGATAGGAAGTCAGGGAGAGGTTCACTCTCCTCTTCTGACACATCATAAGTAGCTAAAAGCTTGTCTTGTAGAGTGCAAGGCTCTACAGGCTCCATCAACCACACCTTTTGACCAGGCTGAAACTCAGCCAGAGTGGTATTCTGGTCATACCAGCATTTCATGTCCTCCTGGCTACCTTCTAGGTTCTCTAGGGTAAGTTTCATGAAGCGCTCTGTCTGGTTCCCGAGGGCCAGCATGTAACTGAATACACCCTGTGGTCGCTCGCTAAAAGCTTGCTCTCAGCCCTCCTTCACCAAACTGAGAGGTCCTCTCACAGGGTACCATACAGAAGCTCAAAAGGGCGGAAGCCAACCCCCTTCTGCAGTACCTCCCCTTAAGCAAAGAGAAGGCACGGCAAGAGGACATGCCACTTACACCTCATGGGTTCCAACAGCCCCCCCCAATCATGCCCTTCAGGGTTTGACGAATCTCTTAATCAATCAATTGCCCTGGGGGTAGTAAGGCGTGATGAATTTGTATTCACTCCACACTCCTTCCACATGGCCTTCATGTACAGCGACATGAAGTTGGCCCCCCGGTCAGATACCACCTCCTTGGGGAAACCCATGCAGGTAAAGAGCCCCATTAGTGCCCGGGCCACGACAGACTCCGTCACTGTCCTCATGCGATAGCTTTCTGGGTACTGGGTGGCATGGTCCAGCAAGTAGGTTCCACAACTGTTGGGCAACATCGATGAAGAGACAGCATCGAAGTATGATGCGTCAAAAATCCAGATGCACTATGTCGATTCAGTAGTAGCGAAGCAGGCACAGTATCGATTGTACAGCGGCGAAGCAGGCGATGCATCGGTTCTTCAGCCGCAAAGTCAGAGAGGGTGCCACGGACTGTGGTGATTTTTCAGCCGCACAGCAGGCGCTGCATCGATTTTCTGGCCGCACAGCGGTGATGCCTCAATTTTTTAGCTGCATGCAGTGCTACGTTTATATATCAGCCACACAGTGCTGCTACATTGAGAAAATGGGCACTGAGAGTTGATGCATGGATGTTCTCACCAGTTTGCACTTCTAAGGGTCCAGAAACAGGATTTGGCACCACTGGGCAAGTCAGGGCTCTCAGCAGAAGAGCCCAGGCACTGGCAGGGGAAGTCTTCGATGGCCCTGAGACTTCTTAGCAGGAGGCAATCATGCACCAGCCCTTGGAGAACCTTGGAAAGCAGGATACAGGAAGCAAAGTCCCAGGACAGAAGCAGCAAGCAGCAGGCCAGCACAACAAAGCAAAAGGGAGAGTGGCAGTCCCTCCTACAGCATCCAGCTCTTCTTTCGGGCAGAATGTCCTCTGTCCAGAAGAGCTTTGATTTGAAAGTGTCAGAGTTCCAATCATTTTAACCCCTATCTGCCTTTGAAATAGGCACACTTCAAAGGAAAGTCTTTGTAGTGTACAAGACCCAGTCTTTCCCTGTCCTGGCTCCCGACACTACAGGGGTTGGAGACAGCTTTGTGTGAGGACAGGCAGACAGCCCTATTCAGGTGTCAGGGACAACTCCTCCCATCACTTTAGCTCAGAAAGGCCCATCAACCCAGAATTTAAAAACCAACTTACCCAAAATATATACTTTTAAATTGTGAATTCAGGGACCCCAAACTCCAAATCTCTATCTGCTCCCAATGGGAAATTATATTTAAAAGAGATATCAAGGCAATCCCTATGTTACCCTATGGGAGAGATAGTCCTGCAAATAGTAAAAAATGAAATGAACAATATTTCACTATCAGGACATGTAAAGTATGACTGTATATGTCCTACCTTTTAAATACACTGCCCTGTGCCCATAGGGCTGACTTAGGCCTACACTAGTGGTTTCTTACATGTAGTAAAAGGGAAGATTTCGGCCTGGCAAGTGGGTGCACATGCCAGGTTGAAATTGCAGTTTAAAACTGCAGACACAGACATTGCAGTGGCAGGTCTGCGACATGTTTGCAGAGTTACTCATGTGGGTGGCACGATCAGTGCTGCAGGGTCACTAGTAGCATTTGATTTACAGGCACATGGTGCAATTTACTAGAGACTTACTAGTAAATTAAATATGCCAATCTTGAATAAATCAATCACACATACAATTTACAACAAGGAGCACTTGCACATTAGCACTGGTCAGCAGTTGTAAAGTGCCCAAAGTCCTAAAACCAGCACGAACAAAATGCAGCACACAGTCAAAAAACCAGAAGGTCAGAAGCAAAAAGACAGGGGAACTCACGCCAAATGTGCCAGGTCTAACATGGGACAATCCTGTCCTCTTGTCAGTTGCCCTTCTCAAACTCATCAAGAGGCAAAGTATCAGGCCACTTCAAAGACACTGAAGAACACACATTTGGCAATCTGGATTTCAATGTGCCGTATATTTGCTCCACAAGTCCAGAAGCTTCTGTACGGAGCTTCTCAACCTGTAGTGCTGCATACAATATTTTCAGAACCTTATTATTAAAATGAGTTCCTCAATCTGACTCAAGAGAAGTCGGGAATCCAAACCATGGAATCAACTCTCTTAACAATAATTTGGCTACGGTTAAGCTATTGTTTCTTTGTGTTGGATAAACTTCTACCCATTTTGAGAAAATGTAAACTATGACTAGTACATATCTTAAACCATTGCAAAGCGGCATTAAAATGAATTCCATTTGCATTTGGTTGAAGGTACCTGCGAATGTCCCTATGTGACTCATGACAACTTGTGGTTTTCTTCCAGGATTGTGTTGTTGGCATACCATGCAACAGTGACACAGATTATCAGCAGTCAATCTGAATCTGGGATTAAACCACACTTGTTGAAAGAGGCGCATCATTGCATCTCTTCTTACATGTGCAGGTCCATGACAATGTCTAGCCATTGGTGACAAAAAGCCATCAGCTACTATCAGGCAATACAGGTCTGTCATCAGAGTAAACACAGACTTCATCCTCTCTTTTAGGTACATCCAGCTCACACCCAACCTTGCTGTTCAGTTTCTGTCACTTCTTCCTGCAATCTCCTAACCTAGTACCATGTATCTATAGCTGTTAACAACAAGTTGCAATTTGTGACGTCTGATGTGTCATCCAATAAATCTCCATTGAAAGTATCCGCATTTAATGCACAATACTTTGCAATCTCATCAGCATACATATTTCCAATGGTCACATAGTCAGAGCCTTGTCTGTGTGCTACGCACTTGGCAACTTCAATTTGGGCAGGCAATTGTAGGGACCGCAAAAGGTTCCCTACACCTTACCCATTTTGGGTTGGTGATCCGGAGGAAGTCTTGAACCCAGGCTGCAACCACAATTGCCTGAAGTCATGTACGACTTCAAAGCTGTACTGACTATCAGTGAAAATTGTAACTCTAAGATGTTGTGAAACGCTGCAAGCTCCCTTTAATGCGACCAATTCAGCAATTTTTGCAGAATACACTCCTCGCAACCATGACACTTCCACAACACCAGCAACCGTATACAAACGCATAAGCAGCTTTCAGATTTCCTTCACTGTCTTGCAAGCAGGAACCATCAACAAATAGCACATGATCAGATTGAGGCAATGGCTCATCTTGTATATCAGGACAGGGCTTGGTGCACAATTCAGTCACATCCAAACAATCATGTTCAACTTCATCAGTCATAGTCCCATTTCAAGGCAGTGGCAACAGAGCAGATGGATTCAAAATGTGCTCATTTTAAGGGTCATATTCTCTGCACCCAAAATAATCTGTTCATACTTGGAAGGCGACTATTGGTTAGATACTGTTTACAAGTATGTGTCAACAGTATCTCCACTGAATGGGGTACAAATACAGTCAGTGGGTGTCCCATGACTATACTCTCACACTGCTCAAGGCTCACACATGCAGATGCAACCGCTTTCACACATCCAGGCAATGCTGCGCCTACAGGTTCAAGAGTCGCTGAAAAGTAGGTGATGAGTCTGCAACTACTTCCATGCATTTGTGTCAATACTGAAAGAGCGCAGCCTACTCTTTCCCTCAGAATATTGTAAAGCATTTATTGCAATCAGGCGTTCCCAGTGCTGGTGCCCCAAAAAGGTATTCTCACAGCTCGGTGAAGGCAGTCACAACTGTCATCCCAAGGTATCAGATCAGACACGTCTTTGTGCGTGAACCTCTAGAGAGGTTTTGCTGTTAAGGAAAAATTCAAAATCTATTGCTGACAGTAGCCCACTATTCCTAAGAACATGTGGATTTCCTTTTGGGTTCACTGCGATTCTTTTCTGTGACACTTTCCTTGTTCCTAGGTACAGGACTTCAGTTTTTCAAAACTGTATCCTAGTTGGGGATACTTTATGTCCGTTTTCTGCAAAATGATTCAAAAGGGTAATAGTGTCAATTCTGCAAGTCTCTTTAATATTTAACGCCACGACCAGTTTGTCAATATACTGCACTAGTACTGAATGATTTGGCATTACCAGACACTCAAGATTCTTTTTGAGAATCTGAGTAAAGATCTAGGGGCTGTCCGTATACCCTTGTAGGACTCAGCATCATGCCAAAACAAGATTGCTAAAATAGAAAGCAAAAAGGAAATGGCTATCCTCATGAAGAGGAATAAAAAAGAAGGCTTGGCACAAGTCAATCACTGAAAACCATTTGGCTTCTCATGGAATTTGAAATAGTATCACAGCTGGATTGGGTACCATGGGATAACAATGGCATTTACCTTCTGCCAATCCTGCACAATACGATAATTTCCAATTGACTTCTGCAAGCCCAGAATGGGAGAGTTACATGGACTTCCCATTATCTCCTTTAGAATCCCTTGCTCAATCATTGAGTCACTCACAGGGGTAATTACGGCAATAGTATCTGTAGTCAAATTGTATTGTGGGATTCTTGGATATTCAGCATTTGGTTTAATGGTGATTCGGACTGGTTCAACAGCTTTGGCTAGTCTGATATCTTTACCTGTAAAGTCCCAGACTTTATGTAGTGCTGTGTCTCTTAGACAGTCCAATGGGCAAATCTTCTCTCATCAGGAGAGGGTACATTCCCACATCAGATTTCTGTCGGAACACTTTAACAACAACATCCTCATCATTGCTATGACATTCAACACCTCTTGGTGCGCAATAGGTGAAACAAGTTAGCTTACACAGCAAATCAAGTTCAAGCAGATTCACTGGACTTGAAGCACACACCGCAAATCACTGTTGATCCTCAATGGATCCTATTTTAACAGGAATTGCTTCAGAAATTGGGGTGGACAAATTTGTATTAGTAATTCCTGCAACTTGAATACTTTCTCCTAAGAGGGGTTAGAAAACCCTTTACTATAAGATGTTGTCGACAACATCTGATGACAAACACCACAAACTGCAGGTAACTTACTCAGTCTTCTACACTGAGACTAATATGTAGGTAAATATCTTGCGATCTTAGGCCACGACAAACCCATTTACAACTTCAACTTCTTTGCATTAAGTGCCACAATCACATATGGACTTTAACCATTTCTCAACCCTGCTCAGCAACACATAGATATTTAAAAATTCCGCTATCTTAAGCCAAAGCAATTGCAACGTGCATTCCATTAATATTCACACTCTTTTGCTGCTACTCTTTGTCGAGATTCCATCAGTACTCTATCAATCCTTTTGCCGAACCATGAACTTTTGGACTTTTTGGACTTGGACAGGGGTATCTATTTTAGCATCCTAAAACCTCTCTTCACTAGACTAAACCATAGCTTGGTGTAGTGCTGGAGGCACTCTTGTGGTCTGACACCACGTGATGACCTTTGACTACCATCATTTTAATTGACTTTGGTGTGTTATTTTATCCTAGCCTGAATGTACGACGTCCTGCATATGCCTTGTTTCTCTTGAAGATTTCTTCTTGTAGTTTTGAAGTGGGAGCTGTCACAGTAGATCAGCTTGCCAAGAACAGAACGTGTGGGATGTGCATTTGAAAGCATGAGAGAGAGAGAGGTGTGGAATGTACTTTTTGGTCTCGAAGTGCAGTGTTATGAGCAGTGGGGCACAAATGTGCACTGTGTTGTACATTGAGAGATGAAGTATGTGATGCTATAAGCAGTGGTGCACAAATGTGCACTGTTTTGTACATTGAGAGATGAAGTGTGTGCTACTATAAGCAGTGGTGCACAAATGTGCATTATGTTGTACATTGGCAAGTATTATGAAGTTCATACTATTGGCTTTGACAAGGCCTCATGTCATCCTGAATTCTGACTCTGCCTTTCTTGAGCTTTTCTGCGCGCACAGACAGGCCCCAGAGAGTTTGCAAGTTGCTTGGGTTAATCACGTTCAAGGTTTGTTTTGTGAGAGATTGTTTAATGTATCCTGGAAGGCTTTCGTAAGCTTCGTCAAGATAAAGGCTGGAACATGTGAGAATGTAGAGGGAACGTGGGAACTCCTTCTTTCCGTGTAATGCTTGCCTGGAAGCTGGCCAGTTCCAGTAAGTTTCCTTGGTGCAGAAGGAAAGACTCTCGAACCTTCTAGAGTGTTTTGAGACTATAAAGCTAAGGGTTGTTGACAGCCAGCTTGGGAGTTCACTTGTGGAATAGACGTATTGCCACAAGAATCTGGATTTGAGTTCTGATCGAGAGTCCATTGCCTGGCTGTAATGGGCTCCCCCAGCTTGAGGTGGCAAGGATGTCGAGTGAATGATCGAGTGAGGTGATTTGTTTCTGACTAGTGCTATTGTGATGCGTGGTTCCAGTGGCTGTGGTCATTTGAGGTGTTTTCTTTGTGATGTGTGAATGAGTCAGAGTGCACATCCAATGTAATCATTTGATGTATTTAGTGTATACATATATATATCTATATATATATTTCTGATCTCTTGCAGGACGTCCGGTATATTTTCTTGAGTTTTATCTCATATTATTTGCTGCTTGTATTTCATATCATTATCCATGCATTTCACAGTTGCATTTACCAAGTGTGTTATTATTGCTTGCATATAAATATATATCTCTATATACATTTGAATGTTATTCATTTGACACCTGGGAAAGACTTTCTGTTAGAGAGCATTGCATAAATAAAACCCCAAGCCTTATTCTGAAAAGAGAGTCTTTGTATTTTGTAAAGTGAATTGAATATGAGTCGTTATTATGCAAACCATTACTTAGCAAGCTTTTACTCCGAAGTTATTACTTCGCAAATACCGTTACTACGCAAGTTTTTAGTGCGCATGCTTTTATTTCGCAACTGCTTTTAAATGTGTTAAAAATGCTTTTACTACGCAATAAAATATTACGCTTACAAATACAACGCATTTTAGGATAATTTTTTTCATAAATTAATGCCTTTAGTAACCTATCCCCTGGGACGGGATGCCAGGGAAATAGGGGTTTTGGGTGGGGGAGTGTTTTAATTTTCGGTTACTAAATTATTACTCGTGTATTAATTTTAATACCTGACTATTTTTTAAAATACTATTTTAATTCAATTATTACTATTTTTAAATATGCGAGACATCCATTTAATAAATTATACGTTATAAATTAAATCAAAATGGTATTTTTTCTAAATTATTTCCGATTGAAAAAAAGAAACATACAACGTATATATTAGTATCCTCGTCACTATTCCAAATATCCTCCCTCCACTCTCCTTCTATTAATAAGTTCCTCTACAAACAAAAAAAATATTCTTTTTAAATCTCTTACCTGTACAGCGGTCTTCTATTCTTCTCCTCCATTGCGCGTTTAAGCAACAAATTACGTAATTTCGTTTTTGCGTTTACGTACTTCTTTTTACTAAAAATTTAAATAGGACAAACCATTCCGTACAAATGCTAATTAGAAATAGTGTCTGAATATCCCCCGAAGGGCTCAGGAGGATTCCATCTTTGGTATTAACCTCGAGGCATATGCGGAAGGGAGTGACATATGAGATCTTTCCTGGTCTGGATGCCGGGTGCAGATAAACACCATGCAGCGCAGAGCCATAGCGCTTACCCCGTGTAGGATCTGCGACATTTCCCTTTACCTGTTGCGCTGCTGGAGACCTCTCGGGCCCTGGGAGCGGCATGAAGGAGGAGTGCGCGGTCAACCGGAGAATACGCTGCGGTTCCCTGCTTGGAGACGAGGGAAGTGCCTGCTGAGCTCTGACTGTCTGATTGCCTGAGGTCTCAGAGTTAGGTGTACTAATCGCATTGTCAGTAATGAATAAGTGATGATTGGGTAGAGGTCTCGGCAAGACCAGAAGTGACGAATAGGAGTGGGGCCCCATGCATGATGTGAACAGTCTCTGCACAACGGAATATTTCTGTTCCTATTATTTTATTACTAAATTAATACTGTAGTATTTTTCTCCCTTTAATTACCTGCATTTTTTAGTTTAATTGCAAAGTAATGGTAGTTGCAAAGTAACGGTTTTTACGAAGTAAAAGCATGCGTAGTAAAAGCATGCGTATAAATGGTAATTCGAAGTAGTGGCCGCGTAGTAATGGTAGTTTACCAGTGAATCCCCTTTCTAGGTGTTGTTGTGTTTTATGTCTCCTGTTTCGCCATGTTTGAGCCACCGTGTGGGAGTGGAATTTGTGGAACTCTGTATTATCTGAAAGGCGAAGCAAGACACTTGGCTACCACAAACAAAAAACCCTGGCAAGTTCCTTCTTGAGCAATGCCCTAAAATCTGGAACTTCATAGCTATGCACACCAGGACAAACCCCTCCGTTTTGAGCTTCAAGAGCCAGCTCAAGGATCTCCTCCTCAACCGACACCCCATCTAGAGGGGCACCAATTGCCCTATTAAAACAGGTTCTCTGCTCTCAGTTCTCCCTGTACTTATCCCTTGTTATTTTTTACCTCCCCTTGGACGCCCATTAAGGTCGACTTCATTTGATTTAGCTATCTTCCTACTACACGCAATGTAAGTATAATCTTGTTGATGTAAAGCGCTCTCATACCCTTGAGTCCTTCCAGCGCTATAGACAACTCTTAAATAAATAAATAAAAATAAATAAACAATAAAGAATCCCCAATATTATCCTATGGAAGGGGTAACCCTCACAGTAGTGAAAAACGAATGTAGGAGATTTTCACTAACAGGACATGTAAAACTTAAAAGTGCATTTCCAATCTTTTAGTTACACAGCTCCCTGCCCTATGGGCTACCAGGGCCTACCTTAGGGGTGACATATGTCATAAAATGGGAGTTTAAGCCTTGACAAGGGGGTTTTAATGCCAACTCAACATGGCAGTTAAAAACTGCATACAGGTTACAGTGGCTGACCTGGGACATGTATTTAGGGTGCTGCTTAAGTGGGTGGCACAATAAGTGCTGCAGGCCCACTGGAAGAATTTAAATTAACGGCCATGGGTATACGGTCTACCACTCTACAAGAAAAATACAAGTAAATCAAATATGCCAATGGATCTAAGCCAATTTTACCGTGTTTAGAGGAGAGAGACAAGCACTTTAACACTGGCTAGCAGCAGTAAAGTGCACAGAGTCCTAAGGCTAACAAAAACAAATTCAGCAAAAAGTGGAGGGAAAAAGACAAAACGTTTGGGGGTGACCCTTCAGACAGGGCCAGGTTCAACATTGACGCTTATGCCATTCATCAAATATTCTTTTTGTATTGTACTTAGAACAGTGCTCAGCAAAAAAAAAAGCATTTGTTGTCTCGTGCAGTGATACTCTGTCACAATTTTTTGTTTTGCATAACATATATACTAATCTGTCCATTATTTATACGTATGTAAAGTGTGATTTTCACTCATTCTCTCCTTACAGGAGCCAAGCTGCAGGAATGCATACTAATTAAACCGCTGCAAAATGTTTTGGGTGAAAGTGGGGGGTGACGAGCTTTGATTGTCAGATTAATTAAAATGCATTTATTTTATTTACTATTTAAGAGTCTTATTTAGCGCTGGCCAGACACGAAGGTATCAAAGCGCTTTACAACAATTATCATGATGACAACGGAGAAACATTAGTTCAGTAAACAGCATTGTCTTGTGTCGAATCAGGTTATGGCCTGGAGGGGAGCATGGAAGGGGAGCAAAAAACTGGTGGTGTTGAAACCCTCTTGCTATGGTCAATTGTTTATCATCTGGACGAGATTCCTGTAGCAGAGACATTCGGTCGTGCTGGTTGGTTGCTATCCATTTGGTTAAGGAAGAGATCCTTGAGCTGTCTTTTGAAGTTTATGAAGGAAGGGTTAGTCCTGATATGGACTGGGATGGAGTTCCAGAGTTTAGGGGCATTTCCAGAGAAAAAGCGTTCCAAGGGGTTTTTCTCATCTGGCCTGCCTTTTTGAGTTTGGACGCAAGGTAAGCTGGTTTGCCAGTGTGAAGTACTTTGTGGGTGAGACATGCAGTTCTGAAGGTGAAACGCGCTTCAATCGGGAGCCACTTTAGTTCTCTCAGATAGGGTGCGATGTGGTCGTATTTCTTGACTCCATTGACCATCCTAGCAGCTGCATTTAGAGTTGTTCTGAGGGGGGCTAAGTGTGATTTTGCCATGTCTGTGAGGGTTGAATTCCCGTAGTCCAATCTGAACAGAACCAGAGATTGTGTGGCATTAAATATGCCATAAGATCATTAGGAGGGAGAAGTGTTTGATTTTGTTGAGGAGTTTCAGGTTGTAGAAGGTGCTCTTCGCAGTGCTCTTTATATGTTTGCTCATGTTCAATCGTGAGTCCAGAGTGATTCCGAGGGATTTTGCGGAGTCAGCCAGGGTAAGATTGCAGTTAAGAGCATCAATGGATTTTAGCCATTCTTTAATTTGGGGGGGTCTGGTTATTATGGGATATGAGGAGGATTTCTGTCTCATCTTGGTTGAGTTTTAGGTGGTTGTGTGATAGCCAGTGCTGGACTTCTCTGAGAGTGTCATTTAGTCTATTTATGTCATCTACTGAGGTTGTTTCCAGGTAGAGCTGGGTATCGTCCACATAGAAGTGGAAGGGAATGTTGTTTTTTTTAGTATGACGGTGAGGGCCTCCATGTAGATGTTGAACAGTGCGGGGAAGAGAACTGACCCTTGTGGGACACCCCGGGTTATAGGAAATATGTCAGAAGTAGAATTGTTTATTTTTTATTTATGAGAGCGGTTTTGTAGGAATGATGCGAACCATTACAGGGCCACCCTGTCCGCTCCAATCATTTCTCGGAGGGAGTTCAGGAGAAGTTTGTGGTCAACCGTGTCAAAGGCTTCTGATAGGTCAAGGAGTATGAGTAGGCAGCATCGGTCTACATCAAGGGATTTGTATACATCATCTATAACTTTCAGTATCGCTGTCTCCGTGCTGTACCCTTTTCTGAAACCCGATTGGTGAGTGTTCAGTAGGTTGTTGCTGTCAATGTCTTGGTAAGTTGAAGGAGAACACATCTTTCAAGAATTTTGGCTAAGAAGGGGAGGTTGGAAACAGGCCTGAAGTTATTGAGGTGATTCGTGTCTGTGCCCGTTTTTTTTTAGTAATAGCGTGGCTTGGCCGAGTTTAAGACAGTCTGGCATGACTCCGGTTCTCAAGGAGCTATTTACAATCTTGGTCCAAAGAGGGGTTAAGGCGTGGTTCAGCCTTTTTGGCTGGTGGGCCGGAATACGGTCAGCTATGTGGGAGGAGGACTTGGACATAATAATCATTTCAGCCATGTCTGCTTCCAAGAGGGGGTTGAACGTCAACCAGCTCTTGGGCAACATGGGGGGAACCTTGGAGTTGGGTGCCTTTGGTTATGCCCGGTAGAGAGACAGATGTTTGTGAGTCCAGATGGGAAATCCATGCTTGTGAGTTCAGGGTGTGTGTTGGGGAGTTGTTTCCTTTATTACTGTAGGGCGGGCTTTCGTTGGATGACAGGGTGTGGTTGTGAAGGGAGCACTCAATCTTGGTAATTTTATCATTAAAGAAATTGGCCAAATTGTCACAGAGTTTATTGGAGGCCTGCATGGTTTTTATAGGTGGCTTGGAGGTTTGTTGTTTAATGATATTGAAGAGCTCTTTGGGGCGGTTTTTGGCATTGGCTGTGGAAGAAGGCGGCATTTTCATTCCTGATGTGTTTTTTATGTTGCCTGCATTCTGTTTTGAGCTGGTCAAGGTGCGTTAGGGATGGGTTAGTTCGCCAATGTCTTTCAGCATCTCTGAGTTGTCTTCTTTCAGTGTTGAGGTCTATATTGAACCAGGATCTCGATGGGGTGTTTCTGACCCTTTTTTGTTTCAGAGGGGCTACTTGGTGTAGGATGGCTGTCATCGTTGTGTTGCAAGTTCGGTTGTAGAGAGGTTATATGTAGTGGGGGGAAATAGTGTCATCACCCTTTCTTCAAGGTCAGCCAGGGGAATCTGTCTTATGCTTCTCGCCCAATGAAGGGATTTCTGTGTACAGGATAGGTAAGGAATTGTTTGATTAATGTGAAATAGAATGATGTGGTGTTCCGACCAGTCGACAGGAAGGTTGTGGTCAATAGTAACTGCATTTTTATGAGCTATAATAATGTCAAGGATTGAGCCTTTGTTGCGAGTTTGATCTTTGCTGTGCTGGATAAGGTTATTATTGAGTAAATGTTTGTTTAAGAATTGGATGAGAGTATTGTTCTCATCATTCCAATGAAGGTTGAGGTCACCTAAGATTATGTTATCGGAGTCCAAGAGTGAGCAGTGTGTTACCAGGTCAGATAGGTGTTCTCCGAAGGTGAGTGTGTTGCCTGGAGGGTGGTAAAGGAGGTGACAGTACAGCGTTTTGTTGTCCTTCATCGTTATGGTGGAGGTTAGATATTAAAATTTGTTGTAGGTAAAGGTGTCAGTTTCAGTAATGGTAATAGTGTTCTTGTGGATGATTGCAATGCCACCATCACAATGTTTTTTTCTGTCTTTCTTGCTGATTGAAAAACCCAGGGGGCACTAGCATGTCAATGATTGGGTAGGAGGATTCATTCAACCAAGTTTTTGTGATGAACGTGATATCAATGTTATGGTTCAGGATGGTTTCCGTCAATTCTGTTGAGTGTTTGGATGCAGATTTGGAGAGGATGTGGCCTAATGGCCAGAGTGGCTGACCTCAGAGCTGGGGAACCGGGTTCGAGTCTCGGCAGGGTCACTCAACTTTCTGTGGTTCTGGGCAAAACACTTAATCTCCCTGTGCCTAACAAAAAAAAATGAATGTGTCTGTAATCAAACTGGTGCTCATGCAAAGCGCTCTGATACCTTTGGGTCTAGTTCGCACTATATAAAACTCCTCAAAAAAAGATCTGAAGTTTATAAGCATGTAGTTGGTCATTCCCTTCTTGTTGAGCTTCTTTGGGGGAGGAGCCATAGGTATATTGATGTGGTGAGCTGGTGGCCTCATCATTCTTGGTGGGATGTGGTCTCTTCCAAATCAAGTGATAAACTGGATCTTTGAAGTGGGGTTGTCTTTGGCTGATGATGAGTCATAAAAATTGGCAAGATCCATCGCCTCCCTCAGAGACATTGTGGCGCTTGTTCTTTTCGGTGTCTGGAAATTGTTCTTATAAGGTTTTGAGTTACAGCCGTGGGTGGTAGGTGTAAGCGTTGGGCAGGCTCCGGATGCATGTTTAGGTTCATTACTATCTCTAATTGGCTTTCCATCATATAAAGTGTAGTATCCTGCTTATTTATTTATCCTGTTGCTTTCTCCCTAGCTGCTCAGCCAGTGTGAATGTGCTGCGTGGAATGTTGGTGTGGTGATGATAAATGGATAGTTTGGGTGCCTGTGTGGTGAGGTGTGACTGTTGGAGTATGGACTGAGCAGCAGGCAGGCTGTTCCTGGTGGGGCTGCTCTACATGAACTTTCCAACTTGTAACTAAGACTAAATAAACCTACATGAAACACATCTCGGCTACTGGACTTCATTATTAAATTTTTCCGATGATCTGGAGACAAAACTACTCATTACTACTGCTATTACTAAAGCCTCCGCTCAAAAGAAGATTGGAACTCTAATGAAACAGAAACTAAAAGACATGCCTCAGGAATGAAGCACCACACCTGGAAGCCACATCAGTGTCCTGATCATTGGACGACCCTAACCAAGGCATGCTTCAGTTGATACATGAGTTAGATTTCTACCAAGACCATTTACAGCTGGAGCCCACGGTGTATTGTGCTACTTTTCTATTGATCTCGTATTGTGTGCTTTGTGTTCTATCCTCGTGTAGAGGATAGTAGAGAGTATTATATTAATAAATAACTACTGTGTGGTTCTAGTTTCATTTAGTCAATATAGGAGGTGATATTCTGGTAAAACAAGCTGCTTTACATTCCTTCAAGATTAAGCCTAAAGGCTGCTCTCCACAGCTACCACTAGGATAGCTTTCTAAAGGTTATCTTTGATCTCATACATCATAAGGGTCGTTTGTACTGGTGCAAGGTGCCCACTTTAATTAGTGGACAGCATATACCAGGCCAACTTCTCACAGCCTACAGCACCTGGTACTCCCAGGCGATCTCCCTTACAGGGACTAACCCTGCTTAACTTCTGAGATTAGACAAGATTAGGTGCCTTCAGGGTGGTATGGACGTAGGAATGAACAGCACAGACTTTGGGGATCTTACCTTTTTTCATTCTACCTCAGTGCTGGCCATAGTAAGCGAGACAAGCCACCCTCATTCAGCTAAAGCAAAACAACAACAAATAAGAAGCCTACAGCACCTAGCATTCCCAGGCATTCACCCATCCAGGTACTAACTAGGCCCGACCCTGCTTAACTTCTGAGATCAGACAAGATCAGGTGCTTTCAGGGTGGTATGACTGGAGGCATGAAGAGCCCTGACTTTGGGGCTCTTAGCTTTTTTCATTCTACTTCAGTGCTAGCCATAGTAAGCAAGAAAAGCCACCCTCTTTCACCTAAAGCCAAAAAAAAAAAAAAAAGGCTACAGCACCTTTAATTCCCAGGCAGTCTCCCATCCAGGTACTAAACAGGCCTGATCCTACTTAACTTTTGAGATCAGACGAAATCAGGAGCTTTGAGGGTGATAAGGCCGGAGAGATGTAGTACACTGAATTTGGGGTGCTTAGTTTTTTTCATTCTACTTCAGTGCTGGCAATAGTAAGCGAGGTATCCCACCCTCAATCACCTAAAGCAAAAAAAATAAAAAACATAAAGCCTACAGCAACTTTTATTCCCAGCGAGTCTACCAACCAGGCACTAACCAGGCCTCACCCTGCTTAAATTCTGAAATCAGGTGCTCTCAGGGTGGGATGGCCGTAGGCATGAAGAGCACTGACTTTGGGGCTCTTAGCTTTTTTCATTCTGCTTCAGTGCTGTCCATAGTAAGCAAGAAAAGACACCCTCATTCACCTAAAGCAAAAACAATAAGCCTACAGCACCTGGTATTCCCAGACAGTCTCCCATCTAGGTACTAACCAGGTCCAACTCTGCTTAACTTCTGAGATCAGACAAGATCAGGTGCTTTCAGGGTGGTATGGCTGCAGGAGTGAAGTGCACTGACTTTGGGGCTCTTAGCTTTTTTCATTCTACTTCAGTGCTGGCCATAGAAAGCGAGACAAGCCACCCTCATTCACCTAAAGCAAAACAACAAAAAACAAAAAGCCTACAGACCTGGTATTCCCAGGCAGTCTCCCATTCAGGTACTAACCAGGCCTGACCCTGCTTAACGTGTGAGATCAGAAGAAATCAGGTGCTTTCAGGGTGTTATGGCCAGAGCCATGAATAGCCCTCACTCTGGGGTTCTTAGCTTTTTTCATTCTACTTCAGTGCTGGCCATAGTAAGCAAGAAAAGCCACCCTCATTCACCAAAACCAAAACAAAAAAAGACTACAGCACCTGGTATTCCCAGATAGTATCCCATCCAGGTACTTACTAGGCCCAACCCTGCTTAACATCTGAGATCAGGTGCTTTCAGGGTGGTATGGACAGAGGTATAAAGAGGTCTAACTTTGGGGCACTTAGCTTTTTTCATTCTACTTCAGTGCTGGCCACAGTAAGCGAGACAAGCCACCCTCATTCACCTAAAGCAAAACAACAAAAAAACAAAAAGCCTACAGCACCTGGTATTCCCAGGCGGTCTCCCATACAAGTACTAACCAGGCAAGACACTTCTTAACTTCTGAGATGAGACGAGATCAGGTGCTCTCAGGGTGGTATGGCCGTCAGCATGAAGAGCAATGACTTTGGGGCACTTAGCTTTTTTCCTTCTGCTTCAGTGCTGGCCACAGTAAGAGAGACAATACACCCTCATTCACCTAAAGCAAAACAACAACAAAAATAAAAAGCCTTCAGCACCTGGAATTCCCTGGCAGTCTCCCACCCAGGTACTAACCAGGCCCAACCATGCTTAACTTCTAGGATCAGACAAGATTAGGTGCTTTCAGGGTGTTATGGCTGTAGGTATGAAGAGCAATAGTTTTGGGGCTCTTAGCTTTGTTCACTCTACTTCAGTGCTGGCCATAGGAAGCGAGAAAAGCCACTCTCATTCACCTAAACCAAAACAAAAATAGACTACAGCACCTGGTATTCCCTGGCGGTCTCCCATCAAGGTACTAACCAAGCCCTACCATGTTTAACTTCTGAGATCAGACAAGATTAGGTGCTTTCAGGGTGGTATGGCTGAAGGCATGAAGAGCACAGACTTTGGGGCTCTTAGCTTTTTTCATTCTACTTTGGTGCTGGGCATAGTAAGCGAGACAAGCCACCTTCATTCACCTAAAGCAAAACAACAAAAAGCCTACAGCCCCTGTTGTTTCCAGGCAGTCTCCCATCCAGGTACTAACCAGAACCAAAACTGCTTAACTTCTGAGATCAGACGCTTTCATGGTGGTACGGCCGGAGGTATGAAGAGCACCGACTTTGGGGCTCTTATCTTTTTTCATTCTACTACAGTGCTGGGCATAGTAAGTGAGAAAAGCCACCCTCATTCACCTAAAGCAAAAAAAAGCCTACAGCACCTGGTATTCACAGCAGTTTCTCATCCATGTAATAACCAGGCCCGATACTGCTTATCTTCTGAGATCAGATGCTCTTAGGGTGGTATGGCTGTAGGCATAAAGAGCCCCGACTTTGGGACTCTTAGCTTTTTCATTCTACTTCAGTGCTGGCCATAGTAAGTTAGACAAGCCACCTAAAGCAAAATAAAAAAAAATTAAAAAGTCAACAGCACCTGTTATTCCCAGGTGGTCTCCCATCGAGGTACTAATTAGGCCCGACCTTGCTTAACTTCTGAGATTCGATAAGATCAGGTGCTTTCAGGGTGGTATGGCTGTAGGCATGAAAAGCACTGACTTTGGGGCTTTTTTCAGTATACTTCAGTGCAGGCCATAGTAAGTGAGACAAGCCACACTCATTCACCTAAAGCAAAACAGCAAAAAAACAAAAAGCCTACAGCACCTGGTATTCCCAGGCTGTTTCCGATCCAGGTACTAACCAGGCCCGACCCTGCTTAACATCTGAGATCAGACAAGATCAGGTGCTTTCAGGGTGATATAGCGGGAGGCATGAAGTGCACTGACTTCGGGGCTCTTAGCTTTTTTCATTCTACTTCAGTGCTGGCAATAGTAAACCATGCAAGCCACCCTCAATCACCTAAAGCAAAACCAAAAAAAACTAATACTCTACAACACCTTTTATTCCAGGTAGACTCCCATTTAGGTACTAACCAGGCACGTCCCTGCTTAACTACTAAGATCAGACGAGATCAGGTGCTTTCAGGGTGATATGGCCATAGGCATAAAGAGCACTGACTTTGGGGCTCGTAGCTTTTTTCATTCTGCTTCAGTGCTGGCCATAGTAAGCGAGAAAAGCCACCCTCTTCACCTAAAGCAAAACAAAAACAAAAAAAGCCTACAGCACCTGGTATTCCCAGACGGTCTCCCATCCAGGTACTAACAAGACCCGACCCTGCTTAATTTCAGAGATCAGACAAAATCAGGTTCTTTCAGGGTGGTATGGCCGGAGGGACGAAGCACACTGACTTTGGGGCTCTTAGCTTTTTTCATTCTATTTCAGTGATGGAAATAGTAAGAAAGACAAGCCAACCTCATTCACCTAAAGCGAAACAAAAAAAAAAAAAAGGCTACAGCACCAGGTATTTGCTGGCGGTATCCCATCCAGCTACTAACAAGGCCCGACACTGCTTAACTTCTGAAATTAAACGAGATCAGGTGATCTCAGGGTGATATGGCCATGGAATGAAAGTACTGACTTTGGGGCTCTTAGCTTTTTTCATTCTGCTTCAGTGCTGGCCATAGTAAGCGAGAAAGGCCACCCTCATTCATCTAAAGCAAAACAACAAAATGCCTACAGCACCTGGTATTCCCAGGTGGTCTCCCATCCAGGTACTTATCAGGCCCGACCCTGCTCAACTTCTGAGATCAGATGAAATCAGGTGCTTTCAGGGTGGTATGGCCGTGAGCATGAAGAGCAATGACTTTGGGGCTCTTAGCTTTTTTCATTCTACTTCAGTGCTGGCTACAGTAAGCGAGACAATCCACCCTCATTCACCTAAAGCAAAACAACAACAAAAAAAAAAGCCTCCAGCCCCTGGTATTCCCAGGAGGTCTCCCATCCAAGTAATAACCAGGAAAGATGCTGCTTCACTTCTGAGATCAGACGAGATCAGGTGCTTTCAGGGTGGTAAGGCCGGAGGCATGAAGAGCACTGAGTTTGGGGCTCTTCGCTTTTTTCATTCTACTTCAGTGCTGGCCATAGTAAGCGAGACAAGCCACCATCATTCACCTAAAGAAAAACAGCAATAAAACAAAAAGCCTACAGCACCTGGTATTCTCAGGCTGTCTCCCATCCAGGTAATAACCAGGCCCAACACTGCTTAACTTCTAGGATCAGACCAGATCAGGTTTGTGAGAAGTTGGCCTGGTATATGCTGCCCACTATTTAAAGTGGGCACCTTGCACCAGTCCAAACAACCCTTATGGTGATTAGGCCAAAGATAACCTTTTGAAAGCTATCCTAGAGGTAGCTATGGAGAGGAGCCTTCAGGCTAAGTCTTGAAGCAATGTTAAGCACCTTGTTTTACCAGAATGCAACCTTATAGTATTGGTTAAATGAAAGGGAAACCACACAGTAGTTATAAAAATATGTATTTATTATATATAACACTCTCTAGTATCCTCTACCCGAGGATGGAACACAAATCAAATAATACAGTTGCGAAATATCAAACGTAAGTAGCACAATTCACAGTGGGCACCCAGTGGAGACCAAACCATATACTAAGTAAGTGGTATAAGAACCACGACTCGGGACTAGACCTAGGGGCCGATTCCGATCTCGGCCGGTAGGGCTCCGAATCGGATTGGGCTTAACCGGATCTGATTCGGAGCCCTATTTCCCGACTGATCCGTACGCGCGTCCGGACGAGCGAGTACGATGCGAAATCGCCGACCGACTCGTCCGGGCGTCCCGACCGCTCCGACCGACTCGATCCCGGCTCTAACCGCACCGACCGACTCGCACGGACACGACTCGCACCGCGCAATGGAGACGTTCCCCGGCCGGGTAAGTACGATGCGCGCCGCGAGCAGACCGAGCGACACGCGCCGCCCGGCGCGAAAGAGCTGTCGGAGCCGTACTTTGGGGGTCCGTGTCGGACCCCCCAGTACGCGTAGCCACGCGAGTCGCACACAGGGGGGACCCATGGGTCCCCCCTACTCGTGCGTGTATGGCGCGAATTGCTTCGCCGCGTACACGCTGTAGGGGCGCCCTTGTCCGCATCGCACCCATTGAGTCAATGGGAGCCCGCTTACGCGTTGTACGACAGGCTCCCATTGACTTCAATGGGAGTCCGACCGACTCGAGTCCGATGGCATACATGCGCATCGTACTCGTTCGGTCGGGCTGCACGGGTCCGATTCGGTCGGATATCTCTCCGGGTCCGGCTCGGTCGGAGAGATTTCCGGCCCGAATCGTAATCGGCCCCCTAGTCTAGAAGGTGTAGAATCACTGGGACCCCAAGGAACCACCCAAGGTGAGTGAATAGGGACCCCACCGAGGACGGGTGCAGTGTGGGAACACGACCGCGTGCTCCGTACAATTCAATGGGAATGTCGCGGTTGGAAAATCAAAGATTAAGGACCCTTCCCAGCAGATTACAAAGACAGCCCTTGGAACTTAAGGGTTTGGGGAGCCACCCCACCCATGGATAGCTTTGTACCAAAGTTACCTATCCCAGAGGAGCCGGGTGCATAGGTGCGAAGTGGCATCGGAAACCCTCGCCGTTTTCTATGGATGTCGACAAAGTAATGCTGCTGCTGGAAGAAGGAAAAGTGTCCGGTGGAATCCAAACATGGATTCTAGATGAGAAGAACCTGAAAGCAGAGGGGACAGAGTCTGGGTCACTTTGGAGTGACCAGGGGCTCGGTAGACGAATGCCCACCGATGTCGGGTGCTTCAGCTGTGTTGACGGTGAGCTTGACTCTTCAGCTGTGAGGACCCGGAGATGTCTAGGACAACCAGGAGCTGGAGGCGAGCTGTGCCACGAAGGATGTCGAGTGCTGAGGGGTCGGTGTTCGGCTAGAGCACCAATCAAGCCTTGGCAATGGCAACAAAGTAGATGGTCAAGTTCAGTGTTGATCTGGCCCAGCAAGGACCAGGAGACTCACCACAGCAAGGAGAGTCACGGCAGGCGGGGAGCCCAAATAAAGAAAAGTTGACCCTATAAGTGGACGCACAGGCCGAAGGCACAGGAGTCGCGAGGGGACCTCAGGCGGTTTCACAGCACACCAGCTAACAGGGTACAGAGTGCAAGGATGCCGGAGTCCTTCTCAGAAAAGATGCACTGGGGTCAGGGCTACAAATGGCCCAATGCACGGAATTGTTGCATGACAACAAGCATGTGCAGTTGCAAATAAACACGGTGCACAGGGGTACAGGTATACGGTCACCACGAGGGATATCCGCCTCAAATTCAGTGAGAGGGCAGCTCAACCTTGGAGACCTTCAGAAGCCTACCTCCTGTGTTGCTGGAGCCTTCGGAGTCCAAAGGAGCTCAGGCTCAGCAAACTGGTCAGATGCGTTACGGTGCCTGCGTTTGCACGGGAGTGACTCCTTCACTCCAAGGGAGATTCTTCTGTTGTCTTGGAGGTCCACAGGGTCCTGCACAGAGCCTGTATGGATCACAGACAGTGGCAAGACTGGGGACGGCAAGGGAAGACGAAGTCGAGCCCAAGGGAGGTCCAGCGAAGTCCAGCGTGTCCAGACGGTCGAAGTGTAGTGGTATCTTCTTGCAGAATCTTGTCCACATAAAATCTAATGTCCTGTAGCCAGGTAACCAATTTTATACCCACGGGATAGGGTTGGACAGATTCTAGGGACCCTCCTAGAGGAGGGACAGGACAGGGGGTGGGTACACCCATGTCCTTTGTCCAGTTTCGCACCAGAACAGGAGCTGACTGCTCCCAGAACTGGCTTGAACTGGACTATGCACAGGGACACCAAGTGTGCCCCTCGTGCCGACTTTCTGGCACTGAGAGAGTGCACCCACCCAGCCCCAATACACTAAATCCTGTCTGGGAGGTAGTAACACCTCCCTGTGACAGGATGCCTATTGTGCTGCCTTCCCCTGCTCAAGCTTGGCTCAGCAACAGGAGGGCAGACTCGTGTCTGTGGCTGGCAGCATCCATTTTGTGCTGTAAGGCTCGAGAAAGTTGGTACCGGTAGCTTTAGGTACCCCCAGAACCTCGGTTCTGAGGGGAGGAATCATACCTCCCACACCAGTTACTGGTGTGGAGGTATGATTCCAAGGTGTTTGACACCAAACACGACATAATTCGTTGCAGTTGTTTTCGAGATAGCATTTACCGCAAGGTTATAATGCACCTCTACCTATATGTCTGGTAGTATCACGTACAGACCGGGAGACTGGTCTCTGAAGATTGCAGAGGGGCCCTGCTCATGCAGGAGCACCCTCTCACACAAAACCCAGCACCCTGTCTTCAGGATTGTTAAGGCCTGCTGTAGGGGTGACTTATAAGGTTTTAAGTGTAGTGATATGTATAGATATAGTGAACCTATATCTTAAGTAAGTGGTACAATCACCAGCTTACACAGGCTGCAGTAGCAGACCTGAGGTTCCATTTTGCATGGCATCTCATGGGTGGCATAATACATGCTTCAGCCCATGGGAGGCCTCTGGGGTACCTATGCCCTGGGTACATGGGTACCATATACTAGGGACTTATAAGGGTACCCCAGTATCCAATCGGGAGTGTACCAAAGTACATTACACAACCAATTTAGGGAGAAAGCAGATAGACTGGGGTCCTGATTAGCAGGATCCCAGTCAGACTAGTCAAAAACCAGCAAAACACCAAGAAAAAAGTGGGGGTAACTATGCAGTCAGATCCTACCTTCCTACATAACCCCCACCAAACGAAAGGAGATAAGGCTGACCTTGCCCAGTCGAGACTTTATTGACTAAGTGGCCATATAAGGAAGATCCTGCACTAGCATGTATACCCCCTGTCTTATGGTCCACTAAGGAGTCCCTCCCTTGAAGGGTCTTGGGTGTTCTCCAAAATTTGGGTTTACTACCTGTAGGGTGCTTTCGCAAAGTAAAAGGCTGGTGGGGTGCCTGAGTAGGGAAGTGAAGCCCTAATAAAGTTGGTCTCAGCTTCCTCAGAGCACTGGTCACCATGGAGGCCTTTCTTTCCATGACTGAGTTATATCTGGCCCTAGGGGTCAACCTCTGGCTGCCTACAGCTGGGGGTTGAGTCCCTTTGGTTTGGACAGTGAAGGGCCAGGGGAGGTTTGGAACCAGGTGGTCCCAAGTTTTCCTTTGCCCAACAGAGTCCATCTGGGGGATGTCACTACCTAAGGGTAAGAGGGATCCCTCAAAATGTTGAGGAATATTCACCTGGCTAGTGCTACTAGACTGGGTGTCTCTAATCTGATGATGAGGGGGTTCCTCTGGACAGTGGGCCCCTAGGGGTCCACTGGCATCCCTGACCTCTGCAGCCCTAGGCTGACTGGGGCTGGGTAGAGAGGGGCAAGATACCTGCTCCAGACTGGGTATCACCTTTGAAGGGTCCCCTACCCTCAGTGGTGTTGCCAAGACATGCCTGACCACCTCTGGGGCAGTTCCTCCACAAGGGGTAGGATCAATTCCCTGAGGAAGCTGACCCTTACCTAATGTCTGGGGGGAAGATTTCTTTTTCTTCTTCCCTTTGCTCTCTGGTGGAGCATAGTGGGCCATTCTTCCAGGCTTCACTACTGCAAAATTTTCCTGGGGTTGGACTGAGGCCCTAGGGGTCCCACCAACTCTCTCAGGGAGGCCTAACATCTGTAGATGGGCCTTCAGCTCTACTTCAGCCCATGCTGAAGTTTCTAAGTCATTACCCAATAGGCAATCTACAGGCAAGTTTGGGGACACTGCCACTTTCTTTGAACCAGTGACCCCTCCCCAGCTCAGATTGACTATGGCCATGGGATGATCTGTCCTCAAACCATCAGTATTGGTCAACTGGTACTTAAACTCAGGTAACAGCTGAGCTAGGGGCTGTTGTGTAGTTCCTATAGTACCCCTGCAGGACTTGCGCGTTTGGATAACATATACTGTGGGCTTGGTGTTAGACTGACTCTGTGCACCCCCACAGCATATGTTAGCCTGGTTTGCATTAGCTAGCTCACAGTGCCACTAGAATCTCCTCTTATCGGGGACAGATTAGTTTCTGGCAACCTTAGATCATGACAACCCAAATTCCTCAGAATCGTGGAAACAATGTACTACCTTTCGCTTAGTCACTCGTGCTCACTTATTCGGTTTGTCTCAGAGAGTTACACAGAATAAACAGTCGGGCGTTTCAATAAGTATTTATTGAACAGTTGTTATTCTAGTGTGAAATATATGTGCTGCAGCAATCAGCAGACAATAGCAGAAATACATTATCAGCAGTACGATCAAAGTGAAAGGATAGAACAGTTCTACCATATTGCAATAATCATGAATACAAACATGAATATAAAAGGCACTATAAAAGTGTGCGTACTCCTACGATGCCTAACTAGATGTACCTGAGTGTACCTAGCATATGTGCAGGTCTAAAAGCCTAAGAGCCAAGAATCCCTCTAGGATTTAGTCGAACCCCCATACCTGAATAGAGAGAGTGTAGGACACCGTCCTGGTCTCGAGTTGGACACCCCGCAAGGGCTGTGTTAGACCGCTGTCAGCTGGAGCGACTGCATGCAGGAGCCTCAGCGTCTCTGGTCAGTGTGTCAGCATGGAAGTCTCGGTTCCCTCTATCTTACCGGGGCAAGATGTGGTGTAAAGAGTCTCGGTCCTCAGTATGGTTTGTATTGGTCTGTCGTTAGCCATGAGGAAGACGTCAGGGGTGAACTTTGTACATACATATTATGCAGGTGGTGTATTCCTAGAGAGCCGTGCATAATTGATGAGTACAGTGTGGGCCTGTGTTTGGGAAAAACCCTGCAGTATTCAAAACCACAGGATAGATAACGTTCAGTCCACAGAGCACGTTGTGTACTAGCGAGGACCAATGTAGGTGAAAGATCATGCCTATATAAGGAATCATGACTATAATAGGACATGTACAGTTATGACAATAATTGGGCATATGCGGCTATGACCATAATAGGGCAAGTACGAATATGACCATATTAGGGCAAATATGAATACGTCCATTTTAGGGCATGTACGAACGGGTCTACATTAGGGCCTCTATACGGGACATAACACCCACTCCTCTTCCGAATTGGATAACAATGACCATACTTAAAATCTGGACAATTTAAAGTAAAAACATGGTTTTACAAAATCGTTAAAAAAGGTGTTTAAAAGAAAATGTTAAAATTCAGCTATTTATAGTTGCCACTATGAAAAGGTCAGTATTGTTTCTCTACAAAAGTTGCTTTACCATAAGCAGGAGAAGGCCATGCTTTTCTCAAGTGAAAGTGGCAATTTAGGAAAAAGTTCCAAATTTAGATTGTTTGTTTTGAAACGAGTGAAGAAGCCAAATTCTTTCCCAGGACACGATGAGCCAATGCAAGATTAAGCGTCCTGGCTGGGAAGTACAATATTATCGTTGTTAGCTGCTGCAGACGACAAATCCAATGCCTCACAGAGAACGTCAATCGCAGATAGATGGAATGTAGCACTGCCAACAGTCGGTGCTGCGCAGTAGCGGTCGGTGGTGGGAGTGCCTCCGGGCGCTGACGTGGGGCGAGGGAGGGGCAGGGTGGGGGTAGTAAACTACAGATTATGGCTGATTACAGGTAAGTACACATATAAAGAAATAAAACGAATTTTGTTTCTCGCGCAGCATTGCCAAATGCGATGCAGCGCGCGCAACGAAATTCGTTTTATTTCTTTATATGTGTACTTACCTGTAATCGGCCGTAATCCGTAGTTTACTACCCCCCACCCTGCCCCTCCCCCGCCCCACGTCAGCGCCCGGCGGCACTCCCACACCGACTGCTACTGGTGCTGCGGCAGCTTGTGCGGCAGTTGTTACCTGGGTGCCTGTGGAGGAGTCACCTAACCCAGCAGGAGCAAACGGCACCTGTGGATTCTCCAGGAATGCGTTCATCAGAATTGGAAGCCGCTGAGGACAACGCAGAGCGTGGGCCTTCATGGGGTCCAGCATTGCATCCGTGTCCGGTGGCGCATCTGATGGAAACGTTAGACAGAGATCCAACGTGCATTCTTCTACGCAAAACAGGCATCGAAGCACAGGTAAGATGCAGTCTACCCAGACTGGTCGAAAGGATAGAAACCAGGAGGCATTGAGTTCTCGCAGGCAAGGAATGCCCAGAAGTTGTACCATGCGTTCACGGTATGTCCGCTCCAGGAGCGTGTTCGCCATTCCCTCGGGAATTGGGCCGTCCATTGCGTAGTAGTAATATTATAATCAGGATCCCTGCAATTAGGAACAGGATGAGCGGGAATCCTCCAAATACGCTTCCCTATACGGAGTGTATAAAATTTGGGATTACTCCGAGGACTGTCTGAAAGGTGCTTCACAGTCCTGACCCTATGGTCTTAAATAGGTGTACAATACCGCTCGTATCAGACATGTTGAAGATACGCCCAACCATTTCTGCGAAATGAATGGGGCAGTTTGTACGTATGAGCGCCTGTATCTCGGTCGAGGTCCTTGCAACTTGAAGTTCATAGGTTTCTCGAGCGGAGGTTAAGGGCACTGGTTGCTGTAAAAGCATGGCTTTCAGTCTGCTCAAAGCATCAAATTGTATGAAAGAAACATTCAGCGAAGGCCATAGCGGCACCTCCCTGACTGTGTTTAGTGGCGGAAACAATACTTGCATACATCAAGTAACCATGGAGTTAACAGTGACCAGATAGGCGATGCCCGGAAGCATCCCACAGCAACCTTGATAATTTAGCATTAAGTAACTCCCATTCAAGAGCAGCTGGAAAACCGGCGTCATCATGGCCGCTGGGGTCCCTGACATGTGACAAGATAAGTTTGCTACCGAACCACTGCATGCTCCGTGCAGAAAAATATCCTGACACATGAGAGAACCGATTAAAGCGTTCTTGCAGTTTGTACCGCTCAGATACACTTCTCGATCCCTATTCCAGCATCGATATCTATATGGTAACTCCCAAGTTTCCTTAATGTATCCCTTACCCATCTTTTCATATTTGCCTGCCTGCCTTTGCTCAAGGCAATATTGAAAATGAAATGTAGTGACCGGCAGAGTAATTTGGCCATGAATTAGCCATTCTGTTGATGGTGATTCGGCTACAGTGAATGGTAACCTTTCCAGTTTCTCAATACGCAGCATTGTATATTTGGCTCCCCTTTGTGCCATTTCTGTCTGTTTATCTGTTAGATTGTATTCTGAAAACAGAGACGTGGTGTTTATAAAATGCCAGGGCACATAGCCTGCACGAAAAGATTGCAGCGTCCAGCTTAACATCATAATAGAACGTAGCTGAGATTGCCTGTGTTGTAACAAGGCCAAATCTTGTTCTAGTATGTCGATTGCCGAAGACACAATGTTGCCTAAGGAGTAAATCCTGGAGGTCAAAGTTGTTAACCCATTATCTACTACAGCTTATGCCTTCTCTAAGTTAATACGGTCTATTTCCCGTATTCTTTCTGCGGCCTCTTGTTGGGATATTTTCCAGTTTTCATTATAATAGGCATAAAGGCCTGCATATATGAAACGTTTCCGACGTTGTTTCCTGGGTCCTAGTAGAAAATCTGTAAGATCCACATCAGGTGTGAGTAAGGTCAAGTGATGTTTTACTTCTGGGAGTGTTGAGGTCTCTAGCCAATCAAGGCACAACGTCCCAACACTATAGGATGTCACTCCCCCTGAGTGTTGTCTCTGTACATAGCGTGGATCTGGCCTATGGATACTAAACCCTTCGGTTGTATTCATAAATCTCTGCTGACATTCGTTTGTGTCAATGGGCCAAACCAGCCATTTTGTCCAATTAGGATCTGATCTGTTGTACTGGAGAATATCATCTAATCTAATTGGGGAGAGGAGTTGGCCTAACGGCTAGGGCGGTCAACCTCAAATCTGGGGAACCGGGTTTGAGTCTCGGCAATGAAGCTGAACATCCTGTGATTCTGGGCAAATCATTTAATCTCCCCGCGCCTAACAAAAATGAATGTGTCCTCATGTAACGCAACTGGTGCTATGTAAAGCACTCTGATACCCGATACTGGGTCAAGTTCGCGCTATATAAAACTCTGTAAAAAAAAAAAATCCTACTCCTTGTGCAGTTGAATTCTGCCCCCCACCCCTCTGTGACGGTGTAGGAAACCCGGTTGAGTTCAGTTCCTTGTTCTTGGCTAGACCAAGACAGGATGTCTGTTGCACAGTTTCATTCAGAAATGTTATCTGCTGTGGAATGAGGCATGCTCTAAATAGCACTTCTGTTCCCTGGACTTGCCAGTCCCTAGAACCCCAGATTGATTTTGAATCTATAGTGTCCTTCCATAGGTCGAAACCCTGTGTAGACAACTGGGCCATAAAGGAAGCAGAGTAAATCTGTTTGGCGTTAGTCAACATAATTTTCTGTGCTGATGTTGTTGCCACTTTGTAAAAAAATTACTTAGGGTCAGATGTGTTAAACCCTGAAAAGTTTGTGAATTTCTGTGCAAAAGTTTGCGAACTACCTTTTGGAGGAGTTGGGCAGTGTTCCCACTGGTGGTATTCAAATACATTTCTACGTGTTATAGATTTGTGCAAGAAATGATGACCATGATGTTGGTAACAGTACAATGTATCATAGTCTGAAGTACCTTCTAACATTTCATTGTTCAGAAATGCTGCAGTTTTTTCTAAATCAGACATCAAATTGTTTACAGTATCAGTGTCCCAATCATCAGAAAATGTACTGGAGGTAATGATATCACTTAAAGAAATTTTAAATACATGTTTAAGCTTTAAAAGTTCAGTCGGACCGAATACATCATAATCAATTTTGTCCCATACTATACCATCCTGTATAGGAACTGCTGTGATGTTCACTGAAGACAAGTCTCTTGTTTCACGATGTGAAGACAAATGTGGTTTTAAAATCAAATTGACTTTTTGGGCTGTCGAGCTCTGCTGGAGGTATCGTCCATTAATAAGCATACTAAAAGTTATAATTAAACCTACTCAGAAAAGAAAAAAGAAAATCCCAGGGATATACCATAGTTCAACCCAAGGTGACACCAGGTAAGTCTTTCTAAAAAAGTTCAAAAAGTCATTGAGTTTCCGTGTGAGTGATTTTTTGGCTAGCGTCGTTTTCGGCTCACTTGGGTCCAGTGAAAACGTATCAAAGTTCATGAAATAGCCAGAAGCAGTTCGATCAATTGTTGGAATTGCATCGGGATTTGTTGAAATCTGATTTTGCTCTTGACGAGGCACATTGACGTAGATGTCTGTAGTCGGTCTGATTGCAACTTGGTTGTTAAGTTGATTTTCATTTTGAAGATGAATTTCTTGTTGACGTGGAACGAGTCCCATAGCATTGTTGCTTAGTCCTTCATTCCGTACAGGCGGCTCTTCAAACGTGATAAGGCTTTCTGCTTGAACTTCTTGGATTGTAGCAAGAGGAGGGCGTCTGCTACTGTGGAGTCCACGAGGCCTACTGTTTAGTATCGGTCACATAGTGTGGTTTGATTAAGTCAATTGAGACAAATCTTTTCTCCTTTTTACCGGCAAGAGGTGGCAGAAGTACAGTTCTTGTGCCTTGGATTGCTAGGACCGGTACAGGCTTTCTGTAGGATGGCCCGAATTCTTTCTTGTCAGCAACCTTCTCTCTGACCAGATCCCCAACTTTTGGGATCCAGACAGGTCTTGCCGTTACTGCCTTGAGTTCCTCAGTGGCGGCCTGTTTCTGGAGCACGTTACTTTGTTGTGTCCTGGAATCATTTAGATCCTGTAAAACAGCCAAACGATCATGGATATCAAATGGTTTTTCATCCGCCACTGTGCCTTCACAATCAAGATCAGGTACCCACATTCTTGTCCCAAATAGGACCTCGTAAGGAGTGACACCTCCTAGAGAACTTCTTGGCTGATTATTGAGCGCGCTGTACCCCATAAAGGTGATCGACCCATCTACCGCCCTTGCCTAATACCCTAGCTGTTAAAGATTGCTTTAAGTCTTGGATTTTCCTCTCCACAACAGAATTTCCCTTGGGATGATACGGAGAGGAGTACCGCAATGCTACGCCCATTCCTTCCATGGCCTCTTTGTAAGCCCGAGAGCTAAACGCCGGACCACGGTCAGAATGTAACGTGCCAACTGCGTATGTGCCGATAAAGACTTGCAAATCTTTTATAACAGTTCGAGCGTCAGCCGAGCACTGAGGCCAAACCCATAGGAATCTAGAGCAGGAATCCACTGCAACCATGATATATTTCTTGGACCCATCAGATTGTATGGGTCCGCAGTGGTCCAAATACACACATGCGAGAGGTTTGTCTGATTTCAGTAATGGTGTCTGTGCTGGGCGTGTTACGGTGGAGCCTTTCATCTGTTGGCAGATGTCGCATTTCAAGACATAGGGCCATATGTATGAAGCCAATTTGCGATCGCAAACGCCGAAATTCGCCGAATTTCGGCGTTTGCGATCGCAAATTAGCAGTGTGCAATGTATCACACTGAAACCCCTCGCAAAATAAGGAATCGCAAATTTTGCGATTCCCTATTTTGCAATTGCATTTAAGGAATCGCTAATTGCGATTCCTTAAATGCAATGTAAGAAGCACAAAAAAGTGCAATTTGGGCTTAAGGAATCGCAAATTACCACCAACTTCAAGTTGATGGTAACTTACGATTTCACTTAAAAATGCACTTTTTGCATTTTTTAAAGTGCCATGTGGCACACATACATGCCCTTAGGGCATGTATGTGTGCCACATGTGCACACATGCACATTTCAGGGGTGCAACAAGGTGTCCTTTTGACACCCTGGCACCCTTCAAATTGCATTCTCAATTTGCGATTCTCTAATTGCTAATCGCAAATTGAGAATGTCTTCCCATTCATTCCTATGGGCCTCTAGGCCCATAGGAATGAATGGGGAGGTATTCCTTAATTGCGAATCGCAATTTGCGATTCGCAATTAAGGAATATGAAGGATTCGCAAAATTTATTGCAAATCCTACATACATCTCGTTTTGCGATTCTCAAATAGCGATTCTCTAAAATTCGCTATTTGAGAATCGCAAAACCAAACTTTCATACATATGGCCCATAGTCTTTAGTCTGCTTTGTTAACCCTGGCCACCAATAGCACTGTTTCAATAAAGAAATAGTCGCTGTAACGCCTGTATGCGCAGAACCCAAACCCTCGTGTGCTGCTAGAATTAAGCCTAGCCTACGATCCATATTTGGTATTACTCTATCCCCCACTCCAGGAATCTGAGCATATGGAATGTTTTGTGCATCTAACTTGTGGAGTACTTGAGTGGAAATTTCTTTGGTACTGCTGTGCTGCCTTTGCGCAAAGCATTGACAGCTACCATAATCTTGCCGTCTATTTTCGTTCTTGAACGAGTGATTGCAGCTACGGACTCTGTTCGTACAGCCCCCTTTGCGGCTTCATCAGCCAATGAATTCCCTTCAACGTGAACGCCATCACGCTGATGACTCAGTGTATGTATCACGTGAGCCCTCGGTAGTTCGTTTCTCAACTCCACTACCTGTTCCCATAGCATTTTATGCTTAATTGTGCCACCTTTTGCTTCTTTGAACCCGTTTTGATCCCAATGATGTAGATATTCATTGTATGACTGTACACAGTAAAAGGAATCACACACAATCAGCGTGGGGAATTCGTGATCCGTATTTATAAGTGCCAGTATCAGTGCTTTGAGTTCTGCCAACTGAGCCGTGCAGTCTCCTAGAGATTGCGTTTTAGTGCAGCTTGGATGGAACTTGCCATCATGCATGCGACCTTTAAAGATTGCACATGCCACGCTGTAAGCTTGCTTACTCCCTATGGCCGGTTGAGCAGAACAGTCAGTGTAAATTATGTATTCATACTGATCTAGAGGCAAAATTTCATTTGGCAGAGGATATTCTTGTTCGTATTGAAGGAATGCCTGTGTTTTTAAACTTGGATCAAATCTGTATTCAACATCCGTTGCAGTAAGAGAATTAGCCCATTGTATCCATCTGGGATGTAAGGCTTTCGCATTTGGAATGCTAGCATTTGTAACAGCTTCTAAAGCTGGTACTGGGGTTACGACAATTATGCGTTTCCCCTGAGCCAGAGCTCTTTCTCTTGCTACAGCGGTCTGCACTGCTGTCACGATTTTTTCTGTTGAAGTGAAACGCATTTCTGCGTTTGTGTACAGGTGTGATTTGTATGCGATTGGTACCGTTTCACCTTCATTAAAAGTCACATAAGTGTACCCGCATTGGCCCGCTATTACTCGGATCACTAAGTTCTGTGCGTTTACGCGTGTTTGTAAATGTCTAGAAGCTATCATGTCTTAGTGAACGTAGGATGTTTGTATGTTCCTGTGTCCATTGTCTGATTGAAAAATCAGGTTTTATTAAGTCGTAGAAAGGTTTTATTCTTTCTGCGTAATCCAAAATGTATGTTCGACCAAAATTTAGGAATCCCAGAATTGATTGTAAATTCTTTAATGATTTTGGAGGTTGGAGCAGCGCACACTTTTCTAAAAAGTTAGCTGTCAAGCTTTTTCCCTCACTTGACAGCTCGTATCCCAAAAACAGGACACTGAGGTGGGCAATCTTTGATTTTTTAAAGTTACATTTGTAGCCCTCAGAGGCGAATCCCATAATAATGGTGCTCACCCTGGTCAAGTGCCTTGGTAAGTCATCGTCCATCAGATAAATATCATCCACATAGGACAATGCTTCTTCATCCAAATTTTGGAGTAACTCTGTTACCCTTGCTGAAAACAACCCCGGGTTATTCTTATACCCTTGGGGGAGTCGACAAAATTGCTGATGTGACCCTAACGCACTGAATGCGGTCAGATACCTGCTTTCAGGCGCGTTATTTTGGCAGAAAAATCCATTTGAGATATCAAGTGTTGTTTTGTATTTTTGTCGCACAATGTTATTCATTAATGCGGCACTGTGTGCATTTTGAACTGCAAATGTCTTTGTGCAAGTGTTTAAATGTCTGTATTCTAAAACTAGACGATATGTGTTGTCAGGTTTGGCTACGGGGAACAAAGGATTGTTCATAGGTGAAGTGCAATTTTCTATCACCCCCTGGTATTCAAGTTGATCTAGGATCTCCCTGACTTGTTTTTTAGCTTCCTGCTTTATTGGGTATTGCCTTTGAGCATTTGGGGAAACTTTTAACGGGATCACGTGGTGGGTTGAATCCTCATCCAAACCAGCATGACTTTTGTACAATGCTGGAGCTAGGGCAATCGCCCACTCCTGCGCATATGCATGTTTAAGATGTATGGGAACGAGGTCGGAAAATGCTGGAAAAATTACCTTTGCTCCCTTTGGGCACTCCATGACGAATGCTGGCGGCCAGTCTTGCTCTGCTAATAGGATGTCATATCCAGATGACAAATTTTCCCAAAATAGACCTTTAACTTTTCTGGGCTTGTCCCCCTCCATCCGGAGTGTTATCTCATGTAACTTGTGTGGGACACTTACCCGAGTATCAGGTGTTTCCACCGTGATATACTCATTCAACTCTGCTGTCACCAGAAATTCTTTCAGGTTCTGGCGAGCTATCGTTACTTCTGCCGCGCTGTCTAGCATCATCAGAGCCCATTCCCCATTCAGAAGCTGTGTCCTCAGAATTCTGGGCATGTCTGATATTAAGACCTGCTACCTTCTTCTTTTTGAACTGAGGTTTCTGTTTTTGTTTGTCCTCTTTTTTAGGTACGTAGTCCGCAGCGCGTTGCGTGCCTCAGGACTTTGTACGCTCCTCTTGTTTGTGTTCTGACCGTCCTTCGCTCTCGGAGTTTCTTGACGAACCCTGAAAGGAACGAGAGGAACGTGTATCAGTATCCTGATACCTGTCAGGTTTTTTAATATTATCCCTATTCCTGAGGTTATACCTCCTTTCAGAGGGCTCCTGTTGAGGAGACCTGCCTCGGGATTGAGATCTGGTGCCTTTAGACTTTTGTTGTTTTTTATTTTCCCACTTCTTTTTAGAAGAAGTAGGTGTCTGCGTTGTAGTGTCCTTTTCAGGACTGCCCACCAGTTGTGGTTTTAATGCCTTCCCACCTAAACTGTCTCTGCCTAATTCTGCATATGCAGTTTCAATTATTTTGGGTAGTTCGTGTTGTTGATCTACTGGACCGAACTCCCTTAGGCGTTGGCGGATTGCCACTGAAGCTGCTTCCCCCTTAATGTTAGCTAGTGTTATGGCTGATACCTGCTCGAAGTTGTTTAGTAACTTCATCCCTAAGTTAAGGGCAGGTTTTGCTCCGTACTCATTTTGTATCTGTCTCAATACGTCTGGTACTACTGCTAAGGATGGGATACCATGTGTTCTGGTATATATGGCAGCAAAGACTGAACCCCAAGAGGTGCAATCCTCTATTTGTGGTGTGATCCCCATGGGCAAGCAGATTGTTAGAATTCTGTGTTTTTCATAAGTGGTAGTATTCGGGAATACTGCCTCAAGCTGAGTTATTTTCTGAGCTATCCAGAATGGGATTTGTTCGCGTTTTGCTGGCATTTTGCCCATTACCGCATGTAATGTTTGTGGAGTAATTTTATTTCCTGTACCCTGGACTGGAGTACTATTTGCTGCACCTGGTGCAGGTTGGATTGTTAAAGTCCTCATGACGAATTGTGTCAGGTTTCTGTAGATTTTAATTAAATCTCTGTGTTGTATGAGTAATTCTGGCTGTGGCATTGTTCCAATGTCAGGGTGCAGTGTGTAAGCCGCTAGTATTGGCCATGTGGCCCCGTCTCCTCCGAGCGGGTCTAATCTTACTCTTCCTCGTACATGGGGTAGGGCGCCATTAAACCAGTAAAAATGTTCCTGGTAAGTGAGTGGAATCTCTATGTCCTCAAACGGAGCATATTCCCTTGGTGCATTTCCTGCTATGTAGTAGTGAAATGTCTTTGTTATGGCATTTGCTGCTGGGAATGTAACCCATGAATAGAACACCTCTGTTTTGTTTGATTCGTGTGCCTCAATCATGAAAACTATCATGCCACCCATGGCTGGTAAGCCATTTTCTAATAGTCTTATGGTGACTGTCCTTCTGAATTTTGGTGCAATCTGTATTGCATCCTCAGGATCTTCTTCTCCCAGGTCAACTCTCTCATCCCCTGAACCAGGCATATTTAGAGGAAGAAGTGTTCACAGGGAACTAAGATGAGGTGTGATGCACAATTTAGGAACTAACAGGCACATGCATCAAGCAAAAAATGGCTCGCAAAATTTGCGATTCGCTAAAAAAAGCCGTTTGCGAGCACAATACAGCCGTTGGCAATGCAGGAACCCAAATACCGCAAAAAGTAAAAAAATCGCTAAAATAAGGAATCGCAAATATTGCGAGAAGCAAAAAAGCGAAACCCAAACTGCGATTTCCTGAACAGCGATAGCAAATAGCGACTCGCAAAGAAATAATCGCAAACACATGCATGAAAAATCGCAAATAGCGAATCACATGAAATTCGCTATTTTTCAAGTGCAGAATAAGGGGAATCACATTCAGGTGGTAAACTGGAGTCAAAAAAATCGCACAGGTGTAACCACTCACAAGGAGGATGAGGATCCATGCAGCAGCCCAGCGCAGAAGTAGAATACAGGAGCGGATATTCAGAGTGTGCATTACATTGCTGGGACAAACAGAAGATGAAATCTATGATAAGTACAGGCTGGACGGTGCTACAATCCTACACCTAATGGCAGATTTGGAACCCCTATTGCAGCGCCAGACCAGTAGGACCCGTGCCATCCCCACTCATGTCCAGGTCCTATGTTGCCTGCACCTACTAGCATCAGGCAGTTTCCAGGGGGTAGTACCTGTAGTTGGAGGGGTATCACAAAGCTCCCTGTCACGTTTCTTCAAATCCTTCCTGGACACCATGATGAGTAGGATCCACACCCACATCACCTTCCCCACAACCCAACAGGAACTGAACAAAACAAAACTTGACTTCTATCAGATAGCGCAGTTCTCCCATGTGATCGGATGCATAGATTGCACGCATGTCCCCATTTGTCCACCAGCAGATAATGAATACATTTTTAGGAACAGGAAATCGTATCATTCCATCAATGTGCAAGTAGTGTGCAATGCAAAACACATCATAACAGACATTGTGGCGCAATACCCGGGAAGCACCCACGACTCTTACATATTTCGACACAGTGGCATCCACACCCGTCTGCTCAGGGGTGAATTTGGAGAAGGACACCTGCTTGGTAAACACATATGCTTATTCTCTACACCAATAGACAAAATGGAAATGCATACCAGTCGCTAACACTTTGCTTACTACCCTGTAGGTGACCGCATATGCCGTGCGGAACTACATCTTGACGCCGTACCTCAACCCAGCAACACCACATGAGCAGAGGTACAATGCAGCACACATCAGCACACGGAATGTAATTGAACGTACTTTTGGAATACTGAAAAGTCGCTTTCGCATCCTAAACAAAACTGGCGGAGCATTGCAGTACCGGCCAGAGACCTGCTGCAGGATTGTGGCTGCATGTGCCATGTTACACAATATCGCAACACGGAGAGGCATACACATAGAAGTGTCCGACAGTGAGTCAAAGGGGGACAACCAGCCACCGGCACAACGACGACAAGCGCATGTGGCAAGCTCAGCAGAAGGGCAAAGGAGACGCGTTGACATTACACAACATTATTTCTGAGGTATGTAATGATGAGACACAAGACTTAGGTTGAGAACAGAAAAGTATTTACTAACATGATCCCATGTAGCATTGTGTTACGCCACACATAGTAGGTGCCAAAAAGTACAGTGATTGCATGCAAAAATCAGCAAAGTAAACTATTCCAGGACCTGGAACTCCATTACAATCATGGTCTTGTCCATTGTTACGTCACCATGTGCATATGTAGAAGGACAAGTCAGTCTAGCGTTTCCTGCCGCGTACCCCCAAACGCCTTTTACCGTCATCTGCAACATCCCCCTGGTGTGCACCGGAAGGTGTTGTGCTGCGGGTACTGCGCCTCCTGGCAGTGGTCACTGGCACCGACAGGCTGCTAAGGCTGGATGCCTCCTCACTCCCCTCCCCTCCCGTTACATTGATGCCACCAACAGTACCAGCCTGGATCTGTTCCAAGGCAGTGGTTACTTGGCCAAGGGCCTTGGCCACATCCCCAAAACAATGGGCCATTTCAATTTGCATGGCCACGGACTGCCGTGACAGCAGTGCAGTGGTGTTGCATAGGTGATTGTTCGACCTGGTGTAGCCAGTCATGCGCATCATGAACAGGCGATGCCTTCTTCTCTGTGTGGCGTGGCCATCAAGCATCACCCTGGTCAGCTCCTGCATGCTTGCGTTGGTCTGCCGGTTTCCCTCCACCACCGCTGTAGTGAGTTCCCGCACACTGTCTGTCATGACCGAGATGTTTCTGGCCAATTTAGTGAGTTGCATCTGGATTGACCCCATATGTCTTGCTTGCAGGTGCTGCACCCTCAACATCTGGGACTCCACGCCACCCCACACATTCGGAGCCTGGTCATCCTGAACAGCAATATGGGCCCTTGAGCTGCGCCTGCGTCTTTGTCGGACCTGTGCCTGGGGTGTAGTTGTGGGGATCACACGTGGCTGGCTAGTCACAGGAGCCGGTTCAGGAGCCGGATCAGATTCCATGGGCTGCAGTTATGGAACTTGAGGCATGCGTTTTGTGGGTGCGGGGGGTGTTCTGGCTGGGGCAACAGGTGCCTCCACGTCAGTCTCTGCAGGAGTGTCCGTGATGTGAAGACATTCACTGTCGTCAGTGTCTCCTTCTGCTGCATCTGTGATGGCAAAAAGTGCAATGTTAATTTGTGTTAAGGCTTCTGTTGTGTGACATTGAGCATACTTGGCTTTCATTAAATCACTGACTACATTCACTAACAGCCATGCAGTTTTGGCGTGTTTTACTTTCCATTGTTGTGTTTGATTACCCACTTGCCTGACATGCCTACAACTCCCACAATGCATTTGGCTTATGAGTGAAAACGTGGACTGGAGTTTGCTACTTACACTGGGGTTGGACTGGGGGGGGTGCACATTACACAGTAGTTTGAAGTGAATGGTTGCATGCATCTTACCTTGTGAGGTACTGGCCGCTCCGGATGTGTCCAGCTGGGTCACTCCTACCACTGCTTCTGGCTGGATTGTGGATTCCACCAGGTCCTCCAGGGCTGTATTGTTGGGAATTGTAGATGGACCCCTCCAGTACTCCGTGCCTCCTTCAGCCGGTCTGCTATTCGCTCCTTGGCACGGCTACGCAGATCATACCAGCGTTTTTTTAGGTCATCTATACTGCGGTGTGTGACCCCCACAGCATTGACCTTGTTCTTAATCCGGAGCCATATTTTGCATTTCTCCGCCTCAGGCACTTTCAAGGAGAGTTTTCCAAAGAGCTTGTCATGGCTCTTGGCAACCTCCTCAATCAGGTTTTCCAGTTCCCTCTCGCTGAATTTGAGTTTGCGCTTCCTGGGCGTGGCACTCTCCCCTGCTGTTGTTTGCTCCATTGTGGTGCACAGAAAGTTCCTGGTAACAACTTTTGGAGTGTAATCAGCTCAGCTGCAGCACTCTACTTCCTCCTCTCACTGTCTCTGGACACAGAATGAAGCATGGGCTGGGAGACTTCCTGGTTGTGATGTCATCAGCATGCTTCTCGTGCGACGCGCTAATTGCGATTTCGCAAACAGCGAATTCGCAAAAGCCGGGTGTTAGTTTTTGCGCGTCTCTATTATCAACTCGCTATTTGCAAGTGCGAATTTTACCGATTCGGTAAATATTCGCAAGGGGGTTCATGCATTGCAGATTGCGATTTTTAAATAGCGATTCTTTAAAAATCGCTATTTAAGAATCGCAATTTCGGATTTTGATGCATGTGCCCGTATATGTCCTTCAAGCTTGATTAACCAACAGCCAATAAATAGTATTCTCATACTACTCAGCTGTGGCGGATTTTGTGCCCACCCACTCCAGACGTCTCTGGTGTTTTGTGAGTAGGTTCTCTGAGAATAGCACGACTGAACTACTGAGATTCTACTGTTAAATAAGTACCCAACCAACGTTGGCGGCGCCATGTCGTGTGGTTCCTATAGTACCCCTGCAGGACCTGTGCGTTTGGATAACATATACTGTGGGCTTGGTGTTAGACTGACTCTGTGCACCCCCACCGCATATGTTAGCCTGGTTTGCATTAGCTAGCTCACAGTGCCACTAGAATCTCCTCTTATCGGGGAGAGATTAGTTTCTGGCAACCTTAGATCATGACAACCCAAATTCCTCAGAATCGTGGAAACAATGTACTACCTTTCGCTCAGTCACTCGTGCTCACTTATTCGGTTTGTCTCAGAGAGTTACACAGAATAAACAGTCGGGCGTTTCAATAAGTATTTATTGAACAGTTGTTATTCTATTGTAAAATATATGTGCTGCAGCAATCAGCAGACAATAGCAGAAATACATTATCAGCAGTACGATCAAAGTGAAAGGATAGAACAGTTCTACCATATTGCAATAATCATGAATACAAACATGAATATAAAAGGCACTATAAAAGTGTGCGTACTCCTACGATGCCTAACTAGATGTACCTGAGTGTACCTAGCATATGTGCAGGTCTAAAAGCCTAAGAGCCAAGAATCCCTCTAGGATTTAGTCGAACCCCCATACCTGAATAGAGAGAGTGTGGGACACCGTCCTGGTCTCGAGTTGGACACCCGCAAGGGGCTGTGTTAGACCACTGTCAGCTGGAGCGACTGCATGCAGGAGCCTCAGCGTCTCTGGTCAGTGTGTCAGCATGGAAGTCTCGGTTCCCTCTATCTTACCGGGGCAAGATGTGGTGTATTTATACCCTAAAGAGTCTCGGTCCTCAGTATGGTTTGTATTGGTCTGTCGTTAGCCATGAGGAAGACGTCAGGGGTGTACTTTGTACATACATATTATGCAGGTGGTGTATTCCTAGAGAGCCGTGCATAATTGATGAGTACAGTGTGGGCCTGTGTTTGGGAAAAACCCTGCTGTATTCAAAACCACAGGATAGATAACGTTCAGCCCTCAGAGCACGTTGTGTACTAGCGAGGACCAATGTAGGTGAAAGATCATGCCTATATAAGGAATCATGACTATAATAGGACATGTACAGTTATGACAATAATTGGGCATATGCGGCTATGACCATAATAGGGCAAGTACGAATATGACCATATTAGGGCAAATATGAATACGTCCATTTTAGGGCATGTGCGAACGGGTCTACATTAGGGCCTCTATACGGGACATAACACCCACTCCTCTTCCGAATTGGATAACAATGACCATACTTAAAATCTGGATGGAAGTCTCGGTTCCCTCTATCTTACCGGGGTAAGATGTGGTGTATTTATACCCTGAAGACTCTAGTTGCTTCGTATGGTTTGTATTGGCCCTTGTTAGACGTGAGGAAGACGCCAGGGGTGAACTTTGTACATACATATTATGCAGGTGGTGTATTCCTAGAGAGCCATGCATAATTGATGAGTACAGTGTGGGCCTGTGTTTGGGAAAAACCCTGCTGTATTCAAAACCACAGACTAGATAACGTTCAGCCCTCAGAGCTCGTTGTGTACTAGCGAGGACCATTGTAGGTGAAAGATCATGCCTATATAAGGAATCATGACTATAATAGGACATGTACAGTTATGACCATAATTGGGCATATGCGGTTATGACCATAATAGGGCAAGTACGAATATGACCATATTAGGGCAAATATGAATACGTCCATTTTAGGGCATGTACGAATGGGTCTACATTAGGGCCTCTATACGGGACATAACAGGGCACTAAGGTTCACCATGGTGACACTAGCTCCTGTGTCTCTATAGGCTACAGCTCTCTGACCATTGGTCAGAGGCTCTTGTCTCAGTAGCGGCCGGTGGTGGGAGTGCTTCCGGGCGGTGATGTGGGGTGGGGGAGGGGCAGGGTGGGGGGTAGTAAACTACGGATTTCGGCCGCACTGAGGTAAGTAAACAAAAAAAACGAATTTTGTTGCGCGCGCTGCATTGCCAAATGCGATGCAGCACGCGCAATGAAATTTGTTTTATTTATTTTTTTGTTTACTTACCTCAGTGCGGCCAAAATCCGTAGTTTACTACCCCCCACCCTGCCCCTCCCTCACCCCACCCCGCGTCACCGCCCGGCAGCACTCCTACCACCGGCCGCTACTGTCTTGTCTGTACTTGCCCAAGGACTTGGGACTGACAGTAAAAGTGGCAAACCCCATGCCACCATCACAGACTAAAGTGGCCTGTTTGGGGGACCTGGCTAGGCCAGTGTCCACCTCAGTTCCCCAAGGAAACCCAACCACATTTTTGGATGCACTACCACCACCTGGGGAATTATTACCTGTAGTACCAGGAGGTGTAGAGGTAGTGTTTGGTGGAATATTTTCCTTATTGCTGACCTTGGGGCAAATGGCATCATTTTTCCTGTGGCCTGGCTTCTTACAGACAAAGCAATAAGGTTTCTTTTCAGGGGAGGAAGGAGTTTGGTACACGAAAAATAGCTCTGCACCCTTCTGATTGATCCAATTTTAAGTGTGTTATTAAATATCAAACATTATGCATTATTATGTACAAATTTGAAGATCCATGTCCACTTTCCCAAAGTGAAGTCAGTCACAGGCTCTTGAAGTTTAAAATTTATTCTTTATTCAATTTTCTTATCAATGAAATAGCCAACGCGTTTCGTCCGTTACCGGACTTCTTCAGGGCTATAAAAATACACAAAAAGAAAATATTTTTACAAATAGGCTGACAAACATTTCAAAACATACTTTAAAAAAACCAGATAATGCCAAAGAAATATCCATTTGTTTAAACTTCTAGCACACATATATTCACTTCGGGAAGTCTTTTTGTTCTCCTTTCTCTTTATGTCATGACACAAAAGAAATATTTGACAACACATTAATATCTACGATAAAGTATAGATAATTTCGGAGATCTCTAGACCTTAGTGTTGCACAACCTCATATCAATTTCATGTAATCATGTCTAAAATCTAAGTCCTGGTATACGTTTAAAACTGCAGAGGACAAGCGTGAGCACACATAGTTTGTATATACAGACGTACCATAATCAGTTTATAATAGTCCAAGGTATATGGACCTGCTGTTCATCAATTGAGCCCAGCTAGTCTGTAAACAGAGTGAAATGTATACTTTTATGCTCTTCAAATAATCTTATTCATTATCAAAACACATTGGATATTATATACGGTTCATAGTCAAATGTCATCATATTATAATATTTACAAAAGAAAATTATGCGTCACACCATTCCGTTTAATTTAATAAAAAACTATGGCATTGATACAATGAGATAATAGCACCTGATTTTGTAATTTTCTGCCTCAACTTATTCTAAAAACATCAATTTTGTAAGTTTATATTATAACTCAAAAAAACAACAACAAAAAACATAAGGTTTGTGTCAAGTACGGCCATATACATTAATTATCTATCTTATATCAAATCATTGTTGGAAACTGGCACTTACTTTTATTTAAAGAATTGCCTATCGAATCCCCTTGGCAATATATTGGAAAGGCGTTTAGATTTCAAAAGATACCGGAAGGGTATATCCTAAAAGTAAGTGAAACCTATGTTAGCCTCACACGTTAATCAGTATCTAATATAAGTTTGTCAACAGGTTTCTTGTTTGAATACTAAGAAAACCGAGACACTTGTCCATTTTTTCATAGTATTTCGCAATGTAGCCCCCAATATATTTGTCTCAAAGATGTTCAAAAACTCATCATATTAAATAAAAAATGCCATTTACAACTTATTTTGTTAATATTTCCTAAACAACTATGACGGCATTCGAAAGAGTTAAGCAATATCCAAGCCTAACACCCAAACAAACGTTCCCCAAGTGGTGTCTGGTTTATAAAGCTCACTCCATCTCATTTGGCCCAAAATACAATTCATGCCGTCATTTTAAGCAGTGGAGACAGAGTCACAGACAGTAAATATAAGCCGAAAAACAAATATAGACGTAAAATACCCTCAAAAGCAACATTGTAATATCAATAAAAACACAAGTACATAAATATTTCTGTACATGTGTCATACATTATATTTTTAAACATAAGGCGCTAAATAAACTATTTCTCAAATCAGTATAGACCGATAGAAGTCGTTGTTTTTAAACGTAAGACAAAAAGATTAAAATCTATGAAGCCGGTACAGGCAAAAAAAAAAAGAGAAAAAAAAAAGGTGATAATGAAGAATGTTTATTATCATAGTATTTTGGGCGCACAGACCACACACTCTTATACAGAAAAAGTACTGTAAAAGAGGCGCCCATCTTAGAACATCATGGCAAAGATCATATATACATCAGAGCCTAACGTTCATGACCGAAGATTACATATGTTTATGAATAGAGTAAATACCCCACAGGTGCTAACAAACAGAAAAGGGAATATTCTACCAGGTTCCGTTTCCTCACGAAAGCTACACTCTGCCCCTCACCGTAATCAGTCTTACCGCAATAGTATGCATAGCGTCGTTCATGCGGTCTTCTGGTTTGGCGGTTTCAAAAAGCCTCGTAAATCGCCCCATTTTATACACCAAAATTAATTGGTTAATTTGCTAATTAGCTTCCAATTCATTAATTGAGTATTCCTTCATCGCATTGTAGATGACGCTAATCTAAATCAAACCCAGCGCCATCTTAGAATAGGGCAAACCGTCCAATATCCTGATATTTTAACCCGTATACAGAAATAGTCATCACCAAAATAATAAAAACATCGTGCACATGATCATGTGCGCCGCAGTACAGGAATATAAACATAAATCGACCAATATAGAAAGGTTCCGAAAAACCTAAGTCAAAGCAAGGACTATGGTGAACAAAATCGCGCCTCCAACGTCGCATTATAAGTGGCGTAGGTCGCGATCCAAAACCGCGCCATCTGTAAATGGAGTGAAGACAGACCGTTTCCTCATATTTGAAATGCATGCTGAAATGTTAAACACTAATCTACTATTGGTCGCATAATATATGCGTGCCATAATACAGTGAATCGACCAACTTAAAGAAGATTACAAAAGAAATGTTAAGTTTAAAAACATGCTACGAAGCCAGCATGGTAAACAACATCGCGCCACCTACGTCACATTATAGAAATGGCGTTGGTCTAGATCCAAAACCGCGCCATCTTTGAATGGAGTGAAGACAGGCCATTTCCTCATATTTAAAGTATATACAAAAATGTTAAACACAAAATAAATAACTATCGATCACATATTATATACGCACCACAATGCGATGAACCGACTAACATAGAAGAAATTGCAATAAAGCGCTAAGTTTGAAAAAGCGCTAAGAGGCCAACATAGAGCCTATAATATACATGATTCCAACACCATGTCAGTTCAGAGAGTGTCATTACATATGGCGGCCATTTTAGAACTGGTATAAATAATTTCCCAAGCGTACTGTGGTCTTATCTAACAACATAGACAGCCAAAAGGACATGCAGAGACACCCTGTGCACTCATCCTGATTTTTATAAAATTATATGGCCAGATTATATATCATAATGTCCACATGAAAGAATAATAATAAAGGGATTTGTTATGATCCCATTTATAATCATGATCTAATCTCCATGAATCTTCATAAAAAAACTACCACTACGGTTTGCAACACATATCTATCCATGCATAGGTAGTCTTGAACAAATCCAATGGTGTTGCACAACTCTGACCGGGGAAGGAATGAGGCAACTACGTAATGATTATACATATCAATTGTATGTCATATAAGCCTGTGTAAAGGTTTAAACGCAAGTCCACAAAAATTCACACAGTAATGATCTAGCAATCTAGACAAAGTAAGCAGTCAAAACAGAATCATAAAAAATAGCTAATGCAGATATGTACTTTAGACAATTTATATCAAAACCCAGAAATGTCTACAGAAGGTTTCTACAAAAAATAATGAAATTCATTATTAATGTTCAACCCAAGGGTTACCGATCTCAGCTTACAGATCCAACGCGCCTCCATTTGTCTTAATTGTATGGTCCTATCACCACCTCTAGGATTTGGACCCATACAATCTATTGCGTGGAACTTAATCTCACTGTTCTGTGGGTGGCATTCAAAAATATGTTGCGCCACAGGATTTCTCATATCTCCATGTTTTATGCTTCTGACGTGTTCTTGAATCCTGGTCTTAAGACTCCTAATACTGCTCCCCACATAGATTTTGTCACAATGGCAACTAATCAGATAAACTACATATGTAGTATTACAATTGATAAAAGACCTTATCGTGTATTCCTTAGGTCCATTATGTTTAAATGACTTCCTCTTATTCATACCATATCTGCAGATCGAACAATTGCCACAGATATGGAAGCCCAATGATTTGTCTGGTAACCATGTAGTTTGAGGGACCTCTCTTGTCATCACATAACTAGGACAGAGTATGTTCTTTATCGTCGATCCCTTCCTATAGACAACTTTAGGTTTGTCAGGGACAATATCAGGAGGTAGTGTTTCAGATTTTAACAGATGCCAATTTTTTCGTAATATGTTAAAAATATGGTTGCTATACACTCCATATTCTGTCACAAAGACGCATTGACCTTGATTGGTACCTTCACTAGAGCGTGGTTGTTGAACCAGAGTATCACCTCGTTTCTTTTTTCTGACTTTGTTTTCTGCCTTCCTGATGCAATTACCCTCATAGCCCCTGTCTATCAAGTCACATTTGGTTTTATATATGTTTTTCTCAAAATTGTCCTCTTCGCTACAATTGCGGCGAACCCGCACCATTTCTCCATAGGGAATGGCTGCAACAGTGCTTTTAGGATGACAACTGATCGCATGTAAAATGCTATTACAGGATGTTGGTTTCCTGTACATATCGCTATGAACCATATTACCCTTGACATAGAGTCTAAGGTCCAAAAATACAATCTCCTGCCTTGAACTATTGATAGTGAGCTTAATTGTTGCGGTCATTTCCATTAAGATAAGTAAAGTACTCCTTCAGATCTTGTGAGCTCCCTTTCCAAATTAAAAAAATGTCGTCAATATATCGGACATAGAAGAGTATATGGTCCACCCAGTTTTTTGTGCCTGGGCCCCATAAAAAGGTTTGCATAAGATGGAGCAAACCTGGAACCCATAGCAGTTCCCTGCTTTTGTAGAAACCAACTGTTCCCATGCAAAAAAACATTTTGAGTCAAAATCAACTCGGACATGGTCAACAGCATTTGGGTATGCTCTAAATGACAAGCATATCGTTTGAAAAGAAAGTGTTTTAAAGATTCAAGGCCCTTTTCTAATTTTATACATGTATATAGACTTTCCACGTCCATAGTTACAAATGTGAAAGTATCCTCTTCCCATATTACATCCTCCAATTTGCAGAGAAGTTCCCTGCTGTCTTTCAAATATAAAGGTAAATTCTGTACAAGTGGTTGGAGGAATGAGTCTATATATTCAGCGAGATGTTCTGTAGGCCCTCCGTTGCCCGATATTATGGGCCTGCCCGGGGGAAATGCGCCCCCTTTATGCACTTTTGGCAGTGCATAAATGCACGGGAATCTAGAGTTGTTAGCCAGTAAATATCGATACTCTAGGACTGACAATAGATCCGATTCATGCCACTAAGTTAGTCTGCCATTGATTTTACTTTCAATCATCTTGATGGGATTAGATTGTAGTTTGATATAACAGTCTGGAAGGCTTAATTGTCTGTCGATCTCATTAATGTAATCCTGGGCATTCATTATAACAATGTTTCCCCCCTTGTCCGCCTCACGGACGACAAGGGATGGATCATTGCGAACAGATTGAAGAAAGGTCCTCTCATCTTTACTAATATTTTGCTTGTGTACACATTTAGAGTTGGAGAGATGACTATCCTCCAAGTTATATAGATCCTGTGTTACTCTTAATGCGAATTCGTCAATAACCGTCTTGGTGCAGCTAGGTGGAATAAATTTAGACCTATTTCTAAGTCCACTATCTATTGTGGTATCCTCAACTATATCAAGACTTCGTGCAAAATCCACCAAGTCACCAATATTATCATCATCATCCAACGTAGCAAATACATGAAAAGTGTCAATATCAGATATTGTGAAGTCAGAAACACATGCAGTATTCAAAACAGGCGGTCGCACATTTGGATGCTCTGAAAAATATTTTTTTAATTTCAATTTCCGTACAAAACGAAATAAATCCAAATGGACATTGTCCATTGCATGTTTACCAGTTAAACAAAAGTTCAAACCTTTACACAATATTGCAGTTTCTTGTTCATTAAATTCACGTGACGACAAGTTAACCACATTCACAGTATTAGTAACAACATCCAATTCTGTACTGCCCACATTGTGGTGCACAATCTCATTTGTGGGTGCTACTTGTTGTTTCCCATTTTTGCTTTTGTAACTGACCTGGTGTTTCTTGCCACCCCTCCTGATTCGTCGCATGGCCCTTTCTTTTTGTTGCCCAGGCGGTATCTCTGAACCTCTCTTAAAAGATCAGAGGCTTGATTAGTATTGGGGGTGGTAGAGCTTGTCCCTTCGCCAGGATCACTCTCAACTGACGAGACCGAGGAAATGGAGATACTACTAGATGAAATGCTCGGGGCCCTATTTTCAAGTACAGAAATTGGAGCTCCCTTAGCTACCACATCGTCGTATTTGCGTGCAAACGTAAATATACGACCTTGCTCGTAATCTTTTTGGTCTCTTTCTATTTTTTGTTGTTTTTTCCCTTTTAGGTATAGCTGATAGGTGGACAGCTCTTTTTTAAGGATCACATAACTTTTCTGTGTTATATCTGGCAAATTGATATCAGTTATTTCTTTTTCTAGGGTCAATATTTCTTCTCTAATCTTTTTTACTCTCCGTTCTGAATTGCGAATTAAAATATCCATCATTCTATATGATGCGAAGTGCAATTCCTCTTCCCACTCTCCCAAAAGATCGGGCTCCAGGTCCTCAAAATTGGGAAAGATGAGCATTCGCAAACCTCTCGGGATATGTTTATTCTCCAAGTATTTCTTAAGCGTGGCGCCGTCCCACCATTTGGTGAGCTCTTGTTTTTTTAATTTCTCAAGACGCACAAACTTGTTTTTAAGTCCATCATTATTAGTAGAGGGTACCAATACACGAGTGGTACCTTTTTCACTACTGAAGAGATCTCCTAGGAGTTCTTCCCGATTATCTTCAAAGTTCATATTAGAAAACTCAAGTACAGTGATCTAAAAGTTTGTAAATAAGAGGGTGTTTTCGTTCGTGCTGGGTGGCTCACAAAGTACAACCAGAAAGAAAGGGATCAAAGCACAAATTCCCGCACTGAGCTAAAGTCCCCTATATTTCCTGAACAACAAAAATGAAGGTGCTGATAGCCTGAGACACAATCCCCTATGTCCCATGAAGAGCTGGAGAAAGAAAATTTTCCACTCTCTTCCAATAAGATACACGAAAAATAGCTCTGCACCCTCTGATAGATCCAATTTTAAGTGTGTTATTAAATATCAAACATTATGCATTATTATGTACAAATTTGAAGATCCATGTCCATTTTCCCAAAGTGAAGTCAGTCACAGGCTCTTGAAGTTTAAAATGTATTCTTTATTCAATTTTCTTATCAATGAAATAGCCAACGCGTTTCGTCCAGTTACCGGACTTCTTCAGGGCTATAAAAATACACAAAAGAAAATATTTTTACAAATAGGCTGACAAACATTTAAAAACATACTTTAAAAAAACCAGATAATGCCAAAGAAATATCCATTTGTTTAAACTTCTAGCACACATATATTCACTTCGGGAAGTCTTTTGTTCTCCTTTCTCTTTATGTCATGACACAAAAGAAATATTTGACAACACATTAATATCTACGATAAAGTATAGATAATTTCGGAGATCTCTAGACCTTAGTGTTGCACAACCTCATATCAATTTCATGTAATCATGTCAAAAATCTAAGTCCAGGTATACGTTTAAAACTGCAGAGGACAAGCGTAAGCACACATAGTTTGCATATACAGACGTACCATAATCAGTTTATAATAGTCCAAGGTATATGGACCTGCCGTTCATCAATTGAGCCCAGCTAGTCTGTAAACAGAGTGAAATGTATACTTTTATGCTCTTCAAATAATCTTATTCATTATCAAAACACATTGGATATTATATACGGTTCATAGTCAAATGTCATCATACTATAATATTTACAAAAGAAAATTATGCGTCACACCATTCCGTTTAATTTAATAAAAAACTATGGCATTGATACAATGAGATAATAGCACCTGATTTTGTAATTTTCTGCCTCAACTTATTCTAAAAACATCAATTTTGTAAGTTTATATTATAACTCAAAAAAACAACAACAAAAAACATAAGGTTTGTGTCAAGTACGGCCATATACATTAATTATCTATCTTATATCAAATCATTGTTGGAAACTGGCACTTACTTTTATTTAAAGAGTTGCCTATCGAATCCCCTTGGCAATATATTGGAAAGGCGTTTAGATTTCAAAAGATACCGGAAGGGTATATCCTAAAAGTAAGCGAAACCTATGTGTGCCTCACACGTTAATCAGTACCTAATATAAGTTTGTCAACAGGTTTCTTGTTTGAATACTAAGAAAACCGAGACACTTGTCCATTTTTTCATAGTATTTCGCAATGTAGCCCCCAATACATTTGTCTCAAAGATGTTCAAAAACTCATCATATTAAATAAAAAATGCCATTTACAACTTATTTTGTTAATATTTCCTAACCACTATGACGGCATTCGAGAGAGTTAAGCAATATCCAAGCCTAACACCCAAACAAACGTTCCCCAAGTGGTGTCTGGTTTATAAAGCTCACTCCATCTCATTTGGCCCAAAATACAATTCATGCCGTCATTTTAAGCAGTGGAGACAGAGTCACAGACAGTAAATATAAGCCGAAAAACAAATATAGACGTAAAATACCCTCAAGAGCAACATTGTAATATCAATAAAAACACAAGTACATAAATATTTCTGTACATGTGTCATACATTATATTTTTAAACATAAGGCGCTAAATAAACTGTTTCTCAAATCAGTATAGACCGATAGAAGTCGTTGTTTTTAAACGTAAGACAAAAAGATTAAAATCTATGAAGCCGGTACAGGCAAAAAAATAAAAAAGGTGATAATGAAGAATGTTTATTATCACAGTATTTTGGGCGCACAGACCACACACTCTTATACAGAAAAAGTACTGTTAAAGAGGCGGCCATCTTAGAACATCATGGCAAAGATCATATATACATCAGAGCCTAACGTTCATGACCGAAGATTACATATGTTTATGAATAGAGTAAATACCCCACAGGTGCTAACAAACAGAAAAGGGAATATTGTACCAGGTTCCGTTTCCTCACGAAAGCTACACTCTGCCCCTCACCGTAATCAGTCTTACCGCAATAGTATGCGTAGCATCGTTCATGCGGTCATCTGGTTTGGCGGTTTCAAAAAGCCTCGTAAATCGCCCCATTTTATACACCAAAATTAATTGGTTAATTTGCTAATTAGCTTCCAATTCATTAATTGAGTATTCCTTCGTCGCATTGTAGATGACGCTAATCTAAATCAAACCCAGCGCCATCTTAGAATAGGGCAAACCGTCCAATATCCTCGTATTTTAACCCGTATACAGAAAAAGTCATCACCAATAAAAACATCGTGCACATGATCATGTGCGCCGCAGTACAGGAATATAAAGATAAATCGACCAATATAGAAAGGTTCCGAAAAACCTAGGTCAAAGCAAGGACTATGGTGAACAAAATCGCGCCTCCAACGTCGCATTATAAGTGGCGTAGGTTGCGATCCAAAACCGCGCCATCTTTAAATGGAGTGACGACAGACCGTTTCCTCATATTTGAAATGCATGCTGAAATGTTAAACACTAACTAATCTACTATTGGTCGCATAATATATGCGTGCCATAATACAGTGAATCGACCAACTTAAAGAAGATTACAAAAGAAATGTTAAGTTTAAAAACATGCTACGAACCCAGCATGGTAAACAACATCGCACCACCTACGTCACATTATAGAAATGGCGTTGGTCTAGATCCAAAACCGCGCCATCTTTGAATGGAGTGAAGACAGGCCATTTCCTCATATTTAAAGTATATACAAAAATGTTAAACACAAAATAAACAACTATCGATCATATATTATATACGCACCACAATGCGATGAACCGACCAACATAGAAGAAATTGCAATAAAGCGCTAAGTTTGAAAAAGCGCTAAGAGGCCAACATAGAGCCTATAATATACATGATTCCAACACCATGTCAGTTCAGAGAGTGTCATTACATATGGCGGCCATTTTAGAACTGGTATAAATAATTTCCCAAGCGTACTGTGGTCTTATCTAACAACATAGACAGCCAAAAGGACATGCAGAGACACCCCGTGCACTCATCCTGATTTTTATAAAATTATATGGCCAGATTATATATCATAATGTCCACATGAAAGAATAATAATAAAGGGATTTGTTATGATCCCATTTATAATCATGATCTAATCTCCATGAATCTTCATAAAAAAACTACCACTACGGTTTGCAACACATATCTATCCATGCACAGGTAGTCTTGAACAAATCCAATGGTGTTGCACAACTCTGACCGGGGAAGGAATGAAGCAACTACGTAATGATTATACATATCAATTGTATGTCATATAAGCCCGTGTAAAGGTTTAAACGCAAGTCCACAAAAATTCACACAGTAATGATCTAGCAATCTAGACGAAGTAAGCAGTCAAAACGGAATCATAAAAAATAGCTAATGCAGATATGTACTTTAGACAATTTATATCAAAACCCAGAAATGTCTACAGAAGGTTTCTACAAAAAATAATGAAATTCATTATTAATGTTCAACCCAAGGGTTACCGATCTCAGCTTACAGATCCAACGCGCCTCCATTTGTCTTAATTGTATGGTCCTATCACCACCCCTAGGATTTGGACCCATACAATCTATTGCGTGGAACTTAATCTCACTGTTCTGTGGGTGGCATTCAAAAATATGTTGTGCCACAGGATTTCTCATATCTCCATGTTTTATGCTTCTGACGTGTTCTTGAATCCTGGTCTTAAGACTCCTAATACTGCTACCCACATAGATTTTGTCACAATGGCAACTAATCAGATAAACTACATATGTAGTATTACAATTGATAAAAGACCTTATCGTGTATTCCTTAGGTCCATTATGTTTAAAGGACTTCTTCTTATTCATACCATATCTGCAGATCGAACAATTGCCACAGATATGGAAGCCCAATGGTTTGTCTGGTAACCATGTAGTTTGAGGGACCTCTCTTGTCATCACATAACTAGGACAGAGTATGTTCTTTATCGTCGATCCCTTCCTATAGACAACTTTAGGTTTGTCAGGGACAATATCAGGAGGTAGTGTTTCAGATTTTAACAGATGCCAATTTTTTCGTAATATGTTAAAAATATGGTTGCTATACACTCCATATTCTGTCACAAAGACGCATCGACCTTGATTGGTACCTTCACTAGAGCGTGGTTGTTGAACCAGAGTATCACCTCGTTTCTTTTTTCTGACTTTGTTTTCTGCCTTCCTGATGCAACTACCCTCATAGCCCCTGGCTATGAAGTCACATTTGGCCAAATGCGATGCAGCACGCGCAACGAAATTTGTTTTATTTATTTTTTTGTTTACTTACCTCAGTGCGGCCGAAATCCGTAGTTTACTACCCCCCACCCTGCCCCTCACTCGCCCCGCGTCACCGCCCGGCAGCACTCCTACCACCGGCCGCTACTGTCTTGTCTGTACTTGCCCAAGGACTTGGGACTGACAGTAATAGTGGCAAACCCCATGCCACCATCACAGACTAAAGTGGCCTGTTTGGGGGACCTGGCTAGGCCAGTGTCCACCTCAGTTCCCCAAGGAAACCCAACCAAATTTTTGGATGCACTACCACCACCTGGGGAATTACTACCTGTAGTACCAGGAGTGTAGAAGTAGTGTTTGGAGGAATATTTTCCTTATTGCTGACCTCGGGGCAAATGGCATAATTTTTCCTGTGGCCTGGCTTCTTACAGACAATGCAATAAGGTTTCTTTTCAGGGGAGGAAGGAGTTTGGGACCCACCCCCAGAAGAGGATTTTTGGGGCCCTTCAGAGGACTTATCTTTTGATTTATCCCCACCTTTCTCTTGGGTCTTGGAAGAATCTTTCTTCTGGTCACCACCCTGGTTCTTTTGTTTCACCCTGGTTCTGACCCATTTATCTGCCTTCTTTCCCAATTCTTGGGGAGAAGTCAGATCTGAGTCCACCAGGTACTGGTGCAAAAGCTGGTTTTGACAATTATTAAGGATCTGCTCCCTCATAATTAAGTTGTACAATCCTAAATAGTCATGCACCTTGCTGCCAAGTATCCAACCTTCCCGAGCCTTTGTAGCACAACCTACAAAGTCTTCCCAGTCCTGAGTCTGTGCTTTCTAGGTGTCTCTGAACTTAATCCTGTATTGCTCAGTGGTTAAGCCAAACCCATCAATGAGAGCACTCTTCAAGACAGAGTAGTTGTCAGCATCCTCTTCTCTAACAGTGAGGAGCTTATCTCTACCTTTGTCAGCAAAGGAGAGCCACAAGATAGCTGTCCACTGCTCTTGAGGGACCTTCTGTACCTTACAGGCCCTCTCTAAAGCAGTTATCCATTTGTGGATGTCATCCCCACCATGGTAGGGAGGGACTATCTTGCTCTGGTTCCTATGATCATAAGTATACTCCTTAACCCTAGGGACACTGTTGCTGCCACCATGGGACTCTAGTCCCAATTTCTTTCTCGCCTTCTGGAGCTCTAAGGATTCCCTATCTAGTGCCAATTGCTCTTGCCTGAGCCTAAGCTTGACTTTCTCAAGCTCTAGAACTTGGCACTCTATGTCATAAGAGCTATCTCTCTTATGAGATATGGAGGTCCCTATAGAATGTCCTGAATGGCCAGATTCTGCAGAGGGAGATCTAGATCTCCTGGGTAAACTCTGCACTCTTCCTGGAGGAGTAAAGAGAGGGCCACTGGGGCCTTCTCCACCTTCTTCCTGAAGATCTGCAAATAGTCCAACAGGGGGCGTTGAGCTGGGGTAGATGAAGAATGCTCCACTAAACAGGCTGGGACACATGTGATAGTGCCCATAGATGGTTGATAGCTTTGCCCTATATTATCCCAACTTAGGTTGGGGGCAGTTTTAATTAGTAATAAGGGTCGGACAGCTACTTGTGGTCTCAATAGTCGGCCGGGTTCACCTAAAGCATAAACTGCGGCTATGTGGGTGGACCAGTCAGCTTCGGTGATGCTGGCATTAGGGTGACAATGAGTTCCATTTTCTAGTTTGTTAATCTCGGCCCAAAGCAAGTTGCTATTTTTTTGTTTGCTCATGTGGAGCGGTTTGATCCATACACCTGTCAAGTAGATGTTTTTTGCCATCCATATGGCTTTTTTATAGGCTTGCCTCATTGCGATAAGGTTAGTTCTGGTTTCTTGATTGGGCTCTTGCTTCAACTTTTATGCCCTTCTAATCTCCCTGTTAAGTTGCCTTTTGCTTTCCAGCAGTTGTGGCGAAAATTACTCTGCACCTGTTGGTCCGTGGCCTAGCTTTGGAGTGGATTTAGTTGGAAATGCAGAGCTGAGACTGCTAATAAAGGCCTCCCAGACCTGTACAGGGGTGAGTGAGGTGGTTGGACACAACGGCTCTTTTTCCAAATGGAAAATGGCAAAGTCCATAATCCTTTTTTGTAGCTGAGTATTTCCATATAAGGTGCCTCAGAATGAATGCCTGGGGAGACGTTAGTCATCTGGTTGCCATTGGGGCCCTTAGTGGGCAGATCTTTAGCACAAAGTTCCAAGGGAAGTGATCACTCTCCACTCTTGGGTTTATGATGAAGTTGCAGATCATCGGGAAAGCTCTGCGTCTACCAGGGTATAATCCAGGATAAAGTTTGATTTATTTAGCAGCCTGGTAAAACTGCTGGCTGGTCCTGAGACATACGCCTGTGCAAAGTGTATAAGCCAATGGCTTCAAGTGCGCTGATGCAGGCCTTGCCATGATGGTCTGTTCTGACATAGCTGGAAATTGACCTTGGTATTCCTTGCTGGGCCTGCGCTGATGGGGGGGGGTGGCGGGGGTCTTCCTTGTAAAGGCTTTGCAATAAATGCATATTGAAGTTCCCTCTAAGCACTATACAAGATTGTGTGTAGGAGGATCAATGGATTTTAAGCAGGCTGATCAACGTCTCAATCTTGTTTGTTTTGCTCTTCTTTCCTGTATGGAAATATAAATTCATGATGGGTAAATTATACTGGTTTTCTGAGGAAGAAGGCGCCAAAAGTTTGGTGCATTGAATCCAAGGGAGTCCAAGAACTAAGGGCCCGATTCACAGAACTAATCTGAGACACAATCCTAAACTTACTACTTTTGGTATTCACAGAAGGCAGTTAGTAGTAAAGTTAGGATTTTGTCTTAAATTTGTCTTAAGTTTGTCTTAAGTCTGTCTTAAGTCTGTCTTAAGTCTGTCTTAAGTCAAACTTAAGACAAAATCCTAACTTTACTACTACTAAATGCCTTCTGTGAATACCAAAAGTAGTAAGTTTAGGATTTTGTCTCAGATTAGTTCTGTGAATCGGGCCCTATGTGTTTTTGATCCCACAAAAGGTCGGTGGAAATTTAAATTGAGAGCCCACCTGTGGCCCTTCCTGACCTGCTAACTGTACGTGATTCATTGATTTATTCTTTGAAGCTGACTAACGGAGTTGGTGTCTGAATCCAGGTCTCCTGCAAGAGCAGAAGGTTGAAGTTGTATAAGTAAGTTGTAATTTCGTTCTCCCCCACCTTGCTGCTGAGGCCATTCTCGCTCCATGGGAAACATTTTAGTAGTTGGTCCATGGGGGAGGCCTTTTTGCCATTGGACTCATGCTTCTCTTGGGACCCTTGTGCTGGCGTACGGCTGCTGAACGTCTGACTTTGCAATTGATGGTTCACCTGCATGTCCTGATTGTTGGATTCTTGTAATTTGTAGGCCCTCTTAGGCAGTTCTTGGATAGACAGCGCCAATTGCCCCCTCTTAGAAGCCCATTCTTTGTAGATTCTGCTTTGATGGGTTCCTCCAGCAGAGGGAGCAGTTTGGGAGCAAAGGATTTGGGTACTGTACAGGTTCCATTTTTCTTATGTCGATGCCCCATCTTAAAAATTCCTGCCTGTGCTGCCAAACTTGGGTTGCTATGACTGCATCGGACCAGGTAACTACTGTGATTTAATTTCCTGATGTCAACAGATTGGGCTTTATTCGACTGCTTCAATATGTTTGGATCTTAGTTGGGACAGGCCTTGCAGAGAACCGGTCAGCTTTAATATGGCACTTCTATTTAAAATATCATGCTGACCTCTGGTTTTATAACACAGAATCATTTCTAACCTCACTTTGTCCTGATCATTATCACCTGACATCGTGATTGTCCTCCCTCTTTTCGAGAAATGGTAATGCCAAAGAGATCAACTTCACCTGTCGGAGGGAATCTAGGGACCTTGATGGATTAGAAGTCATGTCCCATGAGGAGATTTGCCTGGGTGGATGAGGAATTGCAAGAGCAGCCATACGGATGTCTTTGTTTACCATCGGCTTGGGGGGCTTCATGCAAAGGTGGTCTAATGAAGGTAAAGAATACAGAGAGTCTAATCTAGACGCTTCTTGCAAGGTTGTTGCACTAGTTATTATTAGTGATGCTCTCTTAGTTGTGGCTAGATCTTCTGCACCCCAGAAGGGTAATGGTGAGGTGGCTTTGTCAATGCAGTTGACCTTTTGAAGCTCTTGAAATTTCGACACCTCTGAAAGCTGCAAGATAGTCATGGGATTGCCAATTCGGGCCCCTGACAGCTGAGTTAACTTGCTGTGTCCCTCATTTGTTTGAAATATCAGATGCAGAGGTTTACTTGGATAGACTGGCTGATCTCGCAGAGAGGCCCGTGATGCCGGGGATTCTATCCCTGACTTCTCTATTTGTTGACTGTGGTCTACTGAATTTTGCACATTGTTGTTGCACCTTAATGCAGTTGTCCGTCTGTTTTTTTTCGCTTTCTTAAGGTGCTTGGGCTCCCTCTTTGAGATGAATCTTTATGGGCCTTGTTGAGGGAAAGCAGATTTCTGCTCTTGTTGTGAGAGTGAGTGTTTGAAGTCTGGCTCGCAGGGGCACTGATTGATGGATACCTCCTTAACCAGTTTTGGCTCATGCTCTGACACAATACCATCCTTAGATCCAAGCTTATTAGGGTGTGAGTACAGTAAGCCATAAAATGGTTTCTTAAGTTGTTGACATTCCCATGAATTTGAATATGAAGTCTGGAAGAAGTTATGTAGTGGGTATTCTTTCTATGGAGGAATGGGGACTTCCTCTAGTATTCCAGATAGAAGGGTTGAAACAGTTGTAAGTATGTCCAAGGTTGATGCACAGTTGCATGAATGGAAAGATGTAGCTAGATCTTGCTGTAATCTCTTGATTATACCAATTAAGGTCTGCAACTTGTGGTCGATGCCTAGGATTTGTGCTGCCAGAGCATTTAATAAATCCACCTATATTTCCAGTTTGAGTGAAAATGTAGGGCCAGGATATCCCTTCCATTTACGTTTTACGGTAATATGGAGAGGCTATCCCCTGTCAAAACAAACCCATCCCCTTCAATTTCCATTTGGCCCTTCCATCACTGTAAAACTACTTGTTGCTCATTGAGGCCCAATGGAGCTGTTGGTGGATTGGACTTGCTCTCTATTACCCATCATCGGTAATCCTACAGCAAGGACTGATTTCTGTTAGAGAAATTGGATACCCAAACTGCAATTTAATGGGGGAGAGCAGAATGTTATAGTCATGCTTCAGCCCAGAGTTATGGGATGTGCTGTGCTGGTCAACAGATCATTCATTTGGCTGGTCAAATGGGCTTAAAAGGATCTCCTGCCACACTAAAGAGTCTTCAGGGACCTCATCCAATAGGGCATAATTTACTTTATATGAGAATGAGCGTGCTGTACTCATTTGGGGCTACTACTGGGTTCCATCTGCAAGGGATATCCCTATGAGGAGGTTGTTTGGCATCTCAATGTTTGGGTAATAGAACTTCCGGCTAATTGCCGTTGGTTACTTGATGCCTGCTCCGTTGCATGTACTTGGGCCTGAACCATGAGCGGGGTCTGGATGTGTCCTTCAGTGGATAGCTTTGTTGCGGTTTTGGAAAGATTTTATAAAGTCAGTGATTTTTGTTTTTCTTGTGCCTGGTGAAATGATGAAGTGGATTGCCATTGACATTGAGTCCACCCTACTTGTCCCCTCTGCTTCGGTTACTGGAAAGAGGACCTTGAGGTTACCTTAGGGCTTGATACTTCCCCATGTTTCTTGACCGGCTTCGCAGCCCCACTGATTTTTCCTGATCTCAAAATGGGTATCGGCAGACAGGAGGGGGTATAGTAATGGGTGGGTTTGCAGTTAGAAGTCAAATGCACTTGTTGCCATGTATTCCATGAACATCAGAATATCCCCTACCCCCTGTCAATGCCGAAAACTCCACTTGCTTAGTTGCCGCCTTGTCAGGGTCACTTGTCTCTAGTCCTCACCTGGGTGTAATAAATGGGTGTTGACTTGGGATTTTTGTTGCTGCTCCTTCCCTTCAAAGGGGGTGATTGCCGTTACATGCTGTTTTGGCTGTTCACAGCCAGTTCCACGTGTGCCTCACTCCAACACCTGCTTCACTGTGCTTGTAGGCTACACAGATGGATCAGTAGGTCGGGTCGTTACAATAATGGGGGCAGCTTGAGATTGGCTGAGGGGTCGGGGATGACTCCTGATTACTCCAGATGACTCCCAGGAGCTTCTGCCTCTCCCTGGCCCAGCAGCAGCCCATCAGTGTGCTGTGCAGCAGCACTGGGCTGAGCCAAAAAGATGAGTTGCTTTAGAATGCCAAAAATGAAATTGATTTTGCTGATCTGGACAGGTTTGAAAACTGGAGGTACTGAGAAGGGCTGGAAACTCCTGCCGGGCGGGTGTCTGCTGGTGGTGCCAGCTGGGCAGGGTAAAGCTGGAATCTCCCACTAAATACCCTTATGTTACTAAGGTGTCAGTAGGGCGGGGGGGCTGATAAGGTGTCAGCAGGGCATGGGGACACGGGGAATGGGTGAGCTCAAGGGAGGGTGCAGGCTTCACCAGGGCCCAGCCAGACCGCTTCCACACCTACTCCCAGCTCATCCCTCAGTGGCAGCCGCTAATGCCACACTACACTCCAAGAGCCTGCACCGTGTCTACTGCGACCTGCGTGCAGTCGCCGTTTGACCATTCAGTCTCTCCATCAGGCTGTTAGCCCTCTGGCCCTCTGGTGCTGCCCCCCTCTCAGCCCACTAATCTCTCCCAAGGTCTCACCGCAGCTCTCACCATCAGAAAGGGGAGGTCCAGTCCTGTCCTCACATGGGCTGCAGGCTGCGAGGGCTGTTGTGAGGTGCGGCACTTCTCCCTCTTTCGACTGCTCAGATCAGGTCACCTGACTGCGTCGGAGTCTGTTCAGCAATGTTTCATTCTTGTTGCCAGCTCATGCTTGCTATTTTGCCCCAGTGCAACTGTTTTGGTTTCTGTTAGTATTGCTTATCTGTGTGTGCTTCACTGAAAACTGAATATACCTGAGCTGAGGACCGATTGGACGTGATGTACAATCCTGCTATGAGAAATCTCCTGTACGCGTGCAGCTGAAAACATTCATTGTTCATTCATTGTTTCCTTCGTAAAATGTTAAATTCGATTGGTTCTCTTTATGGGAACCACAGGGAGTTGTCCTTCCCTATAAAGAATTGCATGATTTATTTGTGCATTGCTGAGCTAGTTAGATTCAGATGCCCCTAACCACTCCTTTGAGATCAAATGCCTCACCTCGCACCTGCTCAAAGAGTTGGACTGGCGTGCAAATCCATTCTTTCTTTGCCTGACTGAATCTTTATTTGATTCTGCCTTTTAGAGGCTTTACTTGCTGACATCTTCTGCTTGACTTCTCTCACGAATTTCCTGATTTTCTTTTAGTTTAGCATATTATGGAATTTCCCTTCAGGGGAAAGTGAAACTTTCTCAATTCTCAAATGTCTTTGCATTTGCTATTTCGAATCGCTTTGAATTATAGTGACCAATGCATTTATGCAATTACCCTTGATTTATCACTAATTTGGATGATTTGAATCTGTAACTTTGCTAATCTGCTAATAAACCTTCATGGTTTGTAAATCTACTACTCTCTGTCATCCTTGTGGGGCCTAATATACTTCACTGTCATTCATATATTGTTGAATTGTTGATGTTAAACATCAGCCCGGGAATAATAGCCCATCTACTTGAGTGCAGCCGGTACTTCAGTTTGCATCAACAATCTGCACGGTGCAAATTCTATCCGCGCTGCAACATGTGGTATATTAAAGTGAGTTTAATATTCATTTGTACCATTTTCAGGGGAAAACTACTTAGGACTGATTCACAAAACTGCAGTTGTGAAAATCAAAACTAAATATATTTTATGGAGACTCTGATATTGGCTATACATTTCTGACTTTTAGGTATTCAAGATGAATCCTCCAGGAACATTACAACATGCTTAGATTCAGGTATTTCTCAAATATGTAAAGTGTACTGCAAGAGCGAATGAAGTGAAAATACCCATTAACATATACCTTCTTTTCCCAGCAGTGAAAATACTCTCTCAAATTGCTTTTCACATGCTTAATTGGAATTTTATGTACACACATCCAAATACTGTGATATTGAAATTTGGATTTGTTTTACACTTTTCTGTGTAGAGGAAATCTCAAAGATAGTATCCCATTGGAAATGTTACCTCAGTATCTCAAAGAGCTGATATTTCTCACACTGAAATTCGCCAAATATCATTGCAGCATGGTAGGCTAACATCTTTACACCTATGGCATGTTTTCTATCGATTGATATGCATATTAGGTATTGCTGCTAAAATTAAAAGGAGGGCAGTACAAAACCTGTCTGAAACATCATAAAGCTTTTGGGTCAATAATTGCTGATATAATGAAGGCATACATATTTGCAATGCTTGCAGAGGTGGTTGGCTATACAAGTCTGGAGCTACCCCAACATTCCACTTTTCCTCTTATTAGGGCCCACATAATATATATAGATTGCCATTGAGTAGTTATAGTTAGGACCACGTTTCCTTAGGAAACAAATGTTTTGGCTTGCCTATAACTTTGGCGCCATTTGACGATTCTTTACAAAGCTTTCTAAAATGAGTCTAATTTACCTCAGTTCCTTCTTAGGAAATATTAGGGGTGATCCATCACGTGGGGGGCTGAGAAAAAGGGGGGTCCCAGAATGTGTTTCCCTACTCATTTTTCCATAAGAAGATTAGACCACAACTACAGCTAAAATGGCTGAACAGAATGACACCAAATTTGGCAGAAAGCTAAATTTTGGTCCAGAAAGAGTGCTTTTTTGATTTGGTGTAGATTTGTTTAGTAGTTTTCAAGAAATTAAGAACAAAACATTATAGATACTTAACACTGTGGAAGATCTGCAGAACCAACAGATCTGAAGATAAGATCTGATTGCTTCCACGACATCAACAAAGATGTGGCAGCAGCCATTTTAGGACTTGGGTACTCAGTCCCCTGTTCTATAAAAAAAAAAAAAATGTACACGGGGCAGGGTAAGTATTTCTTGTCCCTTAAGCCTCATTGGGGGTCCTAGAGGGACCCACCCGGGGGCCAAAAATTGAATTTTCTTTTGCTTGGCGCTGTGAATCCACAGAGGATCTGCGGCACCAGTAAAAATACATTTTGGCTGTCTCCTGCCCATTTTTTATAAAAACAACTAGGGTGTAATAGGGCCCATGTGGGTGGTGCATACTTTATAAAAGGGGAAGGGGGCATGCACCCCCCTTCCGTAACCTTGAATAGGCCCATAGGACACATCCCCTGAGGCCGGCATACTAATATTAAGGGAAAGTGGGCATGTGGCCCCTCCCCAGACCTTTGACAGGTCCTTGGGACCCAAATCCCAGGGCTAAATAATTATCTTTAAATTAAGGGGAGATGAGCACCTCCCCTTCCTGAGTCTTCAACAGGCCCTTGGGATCCCATCCCCTGGGGCCAGTAAATATAAATAATCAGGAGGGAGGGTGTGTGACCCCTCTACCAGAGCCTTGAACAGGCCCTGTGGACCCCACCCTCTGGGGCCGATAATTAAATAAGGGACAGGGGAGTCAGCCTCCCTTGAACCATAGATCATACTCTCTGAGCAAAAATTACAACTTTGCTCCTGCCTGGAGGGACCAGTGGAAAATATCGCTGCTGCATGAGCAGGAGCAAAGGAGGTGAACTGGCTCCCACCAGCACCCGTATGGTGCTGCCTGGGGAGCCAGCTGGGGCTGCAGGAGCCCTGGGTCCCCCTTGTGGTCCCCAATGACAGTTGTCTTGTGGGTGGCCTGGGTGTGCACAAGGAAACCCACCAAAAAATGTTAAAATGGCTGGCTCTCACCAGGGGAACTGGCAGGGGTTGGCGGGGCAATAGGGCTCCCCACGGCTCCCAACGAAAGCTGCCTAGTTGGTGCTTCCACCCTCTCTCATGACATGTTTAATGACTGCACTGATAACATCCATAATGACGTCTGAAATTACATCATACATGACCACACTGTACGTGGCGGGCATGAGTTTCAGTTACTTTAGGGCACGAGTTATAGTTACTTGAGATAACAATAACTAGTGGATTTCTGCGGTTTTGATAGTTTAAAACATTACCCTGACACCAATGTCTCTTGAAATTGATGAATAATTAGCAATGCATTACAAATTATTGATACATTATTCAGCTGGTGCAGGTCCTGCATCGGGTGCGCCTGTCTCAGATGGGGACCAAATACCTGGTTGGAAAAAATGATTGTTCCCTTAACCTAAAAGGTCATCTCTGCAGAAAAAAGTAGCTCTGTAGTTCACTGCATGAAAACGGTCTGACTTTAGAACTGCTGAGAACACCAAGACAGGGGATGCATGCAATAACTCAATGCCCCTTTTAGATTCCAAGTACACCCTTCCAAAAGCTGTCCTTGGTTGAAGCTGGGTGTATGCACTCAGTATGCACATCCTCTTAAGTGTTGGAAGTGACTGTACAGCCTATAAACCTCTTTGCTCACTGGTGCTAAACTGGTTTCTCAGTGGGGTGCACAGGCAAATGAGAACATGCCTGCATAACATTGAAAGAGCATGAAATGTATGCCCACACAATGGCTATTACAGATTTGGTTGCACAAGTGTCTGCAGTCCTTTCTGCAATGCAGAAATTCCTATTTGAAGACAAAACAGCCCCAAATGCCGCCTGCTCCTCCCTGGTACTTGTGTTATTTGGTCTATTATTATTATTTGTGACTTGTAAAGCGCCCGAATCACCCCCAGAGTGGTATCTCCGTGCTGCGGGAGTGCTACAGTGGGACATGAAGAGGAATTCAGAAAAGCTCAGTTTTAAGGAGCTTACGGAATCGCAGATAGTCGGTGCATTTCCGGAGGTGGCTGGGAAGTTGATTCCAAAGGGAGGCAGCCAGATGGTAAAAAGCTTTCCCACCTATGCGGGATTTCTTAACTCGGGGCACCAAGAGAAGCAATCTAGAGCCTGACCGGAGAGTTCTAGAGGGCTGATATTGAGTGAGTCTATCTGCTAGGTAGCTAGGGCCATTGCCGTGTATTGCCTTGTGCACTGTGCAGCAGATCTTAAATCGGATCCGCTTGCGGATTGGTAACCAATGTAGTCCATAGAGTAACGGCAAAGAGGTGGTCCTGGCAGGTGCGTTGGAGACTAAGCGGGCCGCAGGGTTTTGGACCACCTGGAGTCTGTCAAGAGAGGATTCGTTGGCTTAGATCAGGAGGGCATTACAATAGTCTAGATGACTTATTACTAATGCTTCAAGGAGTGTTTTACGGACTGTCATGGGGAGAAAAGGGAAAACCTTACTCAAGAGGCTTAGTGCATGGAAACAGAAGCCCACGGTGGTCGTAATTTGCTCCTTCATCATGAGTTTCTGGTCCAAGTATACTCCTAAGTTTTTTACTACTGTTTTCGGGACCGGGGCAGTGCCTAGGTCAGCAGGCCACCAGTCTGGGGACCAGAGTAGGGGGGCTTCTCCAAATAGAATATGCTCTTTCACAGTGTATCCAATCTGCATTTTCTTGCCCTGGTTTCTATAGCTGGCTCACAGCTGTAGCTATGGGCTGTGTCAACTCCACTCCACTTTAGAATTATGTCCGTAATGTACCCTTTTAATTTTACAGTGGAACATGGACTTACTAATGCTTAGGACCCATTAATTGTTTATGACACATTTTTGTACATACTTGAATATTATTAATTGATAACAAAAAGTTTTTATGGTTTTAAGGAAAACCTTTTTACATAGGAGACAAATTGTTACGGTTTTAATTAGCTAAAACAATAAACATTTATTTGATTTGATTTGAAAACTCCACTCCAGCCTTCTCTATCTCCATATATCTGATGGTGGGTGCAGAATTTACCCCTATTTTATCTAGCACCAGAAGATCTCCTTTATCCTTCTCAACAACTTCTCCTAATCAAACCTAATATTTTTGTATTTTATCCGGCCCTAGGGTATTTGATGCCATTGCATCTTGTTTTCTACATTTCCATATGTTGGTATTTTGTGTCTCGTCTGCACTAAAATTGTTAGAAAAGGCACATATTGCTATAATCATGAAACCAAAGCAAAATCATATGGGCAAAGATTCATGTCACTACTTGAGGATCTCATTAGTTTTTTTTAAATCACAAACATTCCTGCAAGTATTCCTGGAAACCTGAGCAAGGTGCAGGTTTCCAGACGTATTCTTGAAATTGTCATGTACATTTTTGCGAAGGCTCCGAGTCCCCTTGTGCATAGTACTCAATAGAGGAGAACTTTGTTAATGGGTAAACAGTCTCTTGTGCAAATGCATTTTTTCTCTATGGGGAAAACTTTTTCCGCATGGAGTAAGCTCTGCCTCTACACCCTCATCAAATCCAGGGGGTGACCAGTGCCGTATTAAACCCAATGGATGCCTCTAGGCAGTCGAAATTTCGCCCCCCCTCGCAAATTATCTCCTAATACCCAATGCACCAGATTTTTTTTTACAAACTGACAGCTGCCAGTAGATGAGCTTTTAAGAAACAAACTGTTATGTGAATCTGATGTCTCTGGTTTATGTACTTTAAATAGTATTTTGATCCCTTGTCGCGGGCCCCTAATAGGAGTGGGGTCCATAAGCCAGTGCCTACTTTGCCTATTTGGTAATCCGGAACTAGGGGTGACCCATTTCCCTTCTATTACTTGGCCCGAGTAAATCTGCAGCTATTTACAGGGTGGGAAGAGGTTGGAGAGAAATTTGAGAATGCCTGCAAACATACATGTTTGGTCATTCCCACAACTTCCATGGGAAACCTACCTTCTCACTCCTTGAGTGGGATTTACTGTTGCAGATTTCCTTGCAATTGCTTCAGATAATTCCACAGTTGTAAATAAATATACACCTGCAAGGAATCCCTTTTTGAATTCCTGGAAGGCATAAAATGGTACATTTTAAAGTAAACATATGCTTACAGCCAAATTTACCTTTATGATGACGACCCACTGTATTTGATATTCAGCCAAGTAGACAACAAACTGGACAATATCCACTTCATCTTCTGACATCACCACAACTTAGGATCATGTTATCCTATCAGGAATGAATCTGAGTGTTACTTTGGTTGAGCTGAAGCAATTCTCACTAGAGAGCATGTCACATTCAAAATAAATGCTCTGAGACAGGCCTTACTAGAATTTTCATAGATGTGGATAGAAGCTCTGTGAGTACTTAGACCTTGTTTAGACTTTGTTACTTAGATCTTGTTTGGACTTCGGTGGATGGGCTATTTTGTTCCAAAAGTAGTGGATATCCCATCAACTAAATTATACTTGCATTTTAGCTTATGGCACTTGTAATACAGCAGAAGGAATATCTGCCACGTTTGTGATAGAGTAACCCATCCACCAAAAACGATATTCTAAATAATGCAATTAATCTTGATTGCAAATGCAATGACACTGTAGACTCGCCACCACTGCCATGAAATATATTAAGAGTCATGTTGAAAGCCTGTTAATCTTTATCGAGTCATTTCTTTAAGACAGTTATTTTAAATATTATAATTTAACATTATTTCCTTAGAGTCTTATTTTAAGTACCTATCTCCCTTATTTTCTATGGGAGGGTGTTGCAGTACAGGTCATTGGACTTGGAAGTACTGAACGTATTACAAAAATGTAAGTTACTACAAAAGTAAAGGTACTACAAAAGTGCAGTGTGAGAATACTCAAAAGTACTAAACTTACTCAAAAATGTAAACGTACTCAAAACTGCAGTTTGTGAATCGGGCCCAATGAGTCTGGCACTTATATTATGCGCACCTAACAAGTAGGAACAATCTGTAGTAGTACAAAAGAAATCTGAATAATAACATTAAAGTCAAGATAGCTATCAGAAGTGTTTCCTTTTAAAATCTGATCTGTGAAGAAACAAAAAAGCAGTGTGCAGTTTCGTGAGTATAGAACACCACACTCGGGACATCCTGGCTATTCTTAATTCAGAGAAACATATCAACGTCATTATCATTTTCCTTTTGAAAAATTTGCAAAACCAGTTCTAACAAGGTTTTTCTATAGACATTATAGAGGCATTATAGAGGCACGCCTTTCCACTGCAAGCCAGGGTGAGAAAAGGACTCTTAACCGAAGTTCAGCAGTGGGACACCATTTGTACCATTGCAAAGAGCCGGGCAGGGCAACAAGTGAACTGGTTGTTGCTCAGCAGCAACTTCCAGCCCCTGATTTTGACTCCAGGGTCATAACACAGGCCCCTGCAGCCTTTGTGGCTCAGGGGGGGCACTATGAACCCAAGGCTATGAGTATCTGTAAGATATCGGAATCTCAGTGAACCCTCACCACATTCTGCAGGAGGTCTCATCCTATTTCATTATGCCACTGCCTAACACTTACTCTCTAGCAAAGCATTGTCCCCCAAACACGGCACCCATTCTTGATCCATTGCTGCCATCACTAAAATCCAGGCTGTCTGCTCTTGTTTGTCCTTGACCCCTAGCCTCTACCCTCATTCCTTCTTGTCCACTTCCTCCCCCCTGCACCTCTTAGTTGCACTGGAGGGGGTGCAGTGCTGTTCTCAGTAATGTAGCAAGGAAGCCATGGGCCCTGATGCAGGCAAGGAAAATGGCCCCTTTGACTGCTGTTGAGGTAGTAAAGTGCAGCATTGCCAGCGTTCATTGTGCTCCTCATGGCTCTGGACCTCGGTGCCTGTACCTGCTGCACCAATGGTAGCTACACCCCTGGGGTTCACTGGATTTTTGTGGCATAGCTGTTTTGGGAGATTTCGTTTGGCAAAGACGGACACATTCAGGAGACTTTGGTTTGTCAAAGTGAGTTTCACAAATACACCTGACATAGCTAAAACTTACCAATCCCCAGTAGGCATAGCGATTCTCAAAAATACTGACCCAGGTCATTGACACCTGCTGAATATTGTGAACCATCACATAAATCAGCAGACTCCCAGACAGTTAATGTAGCGAAAACACAATTTATTGTCATAAGAAGAGTTCCCAAATGTGATAGATTCTGTGGGTTTTACCCACATGCCAATGGTCCCTCCAGAGGCCGGGGAGGGCAAGTTTATAGCAAGCATGCAGAAACGTCAAAATGGAGTACATCCTCGTTGTTGCTGTATAATGCTTACTTCTGTATCACCCATTGCTGTGCCAGACTTTAAGTTTCAAGTCATGATGCCACGATCATGCCAAAATATTGCAAACCATACACTAAAGACACAGAGCTTACTCAGAACTTGGATCCTTGGTATTTATGGCAACATCCGTAGCCCTGTGGCACAGATGCCTTACCGTAGTTAATACACATCTGTTCAAAGTGGGGTTTCTGGTTGTTGGAGCATGCACTCTGTACAAGCAGGAACCACCACTCTAGTCAGGATAAGCTAGACACACTAAAAGATAACCTGTGCTCACCATTTGGTAGCTTGGCACAGAGCAGTCTGGCTTATCTAAAGAGGCAAAGTGTAGAGTATTTGTGCAACACACGCACACAGCAACACAATGAAAACACCACAAAAATACTCTGCACAGATTTAGAAAACTAGACTATAAATTTATGAGTAAATCAAGACCAAAAAGACCAAAATCCAATAAGTAGAACGGGAGATATGAATTTTTAAAGATTAAATCAAATGATAGTGCTTAGAGTCATAAAGCGCCAACCGGGGACATCTGGTCGCGCTAGACTGGGTTAAATCCAAAGTTCAGGCCAACCGTGATGGAGGGCAGGCTGGCTAGAGGACTCACGCAGGTCCTTCGAGCTGAAAAAGTACTTTCGATGGAGAAAGCACCAATGTTGAAGACTCGATGCGAGGAGCAGAGGAGGTGAGGCGTCGTTGTTGAACCTGTGGGTGTAGGGGAGGCGTCAGTTCTGATCCGTGCAGGTGATGAAGGCTTCTTGGTCAAACCCTTTTATGATGCAGTTGATTCGTCAGACCACACATTTCGTCGGCGACGACCCTTGCAGTCCGTCGAAGCGATGTCGTTGAGCAGCAGCTGTGTCAGCGTTGAATTGCAATTTTTGGGTTCTGATCGGAGCAGAACAGCAGAAATCACCTATCAAGTGCCCAGGACTGGATTGGCACCACTTGGCAGGGCAGGACTCACAGATGGCAGAGTCCAGGTGCCGTTGTAGGGTTGAAGGAAGTTTTTTGATCACCCTGAGATTACAGAACAGGGGGCAAGCCAAAATGCACTTGGAATCACTCTGGTATCAAGTGAGATAGGTCCAGTCCTTGTCCTCGGCAGGGCAGAGATCAGCAGGTAGCAGGGCAGCACAACAAATCAGAAGAGCAGTTCTTCCAGGGCAGCAGTCGAGCAGAGTGGCAATCCTAGTAGCACAGCAGTCTTGACTCCTGGAAGAGTTCTTCACAGGTACAATAGTGTACTTTCTTGGTAGGGTCAGAGCCCCTGTAGTTATAGCCAGTTGTGCCTTTGAAGTGTGAATGTCTTCAAAGAACGTTGGCTTCCCTTGTGCGACCTGGCTGCCTTGGCGACCCCTGGCCTTTGTGGTGGCAAAGGCAAGGCCAAGAACAGAAGGTAAACAGTGCACTGAGGTGCACTGTTTACTTTCTGTAACTCTCGCTGTGACCTGGGCCATTAAACGCTAAATTCAGCAGTGCAATGTATACTGCAATGTATGCTTTCCTACTTAAATTAAAACATTGAAATAATAACTAAACATTTGTAAATATTTGTTAACAAGATGAAGATTGTTAACGCATGGAAAATTATGTATTTCAAAAAAGTGATAATGCCTTACAATAATGATAATCAAAATATACTAATGGAAAGGAATACTTTAAGAACAGCACATCACAGTGCATAAACAGCCCACACGCCAGCTACCTTTCCTATCACTTCTTGTCTTTATGCTTGTCTTTGACCCTGTACAGCGTTCCACTGCCTTTTGGCTAGGTTTGAACTTATAAAAATATTGCATGCCTGCACACATACAAGTCAATTACATAGTTCACATCCAATATATGGTCTACATGAAGTAATACATGTGGACAAAAACAAGTATTGTTTTTAAATATTTTGGTTAATCGCACTGTAATTTACCAGTACATTTCATACTTTATGCTTAATGTATACACTAGGTAATCTATTAAATCATGGCAGTTTGTGGTATAAATAATTTGACTTCCCAGTTTTGTTTTGTGTTTTTGTTGCTCTATATTCTCCTCTTCCAAAAAACACATAATTTATCCTACAAAAAAAGGAGAAATGTGCAATGTTCCAGTCATGTCAGCAGGCACGCCCTATTTAAAATGAAGATGATATCTAAAATAGAAGTTTATCTGTGTTAGAAACTGTACTGCTAGCATAACACTGTGGGGCATATTCACAAGGAGCTATCGCCGAATTAACGGCACTTTATCGCAGCCAAAGTCGTGATAAATTTACCCCCCCATTCACAAGCCGTGTTAACAGCCCACAGCACCAGTTTACCCGCGATAACAGCCGCAAAAAACATTGCCACAGAGGACCTGCGCAACTATCGCTAATGAGATGCAGAGTGGGCGTTCCCGTGCCACAAGGCGTGACAACATCAGACCTCAACATTCACAACGACCAGCCACATCGGCGATAAAAACACAAAACAGGCGATAAGGCGCGTTAGCACCAGGAAATCTACACCTGTTCTGACCTGGTGTAAAGTCAGACGGCAGCCAGCACCACAAAAGGGAGCACAGCCCAGGGCCACAACCCAAGGGCAACAGATGCCATGGAGCCACACATCATGCGGCCCGGACACCCAAGAGGGCCACAACACCCACCGCCACCACCCCCAGGACCACCCCTCCTTGGCACCCCCGACCAAAGACATGCCACATCAGCCACACCTAAACACGTACAAAATATTCCGCTTGATGCCGCACAATCACAACTGGTGTCATGCATGTGTCATCACAGAAATGAGCAACAACATTCACTTTCCAAGCAACAAATGAAACTTTATTAAAATGAACAACGAAATGAAATGAAGACACATGGCCGCTCCCCTCGGGACAATACGTAGGTCACAGCCTGTAAGACAAAAAACATGATGAGAAGGTGTGTCCTGTTCACATCAGAGGACAGAGAGAGAGCGAATGAGAGAGAGAGAAAGAGAGGGAGGGAGAGAGAGAAGAGGAGAGAGAGAGGAAGAGAGGGAGGGAGAGAGAGAGAGAGAGAAGAGGAGAGAGAGAGGAAGAGAGGGAGAGAGAGAAGAGGAGAGAGAGAGGAAGAGAGGGAGAGAGAGAGAGAACGTGCCGCCCCTGCGCACCCAGGCCACACTGCTCACCTGCTGCCACCGGTGTGTCCCCAACCACGTGCCGGTAAGCATAGCAGGACACCAGGTCACACATCTGAGTCAGAGCCGTCAGCTGAAACAGAGCCCAGATAAATGACTGGCACAGTACACACACTTGCACAAGACAACATCGCCTGCCCGCCCATGCACACCCAGGCAGAGGCACCCCAACCCCTCCCGCCGCCCATCGGAGCATGCCCGCCCATGCACACCCAGGCCTCAATGCTCACCTTCCACCACCGGCGCGTAGACAGGAGGTCCCACCACGTGCGGCTGCAAGCCACAAGCCTGGGGCCTGCGGACATGGCACCCTCCACATCATGCAGCCCCGCTCTGCAGGCCACCAGGTCTCACGTTTGGTGCTGGGTCTTGATTACTCCATGGCAGAGGACATACCAGTGCACCCGGCACCATCGCAGGCTGCACACCCGCTCAGCCCAATGGGTGCCACCAACTCTGGGATCCCGGAAGCGACGCCATGGGGCAGTAGGCCCGCGCTGCCCGTTGGCTCTGGTCTACACTGCGGTCCAGCAGGGCACACAAAACCTGAGCTGTCCGGACCGCCGGGACGGGGCATCATCGCAGGCTGCACACCCGCTCAACAGCTCAAGGTGCCACTGACTCAGTGCACCCAAAGTCACCGTTCCGTGGCGGGGTGCCTGTGCCATCCGCAAGGCCTCAGATGCCACTAACCCTGTGCAACCCCAGTCTGCGCCACATGGTGGTAGGCCCGTGCCGTACTCAAGGCCTCGGATGCCACTAACCCTGTGTGCAACAACTCATGGGCCCTATATGTGTGCAAACCGTGGAGCGTCCATCATCCAGTCACCACCAGAAGAGGGGAATGTGACGTCGTCGGCCCCTTATATTGGCGGAGTCACATGGCCTGTGACGCCTGTGCCGGATGGGTGTGGTGTGTGTGAAAACCTGCCCTCAGGGAGTGGCTGTGACATGCTGACAACTAGACCAGTGACGTGCACACCACCAGCGAGTACGGCTGCGACGGGTAGCAATGAGGGCCCCTCCTCGGGGCGTAAGCGGAGTGGTCTGGCCTGCCGTACGCCGGACCAGGGCAGGGCTTGCAACAATGACTCGTGGGATCTGGGTGTGGTCCAGTCCATGTCCGGACAAGGAAGTGACTGATTCGTGTATCCCTGTTGTAGTGTTCACGGGACCCGGTATACAAAATGCAATGTCGCACCCTCTGACTGGCATCCCACAGGATGAACATCATTGACGCAAGGAAAGGCACTGTCCCCACATTCATCCACACATCCATACATGAATGACGTAAGACATTACCCAGCAGTGCGTCACTGGATGTTTATTTGCACATCCAGTGAAGTCATGCAGCTGGAGCGGTACAGGGCAATGCCGAGCACACTACACAATATGGGTCCGTGGAGGGCCAGCCAGTGTACATCCGGGGATGACCTGTACTGCGGAAGGGGAAGGGTACAGTCCGCAGTCTGTCCGCCGTGTCAATGGTCGTCAAACAGGATGTGGCAGTCCATGTCGCTGTCCGAGGTGAGTGCATCGGAGTGTATCGGGGATCAGTGGTAGGTCTTGAGGCCATGTGCGGCACCAAGCAGAAACAGGCAAGGTGGCGGACATGAATGCTAGTACCTCCTTCTGATCTCAATCCCATCCACGTCCTCGTCCCCGGATGTGTGCTCTGCCCCACCTGTGGGTGTTGCAGTACCTGCTGCGGCACTGTGTGCCACTGACACATCAGGGGCCGGAGGAGGATTGTCGGCTGCACTGTGTGGCAGTGACACATCAGGTGCCTGAGTGGATACGCCTGCCGCACTGGGAGGCACTGACACACCAGGGGGCGGAGATGTGGATGGTGTGGGGGCAGCAGCATTCATCAACGCCACGCCTTGTGGCAGCAATGCCATGATGAAGACATGCAGGGCCTGGTAGATCCCAACTACATTTTGCTGATGTGCAGCGGTGGCTGCCATCCTTTCCGCCTCCATCCGCCCATGTCCTCCATGAGCCTCCGCATGTGTGCCAGCTCACGGCTGGCATCGCTGGGGCCACTCTGAGCGGACAGGTATTCCTCCCTCTGCGTCATGACTCCAGCGATGTCAGTCAGGTCTCGTTGGAGGCGATGGGCGGACATAGACACCCAAGGATGGCGTCCAGTTTGGTAGCCATGAGGTCGAACCCCACCCGCACCTGCTCGGCCGTCTCCCTCTGGCCCTCCAGCACACGGCGTTGGAAGGCCATTTGTTGTTCCTGGGGGTCTTGGGAGAGTGCCAGGGCTGTGGGTGCCTCCTGCTGGGGGGTTTGGGTGGTGGGTGGGGTCTCATGGATGTAGCTGGGCTGCCCTGATCCTGGAGGTTGCTGGCGGATGAGGTCAATGATATCTTGGATGGTTTGGGTGTCGATGCGGTGTTGTCCTCCTCCTCGTCATCAGTGAAGAGTGGCTGTGACTGCTCTGCAGGAGGTGTTGACGATGCCCCTGCGATGTGAAGGGGAGATGGTGTATTACAATGTGTCCACATGTATGTAGCCGCATGGTACAGGTTGACATTCAGACAGCATGGCATTGTACATTGTGGCAGTCTGTGGGTCTGGGCGAGGACCCAGGGTCATTGTGGGTGTGCACTGTGCCCTGCTTGCTTGTGCATGTGTGTCATTGTGGCCATCTCCCCCCAGCCCCCCAGTACCTGGTGGTCACTCACCCTGTTGCAGTTGTGTTGTGTCCTGTCGAGCAGTGTCCGGTCCCCCGACTCCAGCCACAGTATCCATACTGATGACTGTCGACACCAGCTCCTCCATTTCATCCAGCTCCAGCTGTGGCGCTGGGTCCCCACCTCCGGTCTGCGTTGCTGCCTTCTGGTTGGCGCTGAGTTTCTCCTTGGTCTTCCGCTTGATGTCATTCCATCGCCTCTTGACCTCGTCCATTGTCCGCTTGTGCTCTCCGACGGCATTCACCTTGTCGACGATGTCCCGCCATATTCCATTTTTGGTGCCCAATGACACGTTGGAGGTGACGAAGAGTTGTTGATGGTGTTCCATCACCTCCGTGACTATGATCCTGTTCGTCTGCGGACTGAACTTGGTCTTCTTGTTCTTCTTGTCCTTGCCCTTCCCTGTCCCCGAGGTCCCAGGCTGGTCGCCCGGGGTGCTTGTGGGGTTGCGCTCGTCCTCTGCGCCTGCTCCGGATGCCTCCATGGTGCTTGGGTGTTGGTCAGTTTGTGTGTGGGTGTATTTTCTACTTTTATGGTGATTTTTGACGCATCGCGTGTTTTTTGGTGTTGTGGTTTGTGTTTTTATCTCCATCGTGTTGGTTGTATCGCGGTTTCGGCAGACAATCGCATGCTAACGCCTTGTTGTGAATTCCACGTTGACACAGGGTTATTTTCCTGCGATAGGCTGCGATATTGAAAGTTGCGTTACGCTACTCTTGCTGTGGTTATCACACGTGCTTGTGAATATACCCCTGTGTTCTTAAGAAGCTATTAACTTCAGCAATGTCATCAGTTTTAAGGTCATGTGACATCACTTCCAGGGAGTATTCGGTGTCAAAGATCATACTATGTCACTTCCGTTGATGTCATTGGGTCAAAGGGTGGTTATGTGATGTCACGTCCGCTACCCCAGCTATTTTGCTGAATCGACGCCCATGCTCTCATGGGAAAATGCTAGTACACAAAAAACGAATAAATTGCAACTCACGGGATTGCATTCACAGGCTTTTCACAAGTATCCTATAACACATCGCTACAGGCATTTCGGTATAAAATATCTCCATTCCAGCACACACAAGTCCTTAAGTGTGGAAGTCATGGAATAACGTGATGTCGTTTCCCATAAAGAGGTTTATTGACAGCATTCTGCATGGTATAACATTATCACAAATATCATTGAGGATATCACATACGACGCCACATATAGCATCAGTGATTGATTACATCACTGATCACCGTGTTCAAAACACAATGTACTTGGATGTTTCCAGTACAGAGATGAGCAAGGAAACGTTTCTGCGAAAACAATATCAGATAGAAGGTACTTTAAGGTAGGTGAATTCACTTTTCCATTCCATTACTGTTTTTGAGGTAACACAGCATACATCAGTGTGGCATGGTGCGAAGCGTATCATGTAACCATTCAATGTTTGCAGAAGAGGTACAAGGTGGGTATATTATGCTACTACATTTCTAAATTATAGTATTTGATGAAAAGACGATAATTGTCAAAATGGTATTTACAATCCTATTAAGAGTCATTAAGAGTGCGAGCAGCTTTTCCAAAGAGGCTATGTCATAGTTCTTGAGTGTGGGAAGGAAAAAACACAACCAGGCCCAGGGGACGTGATGACAAAAAAAATACAGCAATGCAATGGCAGTCAAATATAGGCGCTTTTGTTGCATTTACACTATGCAAATGAGGAACTATGCAAATAAGGGTTAAATGTAGCAGAAGGGACCAGGGCAGGTTTTCTCTGGATACAAGGCAGTAACAAGCCCAGGACTCGGAAGGCTCCATGCCCGCCATCTTTATTTAACACATTTGTAACAGGTTAGGTTGCTTGTGTTTGCTGTCTTACTTTCAAAACACTTATCCTAGGTCACACTCAGCAAATCTGAAGAACCCAAGCAACTCAGGAAAGGCCAGGAGCAGCATCATGGAACCTCAGTGTTTTAATACTAATATGCCTGACAAGGATCTTTCCTTGCGACTCCCTGTCTCAGGCGTTGCCGACCCGGGTCAGATATCTACGTAGAGCAGAGGTCTTCAAACTTTTTGATGCCAAGAACCCCCTGTCAAAAACTTTTAAGCGTAAGGACCCCATCCTGGCAAAAATGTCTAGAACTTGGTCCTCCTCATCATTGCCAACTATCGACAACCATAAACGCCTCCAATTCACACAGGAAATCATTTTTACATTAGGGAAATAAATGAAACAGTGTTTAGCAAACCAAAGGTCAGTGAGCATGGGGGCGTGGTCAAAGGTGCGGCTAAAACAAAGAGCCTTCTTGCTGGTCTGCCCTACGCCAATGTGAAAGGGCAGGAATGCACCTTATTTATGAAATGTGGTGCATTCCTGTCCTTTCCCCCTGCGTTGGCGAACAAATTGCTGCCTAACGCCAACATAGGCAGGATTGTTTTTGTGCAGGAAGGGGCACCTTCCTGCAAAAAAGAATCCTGAGAGGGGTTTCCTCTTTCTATGTGTGCTGCAGAATGCAGCACACATAGAAAGAGGAACACACATAGAAAGAGAAAAAACAAGGAGAAATGAAAACATTCCTCCTCGTTACGCCTGCTGTGGGGAGGCGTAAGGTATTGGCGCTGCCCCAGGTTTACATGGTTTTACAAATCTGGGGCAGCATCAAAATCCACGGGGGTGTTGCATGGGAACACCCACTGCAATGCCTATGGAGTGCCTCCTTAACATAGTGTAACGCAACGCAGCGACTTGCGCTGCTTTGTCTTACTCCATATCTATGAGGCCATGCAAAGCCACGCAGGGTGACTTTGCGTCGCATCATAGATATGATTGAAATGCTTGTGCCTCCAAAGCTTCAAAAACAGTGATGCTCCAGCAATGCAAGCCTCTCATAAATCAGCCCCAAAATATTTTGTTAGTTTTTTAAGTCTTTCACCATCAGGTAGCTACATATAAAATAATAGCTAGCTTAAATGAAAAATAAATTTACTCAATGGGAAATGCACTGTAGACATTATGAAACCTCTATTATTTAATGCACTGGAGAGGTCTGTGTGTAACCAGATAGACACAGAATTAAATTTGGTTGGCGCAGTGGAGAATAGGGACTTGTGTATTTTTAGTGCTATGAGGTCACAGCCTGTGACAGAAAGCACAGTGAATGTGTAAGTCGTTATTTTATACTTGCATTACACACATTATACTATAGACTGCTACAAACTGTGCAAATAGTTTTAGGATAAAATTGAGATTTCAAAATGTAGATTTGAGTAATATAAGACCATAAATATTGCTTTTTGTTGTTGTTGTTTTTGCATACCTGTCCCTTCAACACCTCCCCAGGGGTAGTAAGCACTGTGTAAATACAGATATGGTTAAAAGCATGCACTTCACAGTCCCGTTGTTAACTCTTTGCACCTCCATGCAAAAACAAAAACCACAACTTTGCCATCACAATGCTTGGAGTGATTCAAGCAATTAAAGCCAGAACCACTCCAAGCACCCTTTACATTTGCAGATTAACTCCTAGCGCACATTTGCATGTCACTCAGGCAAGCAGGCACCCTGGCATGAAGACTTACTTGAAGGATTGTTTTACCAGGGCTCTTTATTTTACAGCACATGAGACTCAATTAACTTCAGCTAAAGCATTTTAAGGATCGTCCGGGCCGTTGTCTTTGTCCAAAAGGAAAAGCACATTTTGTATTCCTGGCAGAAGTTAGGCCTGGAAATGCGTGACCCCCTTCCCAGGACTCCACGGCCCCCCTGGGGGTCACACCCCACAGATTGAAGACTGCTGATGTAGAGGGACTCTAGGCCAAGTTTCTCTTGGAAGTTGTGACAGAATGGGGATCCAGCAGGGGTTCACCTGTGGCCAAAGGTGGTAGTGCCCGAAGCAGAGGGCGGCAAATGGAATTCATTACGGGCTCAAAATTCAGTCTTGCCCCCCCAATCGCCCAACCTCTAAAGAACTAGTGACATATTTACCTTGAGGTTCCTGGAAAAATAGGATATTATATGAAGCACTTATCAAACATGGTCTATGGCAAGAAAAGCGCCTCCCCTTTCTTGGAGAAGACTTGGATAGTTAAAGTAACAGAGTAACATCAGAGTCTGGGGAAAGTAGAGCGTGGAAGCCTACCTTCATTTTGTTTTATTTTCTGTTTTTTATCTCACTCTAAATCTTATGTGTTTTTGTACCGCGCAAAATTTGCCATTTCCAAAGCCTTTTGCTACTGTTGATTGCCACATGTGAGTGCTGCAGACTCCAGGATGAGGGATATCCCAACACAGTTTCTCTACATTGCCTGCTAGTCTTATGACGTCTGACCAACTCTTATAAGTGTGTCCTCCACCACTGTATAAAATTGTTCCTGTCCAGTGACTTTTGGGCAATTGTCCAGTGACTCTGTCCTCATCGTTTGATTAATCATGTTTTTGGCTTAGTTGGTGTGATCCTGCCTGAGCTAACACGCGCTTCCTCCTTTAGTGTCAATGCGCTCCTTGACCCCAAGAACTTTTGGCTGCCTGTTTAGGGTTATCGCAGTGGAAGGCTCCATGAGATATTTCTGTTTTATGACTTTCATTGCCCTATTCAGTGATCTGATTGAGGCAAGTCCATGTGCTCCCAGTCTTCAAATTGTTGTTTCTGGTCTTGGCCTAGTGGTAACTAGTCTTGGTCTCAATGTGCCCTCTCCCTCATTGTAAGAATGTTTGCCTTCTCCATGTCATGCTCCTCTGTAGTCCTTGCAGTCCTTTGCAGCTGTCTCTTTATCGGTGTCCCCTTCCTCTTGTTTCTCAAGCCCGAATAGAGGATCACTGTTGGATGGGGTCTTGTATATTTGTCCTGTCCAGAAATTATGGACTCATAGTTCAAAAATGATGTGTTCTAGTATTGCTGTGATCTTAGACCCTTTCTCCACACTGGCGTAGGTGTGGTCTTGTGCTTCTTTCTATCTCTATGACCCAAGGTCTATGTCTCTCGGTGTTACTCTGTGTCTGGGATATCCCTTTCTCAAAGTCTCATATCAGTGCATCTCTCTTGTAAAATGTTGCTGTTCATGCCTCCCTCTACCGGAATGGGTGTCTGCCTTTCCAGTTTAGGTATGGCACAGACCCTGTCTACATCATATTTCATATTTCTTCACTGTCTCTTTATCTGTGATACCCCAGCTCTAGATGTCAGATTCCAACATGTTTTGGCAACACAGTCCCTCAGCACCCCAGCAGCTGTCATTTACTAAGCACACCTGTGAGCCTCTGTAGGCATTCTGGTCTCAGTAGTCTTCTGATCATTATTCCATGGTTCAATGCCATTCAAAAATGCCACACAGTCATTATGCAGTCTTTCAAATTTTTCAGTTTTACAAACTGGACAGCTTCTCTAAGCTCATTTCATTTTCATTGGAATTCCTTCGGAAAAGTGTAGCCCATACATTTTCAGGGTTTTGGATGCTGGCCATGCTTCTATAACTTTAGTGCAAATAGCAGCCAGGAAGTAGGGTGCTGACCATGAGCTCAGACAACCCAATGTAAAAACAATATATCATGGCAGTACATTCTCTCAACACTTCAGCACTTGTCCTTTACTAGCCACATCTGTGAGCTTCCCTATGAATTCTGGTCGTGGTAGTCTTCTTATTATTCCACAGTGCACAGAACCATGGGTCAGATGTGCTGTGATCCCTGTGCTAATGTATATATCCCTCATATAAGTGCCTCCATCTCGTTATGTTGGGGCCTCAGCTTTTGCAAGCCATTTGTCTTCCTCTCCACATGTTGGTTTATGTTCTGGCCTGGTGTCAGTGTATTTTCTCAACCATTTTTATCAGTGTATTCGCCTTCTCTGTATTTGAGTGCTTACAAAATACATGTGTGTTAAGTAGAGGAATTCAAGGCTTCAGAACTCCACATTTTCACACTTTACTTTGCAAAGTGTAAAGCTTGTGAGAAGATTGTTAGAAAAGGGAAATCTAATGGAGAGTTGAATTAAGGTGAGAAAGAAGGTCCAGCTCCACTCTGGGTTGCGAGCTATCTCACCACTGCTTGGAAACAATTCATTCATCCATTCCCACAAACCAGAGGTCCTACTACATAGCGAGAGACTTATGGTAATAGTACACAGGCATTGTAGGGTCTCTTCACTTTTAGTCCTGGCTAAGATTAGTCCTGGAAGGTAGCATAGAAAGCTTCTCCTCTGTTATGGTTAGTACTCTACAGCCTAACCTACCAGAAAATCAGGCTACAGGGAATCAATGCTAGAAAAGTTGCACTTACTTTGTATTTTGATTAAGTCAGGAAAAGGTTGGAAACTTCATTTGTTTAACAGAAGATCAAATTCCCTGACTTTGGTCAACTTCACCAGTGAAGTTTACACCTTATACCTGTTTGCCAGTCCTGGTGCCATTGTTATTCCTCTTTAAATTATGATAGTTTCCTTAGGACAAATATGTTTAAGAGTCCCATTTAAAGTATTGTGAGATAGAAGCACTGCCAAAAAGTGTCAGAGTGCTCATCCTGCTAAACCTTTGGTTCATTTGCCTCATGTTTTTGGAGCTGGGGAAACTCTGTGGTAGAGGTATGGTGATTACAACAAGCCCCAGTCAGGGATGGGATCACCCACATTTTAAAAAACACATAAACATTGCTATGAAAGTGGCACAGTGTTGCAGTTCTCATGTTATCTATCTATCTATCTATCTATCATTGCGTCGGCGTAAGTGGATGGGAATCTTAGCAGTGGTATCACTTTGATGTTATGGGAAACTCAGGACTATTGGTAGGGTAATATCATGAGTTGACTGTTGATGATCTTTTTCAGTACGTTCGCTGGGAAAGGTAGCAGGGAGATTGGCCGGTAGTTTTTGAGTTTGCTAGTGTCGTTTGGAGGATTTCTTTAGTAGTGGTCTGACTTCGGCATGTTTCCAGGCATCGGGAAATGTTGTGGTGGTGATAGAGGTGTTGAGTATGGTAGTGAGTGTAGGAAGGTAGGATCTGACTGCATGGTTACCCCCACTTTTTGCCTGGTGTTTTGCTGGTTTTTGACTAGTCTGACTGGGATCCTGCTAATCAGGACCCCAGTCTATCTGCTTTCTCCGTTAAATTGGCATACATGTACTTTGGTACACTCCAGATTGGATACTGGGGTACCCTTATAAGTCCCTAGTATATGGTACCTATGTACCCAGGGCATAGGTACCCCAGAGGCCTCCCATGGGCTGAAGCATGTATTATGCCACCCATGAGAGGCCATGCAAAATGGAACTCTAGGTCTGCTACAGCAGCCTGTGTAAGATGGTGCTGGCACCACTTACTTTAGATATAGGTTCACTATATCTATAGGTCACTACACTTAAAACTTATAATGAGCACACCGCCACCGATGTACAGGTTGCCTTTCCACCTCAATACAACATAACCAGAGTGGATAGGAAAGAGGCAAGAGGAGGAGGTCTACTCATTGCCGCTATCCCTGGCCTGACTATCACCACCTAGAAACCATAAGCTCAGGCCATTTAGAGTTATGTATCTTCAGAATTGAAGGCCTAATTGGAGGCACCTGGAGGGGAGCCCTAATATACCGACCTCCTGGTCCTAAAAGCGATTGTATAGATACATTATTGGAGATAATCGCTCCGCATATATTGGCATCTTATTCCTTTTTCCTAATAGGGGATTTTAACTATCATGCTGAAATACTGTCGAATTCGGACACAGATCAGCTGATCACAAATATGAATATATTGGGGTTGACCCAATTGGTAACAGGTCCCACCCATAACGCAGGCCACACGTTTGATCTCCTTTTCTCTAACTCTTCAGATATCATCGTTGAACCTCCCACCCCACTGCTATGGTCAGATCACTATCTAATAAAATTTGCTATTCCTGCCCATAGGATCAAAGAGGACCCCAAAAGTGAACTAATATGGCGAAGGTCTTGGCGTAAAGTCACTCCATCTCTGTTCTCAAAATATTTCAGTCTGTCTCAGTCAAGCCAGAAGGAAAACATCAACCTTGCGACAACTGCTTTTGAAAAGGCCATCACGTCCGCACTAGATAGAATAGCCCCTCTTACTAAGGTTAAAGTTAAACCTAGGGCTGCTCAATGGTTCACGGAGCAACTAAAGATAGTGAAGCTCTCGTGCAGAGCAGCAGAGCGTAAATGGAGAAAAAGCAAAGAAAGGATTGACCGCGAAACATACATAAACATCCACCATGGCTACATGGAGGACATTAAGCAAGCAAAAAATTTTTTTCTTTTAAGCCGAATAGACAAGGCAGAGAACTCCTGTAAGGAGCTCTACAGAATCCTAAAAGAATTCACAACTCCTCCCTCCCAGCTACTAACCCCAAATTCCCAAGAATGGACTGATTCTCTCTCCAAATTTTTTGAAGACAAAATCGCCACAATTCATCACTCCTTTCCATCCCAAATAATTAATGACCATTCAGAAAATGTGTTTAGCCTGCCCTCAAATCCTCCGTATACCCTGGACGAATTTGTTAGTTGCAACATCGAGTCAGTGGCAACTGTCATGCAGAAAATAAAATCAGGTTCCCCCACTGACACTGTCCCTCCTAAATTCTTTTCAATCATCGCGCCGGTGTTATCGGAAAATTTAACTAATTTATTTAATAAATCACTATCAGAAGCTGAATTCCCGAAACTATGGAAAGCTGCCAGGGTAAGGACTATTCTAAAAAAACCACAGCTGATCCTAAACTCTGCCTGAACTATCGCCCCATTTCACTGCTTCCCTATTTCGGGAAAATGCTGGAATCATTAGTAAACCAACAGCTTGTCACTTATCTAGAGAGCCATGGGCTACTGGATCCTTCACAGTCAGGTTTCAGGGCGGCCCGTAGCACAGAGACAGCATTGGTGGAGGTAACAGACAACATCAGATTAGCTCTGGACGAACGTCAGTCAACAATTCTTGTCCTGCTCGACCTGTCCGCTGCCTTTGACACCATCTCCCATAGCATTCTAGAACATCGGCTCTGGGAGATTGGTGTCAGGAGAACGCCCTAAAATGGTTTTAAAAGTTATCTAACAGACCGTGTTACAATGGTCCAGGTGGGAAACACTGTTTCATGTAACAGACCGGTCAAGATGGGAGTACCACAGGGCTCCATCTTGAGTCCGACTCTTTTTAATCTGTACATGACGCCACTGGCCAAGGTGATCAGATCTTATGGTTTTGATGTCGTGTCGTATGCTGGACCAGACCCATCAGAAACAAAACAGCGTTTTAAAAAATGTATGTCCCACATTGACAGGTGGATGAGTACAAACCATCTCCAATTAAACAGAGGCAAGTCCGAGATCATGCTCTTCGGCAAGGCTCACGAGCATTGGTCTCATGACTGGTGGCCCCGAACCTTGGCCCTTGTCCAACACCCAAACCGACGGTACGGAATTTAGACTTCCACATGGACAGTCAAATGTCTATGAAAAATCAGACCAATCACATAATCGGCTCATGTTTTGGAGTGATGCGTAATCTACGAAAGGTCTTCAAATGGATTCCGATGGAGGCCAGGAAACCATTAGTCCAGGGACTGATAATAAATCGGATGGACTATGGAAATGCCCTGCTGTCCTCAATAAACGAAGGCCTTCTCACTAAACTCCAGATCTTGCAGAACACTGCGGCCAGACTGGTTCTGAATCTCCCGCCAAGATCCCCGTGTGCCCCTTGTCTGAGATCTCTACATTGGCTCCCAGTCAGACAGAGAGTCCTATTTAAGACTCTCTGTCTAACACATAAAAACATGTATGGAAAAGGCCCGGGGTACTGGTCCAAAAAACTACGTTGGTACCAGCCTTGTAGGTCGCTAAGATCGAGCAATGAATCCCTTCTCACACCCCTCAGAATCCGCACTGCGAGATACGGAGGAAGGTCTTTTTCCTATATTGCTCCTGTCTCCTGGAATAAACTTCCCTGGAACTTACGTACTATCTCAGATCATAACTGCTTTTGCAAAAAGTTGAAAACATGGCTATTCGACAACTAAACGAGTACTCTATCAGAGCCGTCTGCAAGCGTCATGAGACTTCCGAGTGATATGTGCGCTATACAAATGTCCCTGATTTGATTTTTGAATTGATAAGTCACCCCTATAGCAGGCCTTATCAATCCTGAAGGCAGGGTGCTGGGTTTTTAGTGAGAGGGTGCCCCTGCATGAGCAGAGCCCCTTTGCAGCCTTCGGAGACCATTCTCCCGGGTTGTCTGTGACTCAGCCGGACATATAGGAAGAGGTGCATTATAACCTCGCGGTAAATGCTATTTTGAAAACGGCTGCATAGAAACATATCGTGTTTGGTATCAAACACCTTGGAATCATACCTCCACACTAGTAACTGGTGTGGGAGGTATGATTCTACCCTTCAGAAGCGAGCTTTGTGGGGTCACTGGTCTACCCGATGCCAGCCTTCTCGACCCGGACAGCACAAAATGGATGCTGCCAGCCAGAGACACATTTCTGCCCTCCTGCTGCTGAGCCAAGCTCGAGCAGAGGAACTCAACACAATAGGCATCCTGTCACAGGGAGGTGTGACCACCTTCCAGACAGGGTTTAGTGTATTGGGGCTGGGTGGGTGCACTCTGAGAGTGCCTGAAAGTCTGCACTGGGGGCATATTTGGTGTCCCTGTGCATAGTCCAGCTCAAACCAGTTCTGGGAGCCGTTGGCTCCTGCTCTGGTGTGAAACTGGACAAAGGACATGGGTGTAGCCACCCCTCTGTCCTGCCCCTCCCCTAGGAGGGTCCCCTGAATCTGTCCAACCCTCTCCCGTGGGTATAAAATGGGTTACCTGGCTACAGGAAAATTGGATTTTATGTGGAAAAGATTCTACAAAGAATAAACCACTGACCTTCGATCGTCTGGACACCTGGACTTCGCTGGACCTGGACTGGGCTGGACTTCGTTCCCCTTTCCGTCCAAAGCTTAGTTTGTGCCGTGACTCTATACAGGCTCTGTGCAGGACTGGTGGGGCACTTAAGACAACAGAAGAATCTCCCTTGGAGTGAAGGAGTCACTCCCCTGCTTCGCAGGCACCTAAACTGCAACTGACCAGTAGCTGCTTCTGAGCTCCTGCGTACTCTGAAGATTTCAGCAACACAGGAGGTGGGTTCCTGAAAGTCCCTGAGGTTGATCTGCCCTCTCACTGAGTTTGAGGCCAGTATCCCTCGGGGGCTGCGTAACCCGAACCCCTGTGCACAGCGTCCATTTGCAAGTGCATATGCTCGTTGGCAATTCCCGAGCTTGTGCATTGGACTCCGTGTAGTCCTGACCCTGAGCAGTATTTGCACCAAAGAACTCCGGCCTCCTCACACTGTGTGCTCCGTGGGCTGGTGCCTTGCAATCTTGCTTGAGGTCCCCTCGTGACTCCTGGTCCTTTGGCCAGTGGGTCCCCCTGAGGGTCATCGTGATTGTTCTTGGGCTTTCCTTGGGGCTCCAGACGTGCCCTGACTCTCCATTGCTTGGAGAGTCCCCTGAACCTTGCTGGTCCACACCGTAACCTGTTTGTCCTTCCTGCGTGGGTTGCTGTTGGCAAGGCTTGTTGGTGCTCCTGCCGGACACCGACCACTCAGCACTCAACATCCTTTGTGGGACAGCTCACCTCCGGCTCCTGGTCATCCTCGACATCTCCTGGTCCTCGTGGCTGCAGAGTCAAGCATCCCTTCTTCGCACCTGAAGCACCCAACATCGGTGGGCATTCGTCTACCGAGCCCCTGGTCACTCTGAAGTGACCCAGACTCTGTCCCCTCTGCTTTCAGGTTCCTTCCATACAGAATCCAGGCTTGGGTTCCACCGGACCCTTTTCACCTTCTCGGCAGCAGCACTTCTTCCTTTCCTTCCATAGAGAACGACGAGAGTTTCCGACCCCACTTCAGACCTATGCACCCGGCTCCCCTGGGATAGGTAACTCTGATACTACGGTATCCACAGGTGGGGTGGCTCTTTAAGCTCTTAAGTTCTGAAGGGTTGGCTCGAAGTCCTCCTAGAAGGGTCCTTAAACTTTAACTTTGCAACCACGACTTTCCCATAGAGTTGTACGGAACACACAGTTGTGTTTCCTCACTGCACCCGTCCTCCGTGGGTCTACTGTGTCATCACCTTGGGTGGTTCCTTGGGGTCCCAGTAATACTATGTGCACTAGGCACTGTGTCTAGTCAAGTCTTGATTGTTATAGCACTATTTTTGCATATGGTTCGGTCTCCCCTGGAGCCCGCTGTGTATTGGTCTACTTACAACTGTTCTATTGATCCAGTATTGTGTGCTTTGTGTTCTATCCTCGTGTAGAGGATAGTAGAGAGTGTTAGATTAATAAATACATATTTTTATATAACTACTGTGTGGTTCTCCTTCATTTAGTCATTCAGGAGGTGATATTCTTGTAAAACAAGATGCTTTACATTCCTTCAAGATTAAGCCTGAAGGCTGCTCTCCATAGCTACCACTAGGATAGCTTTCATAAAGGTTATCTTTGACCTCATACATCATAAGGGTCGTGTGGATTGGTACAAGGTGCCCACTTTAACTAGTGGACAGCATATACCAAGCCACCTTCTCACAGTGAGTTCCTGGCCAATCCTTTGGTTTCTGAGGTTGAAGATGTGGTGTGGGCATGGGTCTGTGGGTGCTCCCAAGCGGATGGATTTCATGGTGGCGGTGGTGTCCTAGGTGGAGAGGATGCTCTAGATGGTCATTGTGTGGTTCGTGTTGGTTACAGTGGTGGTGTATCTGTCAAGGAAGTCCATAGGTGTGGGTTCGGGTTCGAAGTTTCTGTATATGATTGCAATCTTGTTGTGAAAGAAGTGGGCGAGGTTGTCACACTGCTCCTGTGAGGGTATTATGTTGTTTTAGCTGGCAGCCGGGATGGAGAATACCTTAACGCTGTTGAAAAGTTCCTTGGTGTTGTTGGCGCTGGTTTCAATGTGTACGACAAAGGCTGTCTTCTTTGTTGCCCTCAGCAGGTAGTTGTAGAGGTTGAGGGAGTTCTTGAAGGTTGCCCTGTCTGGGGTGTCCTTGCTGGTGCGCCATCTCCTCTCCAACTGTTTGCTGTCCCATTTCGCTGTTCTGAGTTCTTGGGTGTACCAGCTGGCCTTTATGGAGGATTTTCTCTGAATGTTGCTTTTGATGGGGATGATGCTGCCTGCACGATTGGTGATCCAGGCATTGAAGTTTTTCACTGACTGTTCGAGGTTGGAGGTGGTAGCAGGGTTGAAGGTGTTAAGGGCATTTGCCCAGCTAGCCTCTGAGATTTTGTTCCACCTCCAGTGGGGAGCGTTGGTCATCTTGGGGTGGCGCTGTGGGGGTTGGAAACGCTGAAGTGGACAATGGAGTGATTGGTCCATGTGAGTTCTGTGACATGACTGTATTTGACATGGCTGCAGGAGGTAACAATTGGGTCCATAATGTGTCCTGCGGTGGGTGTACAGTCGTGGATAATCTGGGTCAATCTGAAGCTGCTCATACTGTCGAGGAGGTGTGCAGAGTTTTTGTCATTGGGGTCATCAATGTGGAAATTTAGGTTGCTGAGGAAGATATAGTCCTTGGAGTCTACGGCTAGGGGTGCAATGAAGTCTGCTATGGTGTTGCAGAAGCTGGAACGCGGGCCTGGGGGTTGGTATGTGAAGGTGCTTCTAATGGTTGTCTTTTTGTCTGTGTGAAGCTTGAAGTTGAGATGTTCCATGGGGGTGGTAGTGTTTTTAGTGATGATTGTATGGTCTCTTTGTGGATGATGGCTGTTCCTCCTTCCGGCTTGTTGGTACAGTCCTGGTGAGTGATTTTATATCCATCAGGGATTGCTGTGTGATGTCTGGGGGAGATGTGGGGTTGAGCCAGATCTCAGTGAGGAAGATGATGTCAGGTGCAAGGGTGCCATAATTCAGTGAAATACTTGCATAGTGAAAGTGTGTTGAGAAGGGTGCATGCGAGTTGGTATTTTTGTTCAGGTGCTGTATGTGGTGTGCTTAGGGTGAGGATGGTCTGTGGGCTGGTGTGTGGGTGCAATGGCAGACGAAGTGGCAGCAGAGGGTGCAGGTAAAAGGTCCTACCATGGAGTTTGAACCAACGCAGAGGCAGTGTTTGTTGAGGCATCTCGGGTCGATGGTGTAGAGCTAAGCAATGGTGTACTTTGGGAGGCGAGAGGGTCAGCAGTCGTGGCACTGGGCACGGTCCAGGCACGGACGGGTGCAGATGGGGGATGCCTTTGGTGCACCAGTGGTGCAGTCGCACTGTGGCCTGCATTAAGTAGGTCCAGGGGTGGGCGGGGCTTCTGATGGCAGGAAGAATTGTGAGTGGGAAAACCCGGTCAGGAAAACCCCAGAGGGAAAACCCGGGCAGCTGCAGTGTCACTGGATCAGTTGAACAAGCAAGAACTGGAGGCCACAGACAAGTGGCAAGCTAGGTGTCCAGGTGACCATCCAGTCAGAATACCGGCGGCTGGTGGCCTTGGAGGAGGAAGAGGTGGAAGTAGCTGCCTCTGACCCGGGCCCCAGTTCAGCAAGCCAGCCACAACCTCCAGCCTCCCGGCCATTACATCGCCAGAGCTGACACCAGCTACGGTCCCCAACTGCCAATGCTGCCAGGGCTCCCGCTCCCACTCATTCAGGGTATTCCAGTGCCTCCTCCTGCAGCAGATTGTCAGTTTAGAGAGCTGTGTTGCGAGCCATTTGGGGAGGATTGAGCAGAGTCTGGACCAGCTCTGGAACCGAATTGACGATGCCCTCTTCTAAGCCCTTTTTTAATTTCTTTGTTTTGATGGGAGGGCTTGTTGTTGTGGGTGGAGAGGGTGAGAAGGGAGTTGGGACCGGGTGTTTTGGACTTTTACTTCTTCGTACATTGGTTGGAGATGGGTTGATTTGTTTGGGGAGGGAGTGGGCCTGTTGTGGGTAGAGAGGGTGGGTTTTTCTTGGCTATAAAAATGAAGGGAAAAAATATATTTTTTCTCATACTTTATTCCTGAAGTTGTTTTTTTGTGTATTACTTTTATTTTGCACTGCTGCCTTTATGGACAGCCTGTCTTTTAAATCGATTTCTCAAAGTATATGCCAGTTAGGAGGGTATGTTCCATTCCCTATTTTGGCTACAGAAACATAGATAAACAATTACTTATCTCATCTGCAGTGCAAGTTAGTTACATACTAGGTAAAGTAGCTCACTCCACCCCATAGTTCTCTTGCCTGAATAGATGAAGTGATGGCTAGCATCTGCTACCCTCTGTCAATCTTCTAGCACCTTACTGGAGGGTTTCCCAAGGTGTCTTCTATATGGTAGTGGTAGTGCGCTAACAGGAAAAGCATCACAGCGAGGTCCCACTCCAACCTAGATGATCTCCAACTGTGGGATTAATCGAAAGGATCACAGGCAACTAAATTGAAAGAAAAACTGAGAGTTAGTAAGTTATACAAATGAAATTATATTATAGCTTTAGAAAGACTGAGGACAGACTACTACCACCATGAAACATCGAAGAATACCACATATTATAACATAAACTAGCAATAGTAAATTATACTGAGCAATGCTGAGCATGGCGTTTGAAAAACAAAGTTATGAAATCGTTAAGTCAGGAAAAATCATGTACTCACAGTCTGTACTCTGAAGTTGGCAAGGTTAAGCATTTTATTTACACATAACAAAGGCCTGAATGATGATGTTGACATTGAGGAATGACATTCTTACTTATGCATGGTTGGGTAAGTGGAGCTGGTTTGGGCTCTTGCTCAGATAATAGACGATCCCACAGTGAGTTGGTGTCGTATTTAACCACATCCGCCCCACCAAGTATGTGATCTATTTGCTGTAAATTAAGACACCACATAAAAAAATCACACAGCCGGTGGGAACAGGGTTAAGGGTTTGATGAATGGATGTGAATGGGTATTTGGGGAAAGGTGTGACAAAGACAAACACAGTGCAAGAAAAATACTCATCAGGGCAATGAGCAGCACATCATTATCATCATCAATCTGTTGTGGAAGGAAACAAAGGATTGAGTATGACACAGTTCAGTAAAATGCATTGCAAACAGAGCTTCTGCCCCAGAGACTCATGTTATTAGATATCTAAATGTTCTGTCTTCTAGGTTTGAAAAAATCAAATTATGGAGATGTAAATTGAACCCACCCAGCTCTAAAAATATGATTTTTGTTTTCAAACATATTTTTATTGGCATTTAATTTACTGACAGTGTTACATACATATTATTGTCAGTGCTCTTGACATACTTCGATAGTCATTTTTACATAACAGTAGGGGAATACTGCAGACCCATCCTATATCCACAACCTCCTTAGAGATACTGTATATAATGCAGTGACAGTCTTGAGTATTCCCAACTCTTACATCAAAAGTCATGGCATTACGATATACAATTTGTGTCTTGTGTACAGTTGCGTTTTCATATTTAATCAACCCAGCTCAGGGGAGGGCTCACAAAAGTGCCATTGGTTTTAGGCTTAACAAAACTAAGATCAACCAAGCAAACAAGGTCATGCAGGGGGGGTAATTATTACGATAGCTCAGGTGGTTAATCAGGCGGTTAGCTCGCAAAGGGTGGGGGGGCAGGAGGGTGCTCTAGTTATTCCCTGCTAAGTCTATACCCAGCTCACTGTATCCTACCCTTCGTATTGTTATATGGGGGAGGGTAGAAAGGTGACAGGTGTAACTGTGGGGCGTTCCATTCCCTTTAACTATTGTCCTGTCTACCTCTCATAGGTCTTGTGTCTGTTGTTCTCGCAGTATGTGGGTATCACTACAAAGGTTCATACACACCACGGGTTCCTAGGCCACGTCGGTGTCCTCCCTCACTGATTCGTCTCCATTCACACTCCTTTCCTCATCCCCCTGGGCCTGCATCGGGTGCTCCCAACTAGCCAACACTTTGCTCCATTGCTCAGCCATGGGACAACGTCTCAGAGCTCTAGACTCCTCCCAGACCTGGACCCTGCCTTCTGCCCCAGCACAATAAGTTACATATCGTTTCCAGAGTCCCACCATGGGTCCATTTGGGGATTTCTAGGCCAGGGCTATCCTTCTTTTAGCTAATGCCATGGCCAAGTCAATAAATCTATTGCCCACCTTCCATTTAGGTGGTCGGGTAAAGAGCCCCAGCAGACACACCTCAATCGTGGAGTTGAGTGTGCGCCCCAACGAGGCGTTTATTGTTATTAAAACTGTTCCGTAGCCTCACTGTCAATTGCCCAACACTGCAGGAGCGAAGACAATCCCAATCCTCTACCCTCACCGCCGTCACCCTGCGTCCAATATATAAGTAAGGGTAACAGGTAACCCCGGTGATGGGTGAAGGTGGGTAAATATAGGGATCAAGAAAAAACTGTAGTCAGGCAGGACCTCCCTCTGTTCTTCTCTACCATCGATAAAAAGTCAGGAGGGCACAGTTAGCTCCTTTAGAGACAAGAAAAGAAAGAAGAATTACCAAACAGCCAAGTACTCAGTTGTAATAGCAAACACACGTAATTAAGTGCACAGGACAACAGATGCAACAATTCTCACCCCTTAAGTCTGGTCAGTTGCTTTAAACGAGGGAGGAACTTGATACCGCCTGAGACAAAACTTATCAGAGTAAATACCGAATGCAGCAGTTGTACTTCGGTTTCATAGTGTTTAAGTCCGTTAGTAATGGTCCCAAAAATGAAATCCTTTTCGGAAAAATAGGGACAAAAGGATAGGAGAGGGGAAAAAAGACACAACGTGAGCCAAAAAACCCCAAAACTAATTAGCGATAGAACGGAGAGCCAAAGTTAAACGCCAGTCTGAAGCTACTCCGTGATTCCACCCAAAAATACCCATAACGAAGTGGATAGATACCAAAAATACAGGAAGTACTGGAAAGGAAGACGGGAACGTAGCCGCGTTACTCCCTTCGTCCCACCTATCAAGCACGGTCTCCGCTGTAGTCCAGTGAAAGCAAAAGGGGCTCGAAAACAAAAATAGTTCCAACAAGGGCCAAATCAAGCAAGTCCCGATCCAAGGCAGAAATGAAGCATCCGTGGAGCCAAGGTCCAGCAGCAGGCACGGGCGAAAACAGGAGCGGACGAACACCACATCCAGAGGCAAGGAACCGGAAGCGAAACCAAGCGCCGGTATCCTTTAGACAGGAGTTTTAAATATCCGCTGCCGGTAAGAAAACCCGCTCTCACATGTGCACCCAATCACGCATGCAGCAAGTAAGACAAGAAGAAGGGATTGAAAGGAACATAGACCCAAGAAAGAATGAAAGAAGAAGGGGGGGGGGAGACGAAGACGTGGCCCCAAACCACTTAACGTCCTAATTCCCAACAACAACCTCATCCCAAAATGGGCGCAGCCCGGCACAGGCCCGGGTCATGTGTATAAAGTCTGCGTCGCTGTGGTTACACCTTGGGCATCTGATTACACCTTGGGCATCAATGTGTCTCACCTCCATAGGTGACCTGAAGTCGGTGGGGACTCATATAGGTCATATGCACGTAGTTGAACTGAATATATTTCAGCCTTGTGTTATGGGAAACCCTCCTTTGGGAGGACAGAATTCTGCCCCATTCCAGGTCAGTCAGCTCCCTGTCCAGGACCGCCTCCCAGTGTCTCCATAGGTTATGTAAAGGCTTTAGGGTTGCTCCAATCAGCGAGGCTTAAAACCACTTCACCTGATGTCTGGCCGTACCCAATGTAAGTAATGAGTGTAGTACCGCATGTGTCTCAGGTTCTTCCCGGCCCTTTCCCCCCAGCGCCCCAAAGGTGCGGGCCAAGGCTTCGTACCGGAGGAACTGCCCAGGCGGGAGGCCATAACCTTCAACTAGGTCCTCAAAGGGAACTAAAACTTTCTCCTGATAGCAGCCCCCCACCTTTTCTAGTCCCACCTCTGACCAAGCTGCCATTTGTTTAGTGTTGAATATCGACCAAAGGATGCCATGGGGTAAGCCGACCAGGGGTAGCACTGATGTTTACAGAGGGGTCCCTACCGTTTTAATCATGCAGCATTTCCAACACTGCAGGGCCGCAGTCTGTAATACCGATCTGTAAGGGACAAGCACGGTTGTGTCCAGTAATTTAGCTAGTAGTAGGCTGGGGCGCACTTCATCAAGAATGTTCTCTCCGGGTTCGCCCCCTCCAAACACTGCTCTAGCCATTGCATCTAGGAGACCAGGAAATAGAGTTCAAAATTCGGCACTCCCAGGCCGCCTTTCATCATGGGGCGCTGCAGTGTCCTTAACAAAACCCTCTGTCGTCCATCCCCCAGATTAGGTCCCGCAGCAGAGAATCGAATTGTCGGAACCATCCTGTGGGCAGGGAAATCCTGGCCATAATGGGTAGACGCAAGGAGCAATAAAAGGGGACACATGACTTAAGGGACGGGAGAGCCCTGTCCAGGTTACCCTCCCTGAGATCCTCTAGAGAGTGAAAAATATGGATACCCAAATACTTAAAGGTATTGGGTGCCCAATTAAGATCTACTGGGAGGTCCGGGGGTGGGGCAGGGCTCCAGCCACAGGGAACAAGTCTTGCACTTGTTGACCCGTAAGCCCGACAGGTGCTCAAACTCTCCCAGGAGGTCCAGTACCGTTCCGGAGCCCACTACAGCGTCCTCCAAGTAAATCAGGAGATCATCCCCGTATAGGGATATTATATGGTTTCGCCTATCCACCTTCCAACTCCCCTTCCCTCGCCCCCCTGTCGAAACAATGCAGCCAGTGGTTCGATCGCCAGTGCAAATAAAAGGGTTGACAGAGGGAAACCCTGCCTGGTGCCCCGAAAGATCGCATACTGGGCAGATACCGTTTTACCCGTCTCAACCCGTGCGGTGGGGCAATCGTATAACACTTTTAACCACTTTATCCAACCTTCTCCAAGACCCATGCATGCCATCACTGCGAATAAGTAATCCCATCCTATAGAATCATAAGCCTTTTCAGGTCTATTGACAGGAGAGCCGCTTGTGGCTGGGATCGTGCCTCAGGATGGTACAGTACTGAGTACAATCTACGCAAATTAAAGAAAGTATTCCGGGATGGGATAAACCTGTTTTTTTCCGCGTGGCTCACAGCAGGCATATAGGGAAGCAGGCGTACTGCCAAGACCTTGCTAAGAATCTTAAAATCCATGTTGAGCATGGAAAGGGGTCTGTAATCCAAAACCCAGGAGCCTGAGGTCGTAGTCTTGGGGAGCGGAATCACAAGTGTTTCCCGCGTGGACGAAGGGAGCCGCCCAAGTCTCAGAGATTCGGCATAAAGAGTCACCAATCGGGGTGTCAACTTTGAGGCATCGGCTGAGTAAAATTCCACGGGGAGTCCGCGGGGAGTCTGCCCCCGTCCCGGCATCCTGCCTGTGGCCATGCTGGTGATAGCCTCTCAAATCTTCTGTAGTGTCACTTGGCCTCCCAGTGTCTCCCACGCCTGTCTATCTAGCACACAGAGCTGTAAGGGGGACAAAGAGCCTCTAATCTCTTCTTGTGTGGCCGGTGGCAGAGCGGTATACTGGGCTTCTTTGTATGCCTGAAATAGTGTATTAATCTCCTCTAGATCATGAACAGATATGCCAGTTCCAAACCGGACATGGATAATTGGTGCCCCTCGAAGTTTGGGTCTGATCAGCCAAGCCAACAAGCGGCCAGGCCTCCCTTCCTCCTCCTGTACTTTGGTGAGGTATCTCTTATGGTCATGGCACCATAACCGTTCAAGCGTTTCGTTATACAAGGCATGCACTTCCCATAAGTCTATCAGGGAAGAGAGTTCTAATCCCTGCGTGTTGGCCAGTTAATGCAGTCTACCCTCCAAGTCCTCCAACTCCCTATGCAATTCTCTCTGCACCCCTATGAACTGCCCCAGGCAATGTCCCCGAACCACCACCTTAAATGCCTCCCACACTACCAGGACCATAGAGTCTGTGTATGATGTGAAGAAAATAAGTATTGATAAAGGTGCCAAGGGTTTCCCTGAAAGGGACATCTACCAGCATCAAGGGATTAAGCCTCCACAGGGGAATCAGAGGGTTTCTCCCCATGGGTTGGTGAGTCATCAGTAACGGGCTGTGGTCTGAGACTGTACGTCCCAGATATTCAGTGTGCGTGATCAAACCACTAAAACAAGGAGAGCACAAGAAGACATCCAGTCGTGTATGTAAATGGTGTATGTGGGAGTAGGAGTAATCCCTATCCTCCCCATGTTGTGTCCTCCAGGTATCTTCCAGTCCCCAGTGGCTCCTCCATTCCCAAAATCCTGCAGCCGTGCAGTGGGCTTGAGCCCCAAGCAAGAGAGGGTGTGAGTGGTCTAGTGAGGTATCCGCCACACAATTAAAATCTCCCCCTAATATCATGGTCTCTGTCATCAGGGTTGCCATATGGGCCGAGAGATTATGGAGGAAAGTCACCTGGTCCTGGTTATGGGCATACACACTGCCGAGCGTAATGTCTCTGCCAGACAGTTTTCCATTGAGCAGCACATACCTGCCCTCCTTATCTATCAGAGTGTGTATTGGCTCAAAAGGAACTCCCGTCTGTATCCAAATTAACACACCCCATGCATATTGAGTAAGAGGTGGTGAAGATCTGCCCTCTCAATCTTCTGCGTAATTTCTCCACTTCTTCCTGCAGGAGGCATCTCTCTGGCAACAGAGCTACCTGTACACCTCGCCGCCTCAGAAATCTGTGCACATTGTGTCTCTTCATGGCTGAGCCCATCCCCTTTATGTTCCATGTCAGAAATGTCAGTGTATTATATGTGGGTGTCATTGTGAGAAGTATTCATTCAGACGTATTCCCTCCCTGTGCCCCCCTCCGCCCCACTTCCGGAGAGTGGATACATTACCACCCCTGCAATTGTGATAAACCAAACCATAAGGAAAACACCCGCAAGCAACAACTTCCCAATCCCAGAGCAGTCTGGCAACGGCCAGCTGCCCAAATTGTGGGTAAAGCATCAGTCTCGGGGAAGGATCCAGACACTGCAAAGGAATGGTCCTACTAGGAGGGAAGGCCAGACTCTAAAGAAGCAATCTCTCGTTCAGGTTGTGCCGGCCCAAACTTTTCCCAGATACCGCCAGACCATAGATCAGTTTCATAAAGCTCAACCCAGCCCAATGAGGAGCCAGCGCCATGTTTGTGTGGTCCGTTTATTCAGATGATGTAATCTGCAGTCCTTGGGGTCACTATGGGGGTAATGACACTGTCCCCACAGGATGAGTCCCAGTCCGAGCCCCCAGTCCCCTTCACCGAATTGTAGCCGACCTCCGAACTAGCTGCCGTAGTCTGCAAAATCTCGGTCACTGGCAGTTTGTGACGGACTTGGTTTCTTCGGTGGGCCCATTTTGGATCTCCTTCTGTATCTCTTCTGTGGTCTCGAGGCTCGGTCCTACAGTAGACCCTGCCCCAGGGGGCGGTTCCCCAGACCTGTAGCCCTCGAGCCACTCCCATGTCATGGTGGGGTCCTCACAAAAGTGTGTCTTCCCATCCAAAGCTATACGGAGGTGGGCAGGAAACATCAAGGAGTATTGTAGGCCTTCCTCTCGCAGGGCCTTCTTGACTTCAAGAAAAGAGGCTTGCCTCCATTGAACTTCAATTGTGTAATCAGGAAATATGGAAACATTGCAATTGTCTACAACAAATGGGCCTTCGGTCCTAGCCTTTTGCAATAGTACGTCCCTGTCCTTGTAATGCAGGAGCTGGGCTACAACCGGCCGCGGGGGACAACCAGGTATTGGTGGGCGAGTCGGTACATGGTGAGCCCTCTTGAGGGTGTAAAATGTTGACAAACCATCTGGTGCAACAACTGAATGAAGCCAGGGTTCAAGGAAGGCTATCATGTCTCCGCCCCTGCCCCCTCAGGCAGGCCCACCACCCTAATGTTGTTTCTCCAATTGCGGCTTTCATCATCTTCAGCCCTGCGTTCTAATGTGCGGACCTTATCCGAGAGCTTTGCAACCTGGAGCGATAATGCTTGTTGTGCAGGGTGGAGTTCCACAATCGAGGACTCCGCTGTTTTTACCCTCTCTGCTAGCTTATGGTGTTCCGCCCTGAGGAGTCCCAACCCCATCGACACAGTGCTAATGTCTTGGTGTAGCGTCGCTTTGGTGTCACCGATAACTTCCAATATTTTGGTCAGCTGCAGTTGAACTGGGTCTGCCGCAGCAGATGACCCAGTTTTCCCTTTCTTCAGCTCCACTGGGTCATCTTCTTTATCCGGTAGCACCCCTACAGCTTTTGCTTTGGCCTTACCTATCTCTGCCCAAGGCGTGGACTTGGTAGGACTATCGTGGTGGCTCTCCAGGATATTACTGCAGGTGGAGGCGGCCCTAAAGCCAAGGATCAGGTGGCTGTAGGCTGTGCCAAGCTCGCCTCCTTACTCCTGGTTCCCAGTAAAACAGTGTTGACTCCGTCCACTAGCCGTCAGCCACAGTCCCAGGTCACCACAGGTACGGACCTGAAGAGGAGCAGCCCCAGGGGGCGTCCCCCGCATGGCAGCCCCGCAGAGCAGTTTTATGCCTCCGTCGGCAGTAGGGCTGGGCCCAAAGTCAGCTCACGAACCATGTAGTGGGGGGAGGGGCCCACCCGCAAAAGGAAAAGAAGGGCCCCGAGAAGTCGCCCCTGGTGGGCAGGCCCTTATTCGTTTTTAATTTGGGCTCCTGTAAGGGCACCTCTCATCCAGGGGACAGCCCCTGCGGCCGTCCAGGCTGGCACTAGCGGTATCCCTGTCCCAAGTGGGCCAGCTCTCCACCTCTAACTGCTGCTGGGGGCCCACCTCCTATCTCATGGTGCCTAGTGAGGGCCTACACAAACAAGGAGGGGGAGTGCAGGGGGAAGCCTGGCCAGGTTGCTCCCAACATTGCACCTCCCACCGAGCCCTGAACTAGGCCCTGAATATTTCCCGCATTGTGGGCCGCCCCCACTCACCACTCCTCCTTCTGCCACTGCGGGCTCCCGGTCTGGGCAGGTGAGGATACGATAAGGTGCTCCCAAGCCGCTACTGGTCGGCTATTGGGCCCACCAGGACCAGTTCTTTCATTCACCGCAGGGCCTCTCAGCAGCAAAACGAAACCCCACCGTGGGGGCCGCCAGCTCCCTACTGCTAAGCAGGCCACTCTGGGACCTTGCGACAGTAAGTGGGCCAAGTATCTCTCCACCTCTGGAAGACCGCCCCAGCTCCGCGGCTCAGGAGACCACGTCCGCCATTTTGAAGGCGCGGTCCGGATCTCGGCACTCCAGTCCTTGGAATTCTGGCGTCTCCTCCACTCGCCAAGGGCTCTCCACAGGGTTCCCAGCTCCCCAGGACAGGGGGCTCATTCCGCGGTCAATTTCGGGCCAGGTCTGCATGGACAAATGCAGGATTAAAATCGAGCCGGCACGGAGCAGCTAGCTCACGCGTCTGCCATAGATGGCTGCCAAACCACGCCCCCACTCTAAAAATATGATTGTTAAAACAAAAATGATACTGCATTGCCAAATTAGGCGGTGCATCTGCATTCTCCTCAGGAATGTCCATCACTCTCGGGTGCCCTTCTGAACCTGTCCGGTAAGTAAGCAGGAGAGTTGAGCTCAGGTTTCTCTTCATTTGTGCAGGGGAGGAGAAGGCCTGCAGATTATAAAACAGAAACTGTCTTTGTAGAGTCAAGGAGAAGGACAGTAGGAAGGTAAGCTTTATGAGGAATGTACTAAGAAGACTCAGAGGCAGAGCAAACAACAAGAGGACTCAGAGTTTCACTCTTGCCACAATTGCAACACACACCCAGCAGCATTTCTCAAATCAATGTACCTCTCTCCATTCCACATAGCTGAGTACCAGGACTCAGAGTCACAGTTTACCTTTGAAGTCAATAACTTCCTTCTTTTAGCTATTGATGAGGCAGTCCAGCCCTGAGTCCTCCCATCCTCCTCCTGACACTGAGTAACTCCGTTCCAATCCCATGATAGACGTGTAGTGCACTGCTGTTGACGAACAAGTGGAGAAACAGAATTGTAGTATCTTGTATAGATTTGTGTTTGTTAACTAAAGTGACTGGTCTGGTCTCTAAAGATTCCAAAAATAGGAGCGGACCATACCGATAAATTTACGTTAAGTAAGTATGTAAATACCAATCACCTTCAGGAAAAATGATCACACATCAGGCACCAAACATTGCAATACATCAATTACTATTAATTCAACACACTCCCTTTCTGTCTCCCACCACATAAATCATCAATGATCACTCACAATCACTCACTCATTGTTGCGATAGTTGTAGTAACCTCTTCCAATTCAAGCACGGGTAGGTTAGGTAGTAGGTACACAATAGTATCTTTAACACAGGCAACACATTAGAATTTGGTATTGGCACTCTTATAAATCAATGATTTTCTGAGCCAGCCCTGCTAAATGATGCAAATAAAGGATAAGCATGCAAGGGAGGCAGGCATTGTCTCCAATATCATGAAGCAATTGTGGAGGCTTCTTCACTGCACGCTGATCCAAGTCCAATCCGGCCATATATTCAACAAAGAAATGGTGGGGCAGCATAAATCTGACACAAACATAATGTTCCACTAGCTACTTTTTTTTTTGTTGCAAAGAAAGAAGTTCAACGAGAAATAATTAAAAGGTTCTATGGTTGCACTGGCATACTCAGTCCAGGAAGGAATGTTCTCCTCCTGTTTGCTAATCGTTAAACAGTCCCAAACTGGGGAGAAGTACTTTCTTACTGTGCCACTGCCAATGCCTGAAAAAGAACTGGAGGTAGGTGGGTGTGTCATCAATTGCCTCTCTGCAGTGTATACTTCAACTGAGGTAGGGGTTGGTGCAGGTCTCCACTAGGGCTTTGCAAATATGGGAGCTGGTGGTGCTACCTGTGACACATCCCTCGGAGCACGTGGAAGAGTGATTTCAGACTCCTCGATGCCAACTTCCACAATGACTAGCTAATCGTCATCATCCTCCTCATCATCCCCTTCCATAATTCTAAGACTTTAAGGAACTTTTCTTTTCCCCTGCCTCTCCTTGCATCTCCTGGACTCTACTGGGGCCCACTCCATGTCACTATCATCATCATCATCAGAAGTGGTGCTTGGAGAATATGGTGGAGTAGTACCCTTCCTTTTCCTTGCTGGAGACCTTGGAGCCAATGACTCTAAACAAAGAGGTTCTTGCTTGGCATGAAGCTCGAACTACTGTTCTGCTCCAACTTCAGGGATAGCTACTATTGCTGGCTGCGGCTGCTGTCCACTTTGCTCTGTTTCCTGGAAAGATTGGGTACTACTTTGCGAAAGGGACAAATCACATCCAGCATCACTGCTTGTTGGCATCACCATAATTGCAGTGGATGTCTCACTGACAGGCATGGTCTTGGGCTTAGGTTAGGGTGGTGCTGTCAGGCAGGCACACGGCTCCCGAAAAAGGTTGTGGTTAGCACACCACTGGTAGAAAGCTGCTTCTTCTCACTGACCACTTTCTTGGAAGCAACTTTCTTTGGGGCCATCTTAAAGCTCTCAGTTGGCAGTCGCACTAACCTGCACAAGCAGAAGAGATTAGAGAACTGGCATCACTGTACAGGCCTTTATTTTGGCAGGACTGTGGGTGATGTCTCTTCTACTCTTGTGCACCTACACGCAAACAAGGAAGAAAAACATTTAGTGGATTGTGGCATTGTTGCAGTTTGCACGGGCCGGTGGTCGCTCTTTCCACCACACGGCCGCTAAACTATGGAATTCTCTGCCCCCTCAGATCCGCTGCCTAAATGAGTTACTAGCTTTCAGGAAAGCTATTAAAACCTTTCTCTTTCCACACGCTTAGGCAGCCTACCCTCTTCTCTGCTGCCTACCAGTCTCTCTTCGACTCTGCTACTCTCTGCTTCTGGCAGCGCCGGGACGCCTCTTTGCTGGGGCAGCTGCGCGCTTTATAAATGTGGCTAACATAACATAACATAACATTAGTACAGACAAAGGCAATACTAGTGTGGTTGGTTATTTAGGTAATAATAAATCAACCACTTGAAAGTCAAACTACACCACCATACCATAAAATGTAATTTCCAATAAGGATAACACAACATACAGATATAGCTCTTTGCTTTATGACCATCTATTCTAAAGGAGACACTGTGGCACTCAGGGAAGTGCATGGGTAAATGAAATAATAATCTTAAAAAAATGAAGGTCAGTGTGCGTCTAGGGCAGGCAATGTGGTCCAGGAGAAATGGAATAATCATTAAAAAAAATAATGATGCTGACGTGTCTGCAGTGCACTGCAGCCAGGATGTACAGGAGAAAATTGAATTATACCTAAAAAAACTGAATGCTGTTGCGCAACTGTGCACCTATGATGGATTGATGGATGGATGGATGGATCGAGGCAAAATGCAAAAAAAATTCAAATAATCTAAAAGGATAATTGTAAAAATTAACACAAAAATACAAAATTAAAAAATACAAAAATTCAAATAAAAAAATAAAAAATGGAAAAAAACTTAGAAAAACAAAAATAAAAATACAAAACCTAAAATAAAAAAAGGTCAATAATTGCCTATGTTTCTATGGGAGGATGAGAAGAAAGTTATTGTGAGGCAAGGAGGTGCAAAATAAAAAATGCAAAAAAATGCATGTAATATATAATCACTGTTCATCAAAATCATATTCTTAATATACATATACTACAATGATCCTCAAGCATAATATTAAACTGATATCACATTCATCCATGCAAGCCTATGGCAAAGACACACTGGCTGGATGCACAAAAAGGCCAACAGCCACATGGTCAAACAACAACAGCGAGCAAGAATGCAAGAGGAGCAAAGAGCACATGCAAGCCTATGACAAAAACACACTGGCTGGATGCACAAAGTGGCTGCCAGCCACATGGTCAAACAAAAACAGAAAGCAAGGAGGCATGGGGAACAAAGAGAACACATTCAGGCCTATGGACAAAGCCTCCACAAAATGGCCCTTGGCCACATGGCATGTAGAACAAAGACAAATGGTGGCCCATGGCAAGCACACTCACTGGCCAGACAAAGGAGGCATGGTAAAACTGAAGAAAACACAACCATTAATTCAGCAATGCCAAAAATTAAAATGTACTGAACCATAAAACACACATCCTCCCAAGGCATTAAAAATTACCCTACATGTACACTTTTTGTACACAAAACAAAAGTGACACACAAAAAAAACCCACCACATTTTTAATTTAGATCAATGCCATCCCGGCCCTAAATTATGTTTTAAAACAACATATACCACAGAAACAGTTTTTTTCATGTCCTCATGACTAGATACCCAGTTGGCAGACTAGGCCACATAGTAAAATAAATAAATATTGCAAATTTAACAAACAGGGAGAAAATTTACTGAATTGTACAACATTATTCCAAAAAAAGAAAAAATTAAATGCACTAATATAAAAAGACCCCTAGTGAAACTGCATGCCACCTACCACAATAAATCTGAAAAATCCAATAAAAGTACAAATAAATACTGGTGCATGCCCTCTTCTATCAAACAAACAACACCTTAATACAAGAATTTTGAATTTACTTGGGAAATCTCAAATACAAAGTCCTCAAATCCAATGGTATATAGGCAGCAGTCAAAAAGAGTGATACTTCTAGCTCCAAATCCAAATTAAAAGTGAGCAGGAACTGGACAAAGCACTTGGAGGAGCCTGTTGGACACGACCAGGAAGTTGGAGTCTCTAGGGCACTTCCTTTCTGTTGGGGAAAAAAAAACTTCTTGCACTAAAAAACAACTTGAACGGTCCGTTGGAGAAGAAAATCCACTCAAAAACCTCTTGCTTCACGAGCACAAAGCTATTCGAGGTGCATTCGCGAGAATCACTATTAAAGCGCCATCACAGCCAAAAGCATTGTGAGTGGGCATGAAATCTCGCGAACGGTAAAGAGTCAGAATATCGAGTTGGAAATGTCGACTTGCACTAATATCGAGTGCAAAATATCGAGATACATAAATATCGACTGCAAGAATATCGTGGTCAAGAATATCGAGTGT